>CM077157.1:20430120-20770696 GCA_039583875.1 Platanthera guangdongensis | reverse complement strand
CTAAAAAATTAATACATATATTAATATAAAAATAATATAAATAATTATATAATAAAATTTATTTTATAATAAAAATTATTTTTAAAACGCCACCTGCTGTTTTGCCGAACGGTTTTTCTGTTCTCAACAGATTTGTAAACGCAGATATCCAAACAGATCCTCCGTTTCCAGCATCTAGTTTTCAACAGCTCCCTTTACAAACCTGTCTTTACAACAGCTACTTTTACAACCGCAACCGCTCTAACCAAATGAAACTACAACTTTTCGATTATAATCTGTCGCCTACGACCGGTCGGGCCGGATTGTGTTTGGTTTCATCTCGAGTTTTAGCTTACGCAACAAGCAGCCATAGAGGTGTACTACCTGGTTCGGCCGGTTGGGTTTTTGTTTCATCTCGAGTTTTTAGTGGCAACAAACAGCCGACGGACGGCGCCACCACCAGAGCTTCGAACTCACTCGTGAAGACGATCGACGGATCCAAGGCATTGACGGGGAAGTTTTAATGAGTGAGAGGCGGATTCAGTGGACCTTAATCGGAACCAGCGCTTTACTCGGATCCTTCTCCACCATCGCTATTCTGAAGTTCATATCCAGGTTTCATTCTTTCTTCTTCACATCCCTGTTCGCTGCATTCATCTCTAATCACCGAATTTGATCCGAAGAATCGATAATTTGGCTGAAAAACTGCACACGTTTTTGACGTTCTCCTCAGAAAATCTTAACGGAGATGCAAATTACCTTTAGAATCCGTTCTTTTGTTGGAGTGTTTTCATCGGAGGTTTTCCTTTTGGCCCAAAACAAAAAAAAATCGTAGGTTTTCGTTCTGCGGCAAAACAAAAACATCTGTTCGTTTTTCAAGTCCGTTTTAGGTTGTTTGTACATTCTCGGCTTCTTCTCCAAAGCCCTTTTTTTCAATAGAATCACATCCCAATGGCCTAAGGAATGCTCAGAACCAATGGCAGAGGCTTGACTGTTCGATCATGGATGCATGAGAAATTTTGAAGATGGTTGTATGTTATGTTTTCCCCAGTCAGGTCAGAACAGGCCAGAGGAAGGGGTAGGAGATTGAGGAGATAATGTGAAATCACGGTGAAGTCACGGAAGAGAAAATGGGGGGGGGGGGGGGGGGGTGGGGGGGATGGTGACGAACCCAAAGCATCACAACATAATCCCAAGCATTACAGCACTTCCCCAAGCAGCATCTCTCCATCCGAAGCACCTTTGCCTTCATGGCTTACTCTTCCCCATAATATTATTAATGTTGTGTTTATTGTTGCATTAACTATTTTGTGTCTACTATGAGCCTATATATATGGCTGCCCTGTTTGTAATCAGTATGAAATATTAATCAAAATTTCCATCCCCTGCTCTCTGTTTTAATTCCCTGTATTATCATTCCTCCATTGGTCCTCTTCCTATCGGAAGACACCGTCCACCCCTACTCCGAGTATTGCTTCTCTACTCAACCTCCAGTAGGTAACCGGCCACTCCCTTTTTGGTCCCTATCAGGGGGGTGTGAGATACAAAACGATGAAACATATCTCTGCTAAAATGGAGGAAATACAATTTTGGACCCTATGATGAGAGGTAACAAGTTGGTGGAACAAATGTTTCGTTGGAATGCTTCGGCTGCACCCTTAACGACGACAGGAGTCAGCATCAGCCTTCGCCACCAGGCGTTGACAAATGTGTCGCGACTTGCGTTGGCTACAAGATAACATAAACCATCAAAACGCAAAGAGTCGCCAGAAGAGTTGCAGAAGAGTCTTCAGAGGGGGTATTGTGAGGAGTGTTTGCCGATTCGCCGGAGGAAGAAGCGAGGAAGATCTCAATGGAAAATCCCCCCGGGAAGGAGCGAAGAAGTGAAGAAGAAAGATTTTCCACCACTGGTCCATTCTCAAAACCACACAAAACAGACCTCCTTAGGTCTATTTTGGGGCAGGGAAAAATTTAGAAGGAAATGAAAACAGAGGGGTTTTCAGCCCAAAATCAAAACCGCGGGAAACACAGCCTAACGAACACAAATTTGATTTTCAAAATCTCAAAACAAAAATAGAGCGTTAGAATAGCGCAAACGAATGAAGTCTAGGGTTGTGTTTGTTTGAAAGTTTTGGGAGGAGAGAATTGTTTTTGATCAAAACGACTTGCAAACTTTCCTGCGGTAGATTGATATGCTTGTAACTAGATATTCCCTGACTAGTGGATCACAATTTTGATACGATCCTTCTGGGCTATGGAGCCGCTCTGACATGGATCCATGGTCGGCCCTAGAAGATCGCACCAGGGACGCGGCCCGTACACCCCAACCCATCTCCCAAGGTGACCCGAGCCGCTCCGCAATGGATCCATGGTCGGCCCCATAGGGCGGGCGGGATGTTGAGGCCGGGATTCGAACCCGGTCCCTCTTAGATAGGATAGGCTCTCCCGAACTCATGAGCCTATCCTATCTAGGAGGAACCATGTTCGAATCCCGGCCTTAACATCCCGCCCTACATGATTGACCATGGATCCATTGTGGAATGGCTCGAGTCCCCTCGGGAGATTGGTTGGGGTGCACAGGCCGCAACTCTAGTGCGATCTTCTGGGACCGACCATGGATCCATGACGGAGTGACTTGATTGCCCAGAAGGAGATTGTATCAAATTTATTCAAATTAGGAGTCAAGAGTTCCCATGGGTGCATGCCTCCATAGTTAATTACCCCTCCTGTGCACAAGAGAGTACACTCGATTAAGGAGATGGTTCAGCAAGTATTTTAGGCTCGAGTGATTTGTGAGTTGAGGGTGAAGGGTGATTAGTAGGTTTTAGAATACACAATCACGGTCCATTGGTTCCATCATCCTGGTAGACCATCAGTCTATTATAGTAGCCATTAGCTTTTGAGTTCATATGTCCTTATTGTTAACCTATTATTTAACAAACTTCCTTACCAATAAAATTGATTGCACTTTAGAATGCTTTATATATACTCCATCACTATAAGGTAATAAGACTGCAACTTACGTAATGGTAGCTACTGCCTAGTGAGTATGACCCATACAATTGTCTTGAGTTAGGATGTGAGAAATTTTCATTGACCATTGCACCTGCATCCCCATTGTCAATTTGCCCCTTCTCCCACAAAGGTGATGCTAACAACTGAAAATAGGCTGCAACATCCATCAATGATGCTTGCCAAAACCACAAGTTCTTCTGGTTTGTCAATCAAGGAGTCTTCAAAATCCTGATGAGGAAAGGATTTTTGGGGTTTCTCTATATTGTAAGTTTGCTACTTCATTTTACTGTCTCTTCTCTACTTCATAACTTGATATTTAGGCATATAATGGTTTGACAAGTCCCTTAGGTTAAAGAAATCAAGATTGTTTCATACCAGATTACCAATTGAACTAGACTCAGACTAATTCAATAGCAGTCTTGGTTAGGAGAGCAAATCGAATCAGAACTGCGAGTAGTTTACGGTCAACCCGCCAGCTATTCAAGACGGAGCATTTAATTTCAAAATCTCCATTTGAGATAAGGCAACAATTTCACAAGTCATGTCCCCCTTTTGTTACACTGTAATTCAACGAAACTCCTTTACTAATTATTTAGACTTAATAAAAACTTTTTAACTAGAGAACTCATGTAATAGTTTTGCTGTGGGGTGGTATTTTTACTGAAAGAAATCATCTCAACTTCACAAGTCTGGAGCACTCTGTTAAGTGGAGCATGATTGGTAATTGTAGAGAAAAGAGCTCAAAGACTTGGAAGAAATTGTAAACCAAGTATGAATCAACGTTTTAAAAAACCGGACCAGACCGGCTGGTTCAACCGGTTGGACCGCCAACCGGTTCCTCAGGCGGTCCGGTCCGGTTCTTAAAATCGCCCCCACCAAAAACCGGCCCAGAATCGATTAACCGGGCGGTTGGACCGGTTAACCGGAAACCGGGCCGATTTCCAGGCACCCGGCTAGTCTCTAAATCTCGACTGCGTGATATTTTTAAGGGCAGGCAGCGACACCTTATAGTACTTTCCATTGCAAATCTTTACATCTACTCGATGTGGGACTATTCAAAACGTCAATATGCAGTTTCTCAATTCACTCCACGTGGAGATATTCCAATCACGTGCTTAACATCCAAAGTTTTTAAAATAATTAAAATAATAATATTATATTTATAGTTGCTGATATAATTAACGTTTATTTGATCACCCTTTATTTAATAGCCGATATAATTATATAAAAAGTTGCATCAAATATTTTAAATATTAATATATATTATTTTTATATATTAATGTAACATTATATTTGATGCAACATTGCATCAAATAATATATAATATTAATAATATTATATATTTATATATTTACTGTTGCGGCCAAACTCGACGCCCTGGTCGGACCGGAGTAACTTAGACCGTCTTAGCTCACGGAGTGATCGAGCGCTCACACAGTCAATGAGAGAGAAAATATACACGATGTTTTGACGTGGAAAAACCCCCCAACTGGTTAAAAAACCACGGGACCGGGTCTGTGCTAATCGAAATCCACTATCTGCTTGTGATTACAACTTGTTTGAAAAATCGATTGCGATAGAGAGAGAGAGATTCTTGAGCTCACGTCGGGCAACAGGCTGCTCCGCGCGAGGATAGTTGCTGTGGAGATGCGCACGAACGAGCACTTGCTGTAGTAGGACTTTCCTTCTTCCCGTACACTTGTGGACTTAGGAGAATTTCTGTTGGAAAGGAGGTGACTCGAAAGTGGCCTGTACGAGGAATCCGACAGAACTCTGACCTGAGGATAAAGAAAACAAAGGAGAGGAAAGATGATCAATGAGGCTTGAGGGTCTTTTTATAGCCTCCAGGAGGTGGTTACGGTGGTTATGCGGCTATCCGCACACCGTAACCACCAATATCATAATTATGAGTATAGTTTTGGAGAAATATTAATTGTATATTTAATTTTACTAAATGCAGGCCTCCACTAAAAACACGTCCCCCCCACTACTGGAGGTGGTTACACGGGCGGTTACCCGCGTATCGGACGATCGCGATCGTGGTAAAACGATCGAACAACGGGAAAACGCCCAAGGAGGGCAAGAGAGGCGGTCGACCCTCCTTCGAAGAGGTGGCCGACCCCAGCGAGGAAGGTGGGCCGCCGGCACGGCGGTGGTCAGAGGTGCAGCCGGCCGGCCGGCCACACCCGGGAGGCGCACCGGGGCCGACCCCGCCGGCCACCACCGGACGCTGGCCCGACATCGGCCTCATCATAAAGGAGACATAAGAGAGAACGGTGGGGAAGACATCGAGAAGGTAGATACCGTTGTGCAGTCGTCCTTTACTAATGGTACTTTGCGTCTGTCGGTCCTGCATCATAAAGGAAGAAGAGGTGAATGTGACAGAGTAATCCAAATCATTAGTGAGACGACTAACAAAAAATAAATTAAACGGAGAGCCCGAGACATGGAGAGTCGAGCGAAGAGAAATACACAGATTTAGAGGTATATCAGCAGAGTCAGAGACAAGAGTACTGTTGTCATTGCTACAATGATAAACATGGGATGCAGAGAATCCAAGTATTGAGGTGGCTTCAAGGAGGTGATATGATGAGTAGCACTTGAGTCCACTATCCAACACGGGTTAGTGAAGAGACAAACAATACCTTCATGAGAGACGGAGGCAACAGAGGCAGGTGAGTTGTGGAGCAACTCTTGAAGTTGTTGGAGCTGGAGGCCAATTTCATTAATTTCAGCCCGAGTGGCAGAGGGGCTGAGGGAGGCAACATAAGCATTTGGACGAGGAGGCAAACTATGTTTTCGATAACAGGTTGCCTCAAGATGTCCATCCTTTCCACAGAACGAGCACTTAGGCCTTGTCCGGTCATTTCGGCCCCTCCCCCGAAAGTCAGTACAACTTCCACCAGTAGAGGGAGGGAGAGGGAGTAATGACGCAGAAGATTGCTAGATAAGAGCCGGTGACGGAGGGCCGATAACTTCAGGAGGCGATGAAACCTCTAACAACATGGAATACACATCAGAGAATGATGAATAGTAACAGAGGAGAGGATCTGAGCCCGAGCACTATGAAGATGAGGCTGAACACGTGCCATCATCATGACAATACCAACAACTTCCTTTTGAGCACGCTGGGCAACGAGATCTGTAGTCGGGGACTGATGCTGAATCCGAGCCTCAACCAGAGACTTGAACCGAGTAACAAAAGATGTTAGGTCAGTAGCACTGCCTGAGTCAAGATACTGAAAACCGGTGATGATGTCGTACAAATGTTGGAGACTATCCTTGCCAGAGTATAGAGAATGAAGCTCATCCCACATCGCCTTGGCCATCTCATGATACATGACCATGCGGTACGACTCGCCATCAAGGGAGTTGAGAAGCTAAGTCTGAACACGACCATCGTCACGCAGCCAGTCATCAGTAGGTGCAGAAAGAGTATCCCTAGTGAGATGATGCAAAAGTACCTTGGACTGAAGTACCTGACAGACAGAATGCACCCATTCAACAAAATTTTTCTTCCCAGTAAAGGAGATGGTGGTGATCCTTAATTCTTCACGCAGTTCAGGAGCGGGGAACAAGTGGGCTGAAGGGGAAGAATCAGTAGAGGAATCCATGACAACATTCCCTATCGGTTAGAAGAAGCGGCTATGAGAAAGACCGCTGACCAGAGCACCAATAGTAGCAATGAGAAGAAGCCGACAACAGCTAGAACAGGCCGACAACGGCTTAGAGTAGAAGAGGCCAGCAGACAACAGGTAAGTCCGGTAGCGGCGTAAAGGAGAAATCAGCGAACAACAGAGCAGGGCCGATAACTGCTTTGAGGAGAGGCCGCAATGAGAGAAGCCGCAAAGAGAGAGGAGCAGAAACGCGGCAAGAGAAAACCCTCAGCGAGTAGAGAAGAAGCCAACAACGACTAATAGAGAAGGCCGTAGCGAGCTGAAGCGCTGCGAGTTGGGAAAAACACCACGACGAGCTGAGCAGCGAGCTGAGAAATAGGCCGCGACAGGCTGAAGAGCAGCGAGCTGGGAAAATGCCACACGACGAGCTGAGGAGCAGCAAGCTGAGAAACGATCACATCGGGCTGAGGAGCAGTGAGTTGAGACAAAAGACCGCGGCGGGCCGAGGAGCAAGCGAGTTGAGAAAGGACCGTGGCGGACTGGGAAGAGACCGCTGAAGAAAAGGGACCGACAAGCAAAAAATGCTGCGGGCCTCTGCGGGCTTGGAAGGGCAGACCGCTGCGGCTGAAAAGAGACCAACCGCTGAGACAAACCGCTGCAGCTAAAAGAGGTGACCAGTTGCGTCAAGGAAACAACGGACATGATGAGACAAATCAAGCAGGCCATGGAGGACACAGATCAAGGTGCACGGTGGGTCCCAACAACGTAGTCTATAATGGCGAGGAGACACGAGTCCAGAAGAGGAGAGAGCAGTATAAAGTGAACTTTGCGGACAAAAACAAATCTATCTGTCGAGGGATGCGGATAGGAAGCCGCACAGAGAGTGGCAGGTAGAAAATGCCTATCCGCCGAGGAGATGCGGTTAGCAAACCACACAGAGAGCTATGGTTAGCAAACCGCACAGAGAGCTGCGGCTAGAGAATTAGAGACCGCCCAATGAGATCGATCGTTCTGATACCATGTCGAGAAAAGAACACAGACTTGGAAAAATTGTAAACCTTTGCATATACTTCTTGTGTGTGTAAATACAAGTATGAATACATATATATAGAGAGAGAGAAGAGAGAGAAGAGTCCCAATATCAAGATGTGGGACTAATACAAGTAAAGGAAGAAGACCTAAGATGGGTCCTTAAATGTGTCTTTACATGTTTTTTTCTAATATTAATCTTGCATTTTTTTCCTTGGATCGAATGATCCAATGTGCTTCAAACTGATCATCTGTGACAACTCATGTGATTTTTTAATTTTTATGCCATTATCAGGTTGAACCATATAGAGTTGTCTTGGTTGCTTCATTACTTTCTCTTACATGTTCTTTAACAATTATTCAAGCATTGTTAATTGTTGTTGTTCTCGTCGGCGTGGGGGGCCATTGCCCGAGTCTTAGGCATGACCACAGCTAAGAGGGGCGGCAAAGGCCGCCGGAAGGCAGCAATAGGTAGAGTAGGGCGACGCGACACGACAAAAGGGTGCCAGGAGGAGAAATTGCCGTTGAAGCCGCTGGAGGGCCTCCGAAAGGCGTGGAAGATGCGGGAGGCCACTGGGAACGTTGGGAGGAGCCAATGAAAATGCCTGGACTGTCGGACGGCGCCGACGGAGGGCAGCGAAAGGTGGGGAATGCCATAACGACGGTCAACGGCGCAACACGCTGTGGAAACACTGCTGGAAGAAGCCGACGGCGCTGGCGAGGTGGAGACAGCCGGGGGAAGCACCCGACAAATACGCCCTAGGCGTGCAGAACAACACGAGGAGAAAACAACCAATAGATATGCCGCTAGACGTGCAGAATAGGGCGACGGAACGCCGCGAGGTGTGCACACAGGGAGACGGGCTGGAGGATTGACGATGCGGGCGAACGAGGAAGCCGCGGAAGTTGCAGTGTCAGCGATGCAGGCGGATCGAGCAGAATCCCTAATAGCGATTAGGAGGCTGTAGCGGCAGATCGAGCAGAATCCCTAATGAGCTGGTGTTATTAGGGTTCAAACGAACCCTAATCGAGGAAAGTCGGACCAAGTTGTTACAATGTAGCTGTATCAAGATCAATAAAATAAAAATAGCATTACATTAAACTGAAATAAAGATACAATCAGGAGAGACTCCTGCCAAGCGTCCGAAGGCTGAGTCCTCCTTGACACTGCACTCTCCAAGAGAGCCAAATACTCAAAACTCCAAAGATACTCCTCTAAGCAAACTACCACTCTTATTAGGGGTGCAACTCGGGTCAGTTCGGTTCCACTCGGAACCAAGAACCGACCCATATAGGTTCAATTCCAAGTTTTTGGAACCGGAACCGACCCACGGTTCTAAATTGTAGAACCACAACCAAACCAAAAATATCGGTTCAGTTCCGGTTCGGTTCTACTTGTAATCATCACTTTCCAAAAGAAGCATTCCCACCGAACCGGAGACTAAACAACACTGAATTCTCTAACAAAGCCTAGAATGATATAAAATAGGTCACGAGCCAACAAGAGGGTATTAACCTAGGATCACGAGCATGCGACAACGCCAACAAGGAAGAGCTCGATGCTTTCTCTCGACGAGAAGAAGAGTTGGGGATGGCGAGGGTTTGGAGTTTGGACTTTGGAACAGGGAGGTACCAAGGAAAATAAAATAGGTCACGGGCGGCTTTAAATGTTTAACATTTAATAGGTCATAATATTAAACATGAAACATTATGTCCTATTAAATGTTCCGCATCCGCCATCCGCTAATTCCAAAATCAGCGGGTTAAATTTAATTTATGTATTTATATTAATAAATCGGTTCGGGTCGATTCTCGGGTACCCGACCTCAGGATCCGAGAACCGAACCGAACCGTCAAATCTATTTTTTTTTAGAACCGTACCCGAACCCAACACTTTAAGAACCGATCCGAACTGCCCGTTTCGGTTCGGTTTCGGTTCGGTTTTCGGTTCTTCGGTTACTTCTGCACACCCCTAACTTTTATATATAGGCGAGTGGGAAAATACGAAGTACAATAATGTCCATGGGCTACATAGACTCATAACAGTGCGTGGCGGCCGCGTCGTATCTGACTATCATGCGCAGGGCACTGCCACGACTGCACGAGGGCCACCATGCACGATCACTCACACGCACACACATACATACTAATACTCCTTGATTTTTAAGTGAAAAAGAAAAAATATTTTTTCAAGGGCAACTTATACAATTTATTTTATATAATGTTTTTGTTGGAATTAGGATACCGGCTCAACATAGTTCGGACCAAAATGGTAACCGAGGTTACTGATTCTGCGGTTGAACACCGCAAACCCGATGACGAGGGAAACGATTGATGAGAGATAAAGGCTAGACTGCTTATAAACAAGACCCGCGAGCTGCAACGAGAAGTTTCCGCCACACACGCAAAAGTTTATAGGAATTTTGCCTCCTAAAACCAAGATTACGCTGGGCACAAGGAAAGAACAATATCAGCAAAATGAGGAACCTTGGGGTGGGGGTCACACCCCTACCCAAATAGCTCGAATTAACGTTGCGGGAACGAATGTGCGATTTAAGAAAACGAAAGTGCGACACGAATATCATAAGCATGTACATAACATAAGCATGTAATTTTATGTACGCAAGCAAAACATTAATTTTAGGCTGATAATCATGTAAAATAATTAAAACTATGTACCTCAATACGAGGTCATTACCTTCCTTACACTTGCCACTTCTACTATCACATCTTCAGAGCTTTTGCCTTGACTTAACGGTACCTATCCTTGCGCTCATTCAATGTGTCATAATAATATGGAAAGTAGAACATCTACCAATGACAAGTGTAGTAAAGTATATGTGTGGGGAGTGATATTCGAACTCCCTTTTGGGTTGAGACAGTTTTACCTCAACCGCCGCCTATGTACTCCGCATCCTAGCTATATGGATTCAAACCCACGTAGTTCTAATTTATCGTATGGTTATCCTTTCGGACCGTCCGACATACATATATTTGTATTTCTCGAGATAACAATTTTCTCACGAGGCACAATTTCTACTAAGGCACGTGTTTCTCGAACGCACAATATTTACTTTCATAAGAAATTAACATATTTATCCCAATTAAGGCCACATCTTTATTCAAGCAACAAGCCAAGCTACTGATTTACCTATCAGGCAAACCTTCATAAGCATAAATTCTCTAAATCATGGCTTTCCAACCAAAATAAAACAACCTCCTTCAATTCCCCATGAAGTAATATGATAGAGAACGAAACAAATTGAAAGATCACCTTCCAAATAATAGGAAGAAGCAGAAGGGTTCTTACCCCATCGTTCGCATGCGTTGCCTGAAGGCACCCTTGCCATCCATCCTCAGTGCAAAGAGAAATCCAAAAACCATAGCCTCTGAGTTCTTGGGAAGAAGATGAAGAAGAGGGGAGAGGTGGAAGGATATTACCAATCACAAACGGAACCCTAGTTCAAAAACCCTCGACCGGCCTTTGCCGATTCACCCGGAATTAGCCACAAGCTCAACTACGAGCTCTCTCATCAATTTCAAAGAGGAAGGAGGTGAAACAATGTAAAATAGAAGTAGAAAACCTTTGACCGGCCTTTGCCGAATTACCCAAAGCCAGCCCCAAGCCCCAGAAAGAGCTCTTTTCTCAATATCGATGTAACGACCCCTCTTATTAGGCTACTATCACAATTTACATTTCATTGTCTCATAATACATCAGAGGCGTCAGGAAATTGAACATTCAGCAGTTTTGATTACAGAGTACAGAAAGAAAAGTGCAGAAAAGTAAAATAATTTATTTATTTAACATGATCAAGTACATCCGATCATCTAAAAGATAATCCAACATATGTATACAAAAGGTGGGTATCTCATATCCTTGCTACATAAAAGAGTACATCATATGATTACAACAAAATGTGACTATGAGCAACATATCAAAACTACACTACTATGCTACATGACAAAGACACTACGAACTATTGGAAGCAGAACTGGAACTCGTCGTGAGTGCAATCTGGATCACGACAGGCCGCCTTGTGGGCATCCCGAACTCCGAAGACTGCAGTGACAACTTCGACCCAGATCTTGTACATCTTTTTACGGCATGAAAGGGGCCGGCTAGAAGTGCCAGGAGTAGTTTCCTCCTTGACCTGTTTAGTTACATTTTCTATTAGTCAATAGACTAAATGAATTCTTATGATTTCTTTTATTACTGTGGAGAAAACCTCAAACTTGTATATACTTTCTCAATAATGAAATATAAGGTATGGATTCATATTTATAGAGGGAGAAAGAGAGAAGAGATCCCTATAAATGATGTAGGACTAAAGAAGAGAAAAGAAGAAAACTAACTAAAAGGGCTCCAATATGGGCCTCTTTACATGGGCTTTTCCAACACTCCCCCGCAAGCTGGAGCGTACAAGTCGTAGACACCAAGCTTGGACAGAAACTGATAAAAAAGGGTACTTGGTAAGGCTTTTGTGAAGATACCTGCAACTTGTTCAGTACCAGGAACATCCTGTAATTCTATCTTCTTCATTTGAACTTTCTCCCGGATAAAATGACAGTCCACTTCAATATGTTTCGTTATTGAAGACTGGATTCTTTGCTATGTGTATAGTCGCTTGGCTGTTGCATAACAGGATGACAGGTGAGGGAAGTTTAACTCCTAGATTAGTAAGGAGACTCTCAAGCCAAGTAAGCTCAGAGACAACAGATGCCATCGATCTGCATTCAGCTTCAATCGAGGATCGAGCAACCACAACTTGTTTTTTACTCCGCCAGGTAACAAGATGTCCTCCAAAATAGGTACAAAAGCCACTGGTTGACCGCCAATCATCTAAGGAACCAGCATAATCTGCATCAGAATACGCAACCAACGTTGGAGTAGATGATGAGGTTTTGTATACCAACCCTTGACCCGAAGCTGTTTTAAGATATCTCAGGATTCGCTCAACGACTTGAATGTGAGATATTCGAGGGGCATGCATAAACCGGCTGACCACCCCAACAACAAAGGATATATCCGGTTTTGTGACTGTTAAGTAGATCAATTTCCCAACAAGACGTTGATAGTATTCCGGTTTTGGAGAGTAAGATCAGTGTCAGACGCATGAGCACACAACTTATGATTTGCATCCATTGAAGTAGTAGTGAGCTTTGCATCCAGAGTAGCCAACATCATGTAGGAGATCCAGACAGTACTTCTGTTGGGAGAGGACAAGTCCATCCGGACGTCTCGCGATCTCAAGATCAAGGAAGTATCGAAGATGCCCCAGACCTTTTGTCTGAAAGACGGAGCTATGGTGCTGCTTGACTGCTTGTATTCCCTTTGAGTCGTCTCCAGTAATTAAGATGTCGTCAACATAAACTAACAGAAGAACCGTTCCTGTTTTTTGATGACGAGTGAACAGAGAGAAGTCTGCCGAGCTCCGAGTAAAACCGACTTCCCGAACCGCCCTACTAAGGCTTCATTTGTTTCGGCGGTGGCGGGTCGATCCGGCGGGTGGAAACAGAGTGTTCGAAACAGAGGGGGGAGGTGGCTGCTTCAAACAGAGCTTTTTGGGGGGTTTCTCAAGGCGTGCGGGTGGAAATGGAGCAAACGCCGCAGGAGGTTCATTTGTTTACCCTCCTTCCGACGGCGTTTGCCCAAAACGGAGCAGCGAAGCGCCCAAACAAATAGAACGTAAATTTGTCGAACCATGCCCGAGGGGATTGTTTGAGACCATAGATAGACTTCTTCAGATGACATATTCGGGACTCCCCCATGGTCTCAAGCCCGGGAGGTTGCTGCACGTAGATTGTTTCCTGAAGATCGCCGTTCAGAAACACATTTTTGATGTCCAATTGATGTAAATGACCATTGACAATGCACAACCACTGAAAGTAGGACACAAACAGTGTTGAGTTTGGCGATGGGAGAGAATGTCTCCTCATAATCGAGGCCGTGCTGTTGAGTGAATCCACGAGCCACCAGACGCGCCTTCAGACGATCAATTGTCCCATCAGGAGCATGTTTGATGACAAAGACACATTTACACCCAACAGCTGTCTGCCCAGGAGGTAAAGGGACAAGGTGCCAGGTCTGGTTAGCTCAGAGAGCAGTCATTTCTTCTTCCATGGCCTCCCGCCAGGCAGGATGTTGGAGAACCTCCTGCACAGAGTTAGGTACAGAAATAGAGGATAATGAAGTGACAAAAGTTTGAAGTCGTGGGGATAGACGATGTAGGGATACATAGTTCACCATGAGATGAGCGGTTGATTCTGGTGCCGGATCAGCAGGACGTGGAGCATCAGAGGTCGAAGCTGACTGCATTGGGGCAACAGAGCTAGGTTGGCGACGAGTGTAAACACGTATAACAGGTGGCTTTGAAATAGTGGGAGGCTGGGCAGGAATATGTGATGGGGGAGGAGTGGTAATGAGAATGAGAGAACGTAGGACGGGTGGTGGTAGAGGTGTAAAGTCTTGAGCAGAGAAGAAGGGAAGATCCTCCCGAAAGGTAACATCAGCAGAAACAGTTACCTTGTGGGTAGTAGGAGAATAGCAGACGTAGCCTTTCTGAGTCCGTGAGTAGCCAACAAAGATTTGTTTGGCTGCCCGGGGGTCCAACTTGTCCACAGATGGACCAAGACTGTGAACATAGCAGGTTCACCCAAAGATGCGGGGTGTGAGAGTGAATGCCAAAGTAGAGGGGAACAGGAGGCTGAACGGAGTGACATTGTGGAGTATGGAAGACGGAAGACGGTTAATCAGATAGTATGCTGTTGAGAGGGCAAAATTCCAATAAGCTTTGAGAACCTGCATTTGAAGCATGAGAGAGCGAGCGACATCGAGAAGATGACGGTTCTTACGTTCGGCCACGCCATTTTGTTGAGGGGTATAAACACACAATGTTTGGTGAATGACTCCAAAATCCGATCAAAGGGTCGCGAACTCGTGGCTAGTGTATTCGCAAGCATTATCAGTGCGAATAGTTTTGATGTTCGTGTAGAATTGCGTGCGAGTCTCAAGTAGGAAAGCCCGAAAGGCACGTGGAAGCTCGGAGCGATCCCAAAGTAAATATAACCATGCCATTTGAGAATAATCATCAATAAAGGTTAGAAAATAACGATAACTAAAGATGCTAGTGATTTTGTACGGTCCCCAAATATCAGAGTGTACTAAAATAAAAGGAGCAGAGCTCCGAGTACAATGAGAAATAAAAGATGAACGAGGCTGCTTGGCCAAAATACAAGATTCACACTGAAAAGAAGGAAGATATACATCTGGTAGAGCCTTCTGAAGGACTGACAAAGGGGCATGCCCAAGACGCCGATGCCAATCGACGGAGGAGACGAAAGAGAGGATAGTAGGGGTGTCATCTAGAAGATAGAGCCCGTTCTGCAGCCGTTCCTTACCAATGATATTCCGCGTCTGTCGATACTCTATCAGAAAAAAAGAAGATGTAAAGGTTATAGAGCAATTTAAATCAGTAGTGAGACGACCAACAAAATGTAAATTAAATGGGGAGCCAGGAACATGAAGAGCGGAGCGTAGAGATAGAGAAGAAGTGAGAGGGATGTCCGCAGAGCCGGAGACCGGAACAGTGTCCCCATTGGCTACTGTGATACACTTAGGATGAAGAGAATCCAGGTACTGATGTGGCCGCAGAGAGGTGATGTGATGAGTGACACCTGAATCCATTATCCACCGTAGACTAGTGGAGAGACAAGTAATACCTTCATGTGAGACGGAGGCAACCAAGGTAACAGAGGCAGGCGGGCGAGTGAGCAGACCATGAAGTTGTTGGAGCTGAAGACGGACCTCGTCAATGTCAGTACGAGTGAGCGATGAGTCGTGGGCAGCAACGGCGGCCTGTGGATGAGGAGGAAGCCCATGCTTGCGATAGCGCGCGGCCATCCTTCCCGCAGAAGGAATACTTTGGTCGTGGCCGGCCTCCCCGACCGCGAGAGCCGGTACGCCCCCCCCCCCCCCCCCCCCCCCGAGCAGAAGGTGGAAGGGTTAGTAAGGGCGCGGAACTTTGCTGAAGGAGAGCCGGTGATGGACGTCCAGAACTATCCGGAGGTGATAAGACCTTGAGCAACATGGAACATACATTCGATAATGATGGAGTAGCCGCAGAGGAGAGAATCTGAGCCCGAATGCTATGAAGATGTGGTGGCACACGAGCCATCATCATGGTGACGCTCACGACTTCTTTTTGAGCTCGTTGTGCAGCAAGATCCGTGGTAGGAGGTTGATGTTGAATCCATGCTTCAACCAGAGTTTTGGCCCGAGCAACAAAGGAGGTGAGATCGGTGGCCCCACCAACCTCAAGAGTCTGTAGATCAGTGATGATGCCATACAAGTGCTGTAGAATATCCTTCCCGGAGTAATGAAGTTCATCACACATCGCTTTGGCCGTTTCATGATACATGGCCATGCGATACGGTTCTCCATCAAGAGAGTTGAGAAGCCAGGTCTGAACACGACCGTCATTGCGCAACCAGTCGTCAGTAGGAGGAGCGGGAGCAGCTTGTGTCAAGTGATGCAGGAAGCCTTTGGACTGAAGGACACGACGAACTGAGTGTACCCACTCCACGAAGTTCTTCTTTCCGGCTAACGAGATAGTCGTAATCCGCAGTTCGTCCTGAAGTTCTGGAGCAGGAGCCGGGTGGTCAGCAGAGGAGGAAGCCGCCTGTCCTGTAGAGTCAAGAGAAGAGCCCATGACCACGTGGTTAGGAGTTTAGACCGTCAGGAAGGCGATCAACGGCTAGAAGGGAAACTGCGCGGGCAGTCTAGGAGCAGGCCGGGCGGTTAGAAGTGAAACCGCGCGGGATGGAAGGCAATGGTCAGGCGGCAAGCACAGAAGAGGCCACAACCAAGGAAACAGAGCAGGTAGACGAGGAAGCCGCTTTAAATAGAGGGCTGGGGAAGCCACACGGTCTCGGTGGCAAAGCACCAGCGACAAGAGACGATGTTGCCACCAAAATACAGAGCCCGCAACGGGTAAAAGAGAAATCTAGGCAAGCTCGCAGCAAATAAAGAAGAACAGAAGAGTAGGCGGTTAGCAGAACCAGGTCGGCAACAGCGAGAACAGAGGCAAGCCCGCAGCGGGAAGAGAAGCGAGTCCGCAACGAGTCCGCAGCGAGTCCGCAGTGGGTAGACCAGGGCAAGCTCGCTTCAGCTAGAAGAGAAGCACAACGGGTAGAGGAGCAGAAGACCAAACCGCTCGACAAGCAGAGAAGGGGCAACAACGGTTTAGAGGAGAACAAGCCCGGTCAAGATCAGACCCCGCGACAAGCTATCCGCAGGAGCCCGCAACGGGTAGAGAACTCGCAGCAGATAGAGTGCTTGCAGCACAAGAAAGAAGCCGCGCGAGAAAGGCTGTGTGGAAATTGCGGGTAGAGAATTACAAGAGAGGCTGCGCGAGAAAGGCAGCAGGGAGAGAAACCATGCGGGTAGAGAAGAAGCCGCGTGGATAGAGGGAGAAGGCCCCACCTGTTAAAGAGTTTTATAAAAACAGGGGGGGGCAAGAGGAGAAGAAGAAGAGGTGGAAGCCACGAGAGAGAAAGGGAGAGAGGGAGGGAGGAGCGGCTAGAAAAAGACTAACCGTGCGTAAAGTCGCGGTTAGAAAGAGGTAATCGCACGGGAACCTGCAGGCTGGTAGAAACTAGGCCGCGCCCTGCGCGAAAAGAGAAGGCCGGACGGTTAGCAGATGGCTAGCCGCAAGGTGAGACCGATTCCCTCTGATACCATATGGAAAAAACCTCAAACTTGTATATACTTTCTCAATAATGAGATTGGTGGCCCCACCAACCTCATGAGTCTGTAGATCAGTGATGATGTCATACAAGTGCTGTAGAATATCCTTCCCGGAGTAGAGGGAATGAAGTTCATCCCACATCGCTTTGGTCGTTTCATGATACATGACCATGCGATACGGTTCTCCATCAAGGGAGTTGAGAAGCCAGGTCTGAACACGACCGTCATTGCGCAACCAGTCGTCAGTAGGATGAGCGGGAGCAGCTTGAGTCAAGTGATGCAGGAAGCCTTTGGACTGAAGGACACAGCGAACTGAGTGTACCCACTCCACGAAATTCTTCTTTTCCGCTAACGAGATAGTCGTAATCCGCAGTTCGTCCTGGAGTTCTGGAGCAGGAGCCGGGCGGTCAGCAGAGGAGGAAGCCTCCTGTCCGGTAGAGTCAAGAGAAGAGCCCATGGCCACGCGGTTAGAAGTCTAGACCGCCAGGAAGGGGATCAACGGCTAGAAGGGAAACCGCGCAGGTAGTCTAGGAGCAGGCCGGGCGGTTAGAAGTGAAACCGCGCGGGATGGAAGACAATGGTTAGGCGGCAAGCACAGAAGAGGCCGCGACCAAGGAAACAACGCGGGTAGACGAGGAAGCCGCTTTAAATGGAGGGCTGGGGAAGCCGCATGGTCTTGGTGGCAAAGCACCAGCAACAAGAGACGATGTCGCGACCAAAATGCAGAGCCCGCAGCGGGTAGAAGAGAAATCGAGGCAAGCTCGCAGCAGATAGAGAAGAACAGAAGAGTAGGCGGTCAACAGAACCAGGTTGGCAGCAGCGAGAACAGAGGCAAGCCCGCAGCGGGAAGAGAAGCGAGTCCGCAACGAGTCCGCATCGAGTCCGCAGCGGGTCCGCAGCGGGTAGACCAGGGCAAGCTCGCTTCAGCTAGAAGAGAAGAACAACGGGTAGAGGAGCAGAAGACCAAACCGCTCGACAAGCAGAGAAGGGGCAGCAGCGGTTTAGAAGAGAACAAGCCCGGTCAAGATCAGACCGCGCGGTAAGCTATCCGCAGGAGCCCGCAGCGGGTAGAGAACTCGCATCAGATAGAGAGCTTGCAGCACAAGAAAGAAGCCGCGCGAGAAAGGCTGTGCGGAAACTGCGGGTAGAGAATTACAAGAGAGGCTGCTCAAGAAAGGCAGCAGGGAGAGAAACCGTGCAGGTAGAGAAGAAGCCGCGCGGATAGAGGGAGAAGGGAGAAGGCCCCACCTGTTAGAGAGTCTTATAAAAACAAGGGGGGCCAAGAGGAGAAGAAGAAGAGGTGGAAGCCACGAGAGAGAGAGAGAGAGAGAGAGAGAGAGAGAGAGAGAGAGAGAGAGAGAGAGAGAGAGAGAGAGAGGGAGAGAGAGAGGGAGGGAGGAGCGGCTAGAAAACGACTAACCGTGCGTAAAGCCGCGGTTAGAAAGAGGTAACCGCACGGGAACCTGCAGGCGGGTAGAAACTAGGCCGCTCCCTGCGCGAAAAGAGAAGGCCAGACGGTTAGCAGATGGCTAGCCGCAAGGTGAGACCGATTCCCTCTGATAACATGTGGAGAAAACCTCAAACTTGTATATACTTTCTCAATAATGAAATACAAGGTATGAATACATATTTATAGAGGGAGAAAGTGACAAGAGATCCCTATACATGATGTGGGACTAAAGAAGAGAAAAGAAGAAAATAACTAAAAGTGTTCCAATATGGGCCTCTTTACATGGGCTTTTCCAACAATTACTATAATGACTTATTTATGGTTTGCAGATTACTCATTTTATATTTCTTTGGTATTGTCTTATCTCACATTTGTCTTCTTTTTATTAGTTCTTATCACCACATGTACATCTTTATTTTCATTTAAATATATACATATCTTTACATTTTCTCATTTACTTAGATTTTGGTACATGTTTCATTCTTTTTACATTCTCATATTGTTATCGGACAACGTTAAGGGTATATTAAATTTTCATGACATTTATATATCGCGCTTGCGTGGCTTTTCATATTCTCACAAATTCCTTTACGTGCATTTTCTTATTCGCACGTTTACTTTCATTCCATTATACGTTGGGAGGACATTCACCCCACCTCCACTAGTTGGGTTGACCCTTAACCTAGCCAATTTCATCACATTATTCATTTCATTTACTTTTCATTTTCTTCATTTACATGATTGAGATTCCTCTTCATTACAACTAAATCATATTTAGAAATAATAATCATGCAAATCTGAAATGAGAACAATTATAAAAAGTGTAAGAACTCACCGTGGCCTTCTCCTTTCCTTTATCACTTCGGCCATCATTATTACGCCTTCCACTGTCACGAGATGCCTTGACCTAGAGCGTAAATATTTTAAAAATATTAAATCACTGTCTTCAAACCTCGTTTATCACTTCTTAATTATCATCCGTAAACAACTTAAAGATATCAATTTGACGTCTCTAATTAAGTCAAACATATCATAATCCACTTTGATGAGTTCCACTTGACCTAATTAGATCAAAAGATTTTTAAATGGCTTAGAGATTTGCTGCCCTAATTTTTGAATTAGGACTTTTCACTGATTTAGTGAAGGGCAACAATCCCTAGCCTCCAATTAGTAATTTGGAGTTGAAGGGTAACCCTTTCCCTTAAAATAATTAACAACCAACTATCATGAGGATGGGGTTATGCTCCAATTGAGAAGTATACATGCTAGGAGTCCTTTCCTATCCTCATGCATACTTCAAAATTTTGAAATCCATGGTATATCACTTAGGGTTGGAGCAAAGTGATCTGAAATCGAGGATTAAGGCATGAAAAAACCTTACAGAAACTTTTCATTTGAAAATAAATGAAAGAAATCTCAAAATCTCAAACCCTAGGTTTCTACCCATTTCAATCCATGTAAAATCTTCATAATAGAAACAAGAGAAATGGAGAAGAAGAGTACCTCTCGAATGGAAGAGAAATCACCAAAATCGGAGGAGAATCAAGCTCTCGGTGATGATCGACGACGTGCGGCTTCCGGCTATCGCCCGAAGTTTCTTGCGCATCGGGAGAGAAAGGAAATGAACACCGACTTCTTCTTTTATTTTTATCGGACACCGCTACACCCGAGAGTGACACACACGCCTTTTATGCGTGACTCACCTTGAACCGAACCGCCCGGTTCAGTCATTTAGCCAGCCTTTTTTTTATATACATTACTCTTAGTAAGTGTAACCACATATTATTTTAAATATCACTTAGACTCATAATTATGAAATGAAATAATACCTATATAATTGACGGCATCACAATCGAGGTGGAAGGGAGGGAATTTTCTCTTCTGTCAACACAACCGACAATCTCGTCCAGAGCCCAGCGAGTACAATGGGGAGAATCTTTCCGAGAATGCTCCTGTTCCCCCTCCTGATAACTCTCCTCCCTTTTTCCCCATGACCATTGAATCTTATCCCTTGATTATATATCCAATTATTTCTATATAAGAGCATAATACCTGATATAATATCTGATTCTCCTCCCGAACTCAAGCTGATCTAGAAAATTCTCCATCCCTCAAATTGCAAGCTGGACACCTTATATTTCTATTTTTTATTAAGGTTATAATATATTATTAATATATGAGTTATATTATGAAATTATATTGTACGTATCATATACATGTTTATATCCGTATAAATATTTATGTTCACACCCAAAGGAAAATCCAACTCGCATATCTCTCGACCCGCCTATCTCGATCAACGGACCCATTATATATATGGTAATCTAGGTTACTTTCTCAAATTATTTAATGTGCTCAAAAATGCTGATGGTTACAGGGGTCCAACACGTCTCTCCTGTGTGCTCTGTTGTCCTATTTATAGGCAATCCAGACTGAGAGTTTTTGTGGTATGCAATTATCCGTCCCCATAAAATACTGGATCTGTTATGCAGTATGAATTTGGGGAATTAATTGAGGTCGCTAGGAAGGATCTCGCGAACCCGACCATGTCTGTGCGAGCTCGTTGGTGTGCTCTGAGGGATCTCGCCTATGCGACTTCAGGAGGGGCTTGCTGGCGAGATGAAATGTCTTGCGTTGTTCCTCGACTGCTTTCTACGTATCTTTGGTGTTCTTCTTCTTGGTCAACGATCAACTTCCTGCTGATATGAGTCTATTAATAAGCTTAGTCTTTGCTGGACGAATATGGGCTATACAGTTTTAGTTTTTTGGCAAGAGCTTTATATTATTTTTCACAATTTATGGTGACTTTCTATTCTTACAGTAGATGAATATCCATTTTTTCCTATACATCACCTAGTACATTTATTGAATCATTATTTACTGTTTCAAGAGAATGCACATAAGTTTTGTATTTGGTTTTCTTAACTTTCTCAGGACATCATTTTACTGATAACGTTCAATCTTCCACTACATTATATATATATATATATATATATATATATATATATATATATATATATATATATATGACAGATGGAGTACAAAAACAAAGGTGGCCAAGAAACAAAATAACCTGGATAGCTTCTCAAAAGAGAGTTATTCAAGCTGTAAGTTTTTTTGATCATATTATTTGCTTAACTTTTATAAAATAATCTTTTACTTTCTCTGTTTTGCATTGCTTTATTGATGTGTTTATTCTTGACTTATTCTTATGTTTTTCCGGTTTAATTCAAAATTTCATTCACCTCATTTATAATGGCTCATAAAGCTTGTAAAATCTATATTATAAATTATTTTTTGAAGTATTTTTGTAAATAGTGCGTGGTAATATTAAATATTGTGTGATAATATTAAATATTGTAAGGTAATCCCAAAAGAAAACTTGTACACTAAGCATATTTGTTATTGCCTTTTAGTCTAGTAGTATGACTTAGTCTAACAAATTGGGGTAGGCATTCTTACTTCATTGGCCACCGCCATTTTCACTCTCGCTCCCCCTTTAATGCCAATAATGTGTTGTTACAGCACTACTGAAGTTGATCGTACATATATTAGGTTTGGTGAATTCTCAAAGTTAAGTCCTTGTGAAGTTTAGAACACCACAACCTGTTGTTTTGGTAAAATTGATGATGCACATGGAATTTCTTCTAGTCTTTGAGAGTACCCATTTGTCTTAAGGAAATTAATTCCCCCAAAAGTGTTCTTAATGGTGGGCCTAACCTTATGTTGAAATATTGTGTGAATTCTTCTCAGCCATATCCAGTCTCTCCATCTCAACCAAACAAACCACATTTTAGCTACTCCAAGAAGGTGAAGGAAGCCAAGCCAATTCATTCTACCATCGATGTTCTATGATTACCAAAAAAATTTCTTGCAAGGAGTCAAATCCCAACAAATCTTCCCTATCATCATAGGTCAAAAACTTCAAATTGACGTTATGGGGAACAACGTTGGCATTAAGGGTGAAACTGGTGCGGTTTGAACCCAAACTGCAACCACACCGAAGGGGTTCAGTGTTGGACTGAACAAATCTGC
Source organism: Platanthera guangdongensis (assembly GCA_039583875.1). Taxonomy (NCBI): domain Eukaryota; kingdom Viridiplantae; phylum Streptophyta; class Magnoliopsida; order Asparagales; family Orchidaceae; genus Platanthera; species Platanthera guangdongensis. The sequence continues at coordinate 20,747,824 of CM077157.1, read as the reverse complement.
TCCACGCCAAAATCGTGCGGTGTGGTTTGACACTGGTGTGGTTTGAAGTTGGTTTTTGCGATGCGGTTTTGGTTTTTATATAGTTATGTAATGTATTTACAATTTTACTTGCATATTTTTCTAAAATCTTTTGTGCTAAAAATATAGAGGGCAATAGGGTGTACAACTAGTGTTTAGTAGTAATCATGAAAGAAATCTAATTGTAGCCTAGAATTGTTGCGGGAGTGTAAGAAATTGGAAGATCAACATTTCTGGAAGACTGAAAATGAGCCATTTATATATTTTTAGGAATCAGAAGTCTGAATCTGCTATGAGAGTGTAAGAACTGGGAAGATCATGAGGATATTACCGGTAGAGGTAGAGCCGAAGAGGAAGGAAGATAATGATAGGGATCCACACACAAGCTTCTCTCGACTACGACTTCACACACTTTTCTCTCGACGACGACAAGGATAGAAGCAGAAGCTTCGCATGCTGACGCTGCACCGTCTTCTTTCGACACCACTTGGGTAGGAGACTGGAGTTTCGGTACTTCACACACCGTGCGGCTTCTGTCGACGACGAACGGGACAAAGACGAGATTTGTTTCTCTCGAGCTCGGGCTAGGGCACTTTCATAATAGCGGGAAAATGGGAAGAATTAATTATTTGAAGCCTAAAAGGATATTAATATTATCATTTGTTAATATTATATTTGTAATGAAGATTAAGACTAAATCCTGTCCGCACTCCACACAGCCAAAAGGAATGTACGACAAAGAAGGGATGACAAGCTGTTGGATTAGGAATAAAATTAGAATATATTATATATTTTTAATATTCATGGTGCGATGTGGTTTATTGATTGTGTAGACAAAAATCGAAACTCACCGCAAACTGTGCGATTTTCAATCACTAAAATCACATCACAACCCAACCATTCCATGCGGTGCAATAGAGTTTTGCAGTTTTATGCGGTTTCAGTTTTTAACTTTCAACTTTAGTTGGCGTCATTGAGACCACCATTTGCTTCTCCAGACGCACAAGACACAGTTCAGGTACGTGATTGCCATCAACAAAGTTATGGTTCATTTTCGTGGCTTCACATGTAGGTGGGATGAGACAACAACGTCCGCATATTCTCGTGCATTTGAGACTAAAAATTCTTTATTGTCTTCATAAGTTTCCATAGTTGCTTACTGGATTCTTCTTTAATATTTAGCTTACCAAGATGTTAGGAACCCATGAAGAGGATTGGGTCGTAGGATGATGTGCGTTGGTGAAGGAGGTGGTCGGTAAATTCTTCTTGTTCCAATGAGAACCCCAGTAGGTTACAATGTTTCTGCAGGAGCCTTATAGTGGCTCCATAGGATGATGTGCGTTGGTGAAGGAGGTGGTCGGTAAATTCTTCTTGTTCCAATGAGAACCCCAGTAGGTTACAATGTTTCTGCAGGAGCCTTATAGTGGCTCCATAGTGCAGAGTGTCGATGTATATAGTTGGGAGAATGGGAGCTCTTGATCTCAAAAGAATAAATTTCTGCTTAACCCTACTTGTTCGACTAGTCCAAGTATAGAGTTCAAAATGAACAAAATCAATAATAGGTGTAGAGAAATGGTCCCGAACCTTATGAACACTTTTCCATATATCAAAAACAAGTATGAGAACATATATATCGGAGAGGAGAGAGAAGAGTCCTATACAAGAGATGTGGGACTAAAACAAGAGAGAATAAAATGGGCCAAATTAATGGGTCTTTACAATATATCCTATTTCTCTAACACTCCCCCGCAAGCTGGAGCATACAAATCGTAGGCACCAAGCATGGTATCAGAGCCAGCGATTCTGCTTGAGCGGCTTCCCCTTTCTTAACCCGCGCGGTCTGTCTTCTGTCCGCTACCCGCTCGGCCTCCTGCGGCCTGCCTTCCTGTCCGCTCCGCTCCTCTTCTTCAGCTCCCTCTTCTTCTCCGTGGTTCCACCCCTCCCCTCCGACATTTTATAGCCTTCCCCCTCTTTATCTCTCGTCGGGTCCACCTTCCCTCTCTCTCCTCCAGACCGCTCTCTCTCGCGGCCTGTTCTCTCACGCTGCGGCTTGCTGTCGCTGCTTGCTCTAGCTCGCAGCGGACTCCCTCTCTCGCGGCCTGCTCCGGCTTGCTGTGGCCTTCTCCGGCCTGCTGCGGACTGCCCCTCCAGCTCCAGCTCGATGCAGCTTGTTCCTTCTCTCTGCGGCCTGCCTCTTCCGCGGTTTGCTCTTGGCCGCTGCGGTCTCTTCTCTATCCGCTTGAGTCTCTCTCCTCGCGGGTTCCTTCTCCTCCGTTCGCTGCTGTGATCCGCCTGGCCGTTCGGGTTGTTCCTCTCTCACCCACATTTTGGTCGCGGTCTCCTCCGACTCTTCTCTTATCTGTCCGCGCGGCCTGTCACTGCCCGCTGCGGACTTCTTCTACCAGTCCGCTTCGCCTTTGGTCGCGGTATCTTCCTGCCGCTGGTGTTTTCACATCTTGACCAGGCGGTCTCTGCTCTACTCGCGCGGGTTCTCCTCTTTTGCGGATTGTTCTTTTCCGCCGGCCTCTCCCTCCCTTCTTGCGGCTGCTCCTCTCTACTCACTGCCGCTTACACCAATTCCTTGCGGCCTGGTTCTTGCTGCAGCCTCGACTTCTCCTGCGGCCTGGTTCTCGCTGCGGGCTCGGCTTCTCCCTGGTCCTTGTTGCGGCCTCTGCGGCCTGGTTGCGGCCTCTACGGCCTTGCTGCGGCCTTGTTGCGGCCTGGTCTTTGGCGACCCCTATAAGGATGTGTGCCTCTTCCGCCCTGCTCACCCCACCACTGGGCTCTGTGGTGTCTCTCTCTGATAGTGGAAGCTCCTGTCTTGTAGACAGTTCCTCATGGATTTTGGACTCCGGTGCGACGCACCACATTACCCCACTACAGCCTCCACACTACCTGGCCTCCGTGCATCCTAAGTTCATCACTGTTGCCAATGGGGCTACCACTCCCGTCTCTGGATCCGCTGACATCTCTCTTACTCCCTCTATTACCCTTCGATCTCTTCTTCATGTTCCTGACTCTTCTTTTAATCTTCTCTCTATTAGTCGTCTTATTCACGACCTTAATTGCGACCTAACCTTCTCTTCAACCTCTTGTGTTGTGCAGGATCGCAAGACGCGGAACATCCTCGGTACAGGGCGGCTGTCCAATGGGCTCTACATTTTTTATTCCTCTTCTCCCACCGCTCTCTCCACCATCTCTTCTGTTGACTGGCATCGTCGTCTTGGGCATGCTACTCTTCCAATTCTCCAGAAAGCTCTTCCTGATGTGTCCCTTTCTGAGTTTCGGTGTGAGTCTTGCGTTTATGGCAAATAACATCGTGTCTCTTTTCCCTCCCCTAGTACTCGGTCCGACGCCCCCTTCTCCTTAATCCATTCTGATATTTGGGGGCCATATAAGCTCCCGAGTGTTTTCGGCTATCGGTATTTTGTCACATTTATCGATGACTACTCACGCGTTACCTGGCTATACTTACTTCGAGATCGTACTGAACTTCCCTCCACTTTCCGTGCCTTTCTGGTAGAGATCCGTACTCAGTTTTCTACCTGCATCAAACTTCTTCGTACCGATAATGCGCGCGAGTATACGGGCCGCACCTTCTCTAATATCTGCACCGAGTTTGGTATTGTTCATCAGACCTCGTGTGCCTATACTCCTCAACAGAACGACGTCGCCGAGCGGAAGAATCGACACCTTCTCGAGGTCGCCCGCTCTCTCATGTTTCAGATGCACGTTCCACCTCTCTATTGGAACTTCGCCGTCTCTACTGCCTGTCATCTCATCAACCGCATGCCCTCCTCTACCTTGAACTTCGTGGCTCCTGTCACTCTTCTCTTTCCTTCCAAGGCTCTGTTCTCTATCACGCCCCGAGTCTTTGGATGCACATGGTATGTTCATAACTTGGCTCCGCCCACTGACAAGCTCGCTCCTCGAGCCACCAAGGTGATGTTTGTTGGCTACTCCCGCACCCAAAAAGGATATGTTTGCTATTCTCCTACCGACGGTAAACTCATCATCTCTGCTGATGTCACCTTTTGGGAAGATCAACCCTTTCATACCATCTCTACAGATCCGTGTCTTCCTCCTCTCATTCGGCCCGTCGTACTCGTTACGTCTCCTTCCCCCCTCTACTTCCAACACCTACCCCCCGCCAATCCGTCCTACGCCTCCTATCATCCAGGTGTACTCTCGTCGCCCTCCGAGCTCGCATGCCCTGCCACGGCCTCCCTCTCCCGAAGTGATTTCGCGGCCTGCTGATCCAGTGCCCGTCTCCACAGCTCATCCTATGACGAATTATGTCTCGTTACATCGCCTGTCCCCGACCCTTCACACCTTTGCTACTTCATTATCCTCTATTTCTATTCTTACTTCTGTGCAGGAAGCTTTGCAACATCCAGGTTGGCGTGCTGCCATGGATGCAAAAATGTGCGCCCTTTGGGCGAATCAGACTTGGGATCTGGTCCCTCTACCACCTTGGAAGACTACAGTTAGTTGCAAATTGGTCTTTGTCATCAAGCATGCTTCCGATGGGACGGTTGACCGTCTTAAGGCCAGACTGGTGGCTCACGGCTTTACTCAACAACACGGTCTCGACTATGAGGAGACCTTCTCTCCGGTCGCCAAGCTCAACACGGTTCGTGTCATTCTCTCTGTCGCTGTGCATCGTCGGTGGCCCTTGCACCAACTCGATATCAAGAATGCGTTTCTCAATGACGACCTACACGAAACCGTCTATATGCAGCAGCCTCCCAGGTTTGAGACCACGGGGGAGTCCAGAGTTTGTCATCTTAAGAAGTCTATCTATGGTCTCAAACAATCCCCACGAGCATGGTTCAATAAGTTAAGTAAAGCTGTTCAGGCAGTTGGTTTTACTCGGAGTTCGACAGACTTCTATTTGTTCACTCGACATAGAACTACCAACACGATTCTTCTTTTGGTTTATGTTGATGACATACTAATCACAGATGATGACTCAACAGGAATACTAGAGGTCAAACAACATCTTAGCTCTGTTTTCCAAACAAAAGATCTGGACAACCTTCGATACTTTCTTGGCCTTGAAATCGCAAGACGTCCTGATGGACTTGTCCTATCCCAACGAAAGTACTGCCTTGACCTTCTCCGTGATGCTGGCTACTCCGGGTGTAAACCTGTGGACACACCGATGGATGCCAATCACAAGCTATGTGCCCATGGGTCTGGCTCTGATACCATGTAGAAAAATGGTCCCGAACCTTATGAACACTTTTCTATATATCAAAAACAAGTATGAGAACATATATATAGGAGAGGAGAGAGGAGAAGAGTCCTATACAAGAGATGTGGGACTAAAGCAAGAGAGAATAAAATGGGCCAAATTAATGGGCCTTTACAATATATCTTATTTCTCTAACAATAGGGATACCTGTTACAATAATAATTCAAGCGTGACCTAAAATTAGAAATTAATAACTTTAAATAAAAATAAAATATGTGTGCTTTTCAGGGTCCCTTCAGGCCACTGTCACATTGATTCTTCCTGTTATAAAATCTTCCATAGAAGGTATCAGAACACAACTAGTCACTGCTTTAACCTTTTTGATGAGTTTTCTTGTGCATTCAAAAAAGAAAATAGGTTGTCTGCTTTTGTTAAATGTTTGTGCCATAGTTTTTGGCAATAACTGTTATTGATAGGCATACACGTCCATTGGCTGACTAATACATATTATGCACATGTTAGGCGGTCCGACTCACTTTACGAGAAGAACCATATTTTGCCTCTCTAGGAGTATAATTTATTATATTTAAAATTAAGACCTCTCATCTTATTATGGGCTATTTATGTTATATAAGGAGGCCTTGTGACTAGAGTTTTGTATCTTTTGATCGCTTGCGATTTGTAGCTCTCTTGGAGAGGAAGCTCTAAAAGGAACCAACCCTCGAGAGTTGGGGATATTTGTTTGCGAAGGTATCTTTGATGTAGGCCTACGTGCCGAGGTGTTGGTGACGGTAAAAGCGGTGACTCTCTGAAGACCTTTCCGATCGAGCACGCGCACACACGAGTTCATAGCCACTCCAATATATTGATTTAAAATCAGCACATGCACAATTTACATCGAGAGAAAATTCGACAAAAACAACGATTCAGAAAAGTGGTCAATTTTACTCCCAAAAGAAAAATAGTCTAGGATTACCCCAAATCCATAGAGCGTCAAAACAAGGAGTTACCCACTCCAATCAACCTCACAAAAAGGATTTATCCAATCCTTCAAACCACAAGAGCGATCGGAAAACACACAAAACGTTTTCAAAAGAATTTTGCGATGAAATCAATGGTTTCGAAGGCAACACCGACCTCTTTCACCACACAAAATTACGTATTAAGAAGCACACACAAGAGAGTAGGGAAATCGTTACCCCAAGCTCACAAAGAGTTTTGGTGGAGAATCTCTCTACCATGGGTTCTACCGGAAGCACAACGGACGGAGACAATGTCATGCCAATACTTCAAATGATTCACACCGGCAAAGCTCCGACAACGGAATAGCAGCCCTCACAGACCAGACGAGGTTCGACCAACACCCAAGGATGGGCGGCGCGTAGATCTGGAAGGGTCCGATGATCCAAATAGCCCCTTATCTCGGCGGCGAGCAGCACTGGACGACGACAACCTCATCCTGAGGTATCCAGCGGCGGAATAGCACGGGACGGGCGGCGAACTCTGCAGTCACACCAGTTCGGGAAGGCACTGGACGGGGCGGGGAACCTGGAGTCGCACCAGGTCGAGAAGGAAGCAGATGGGGCGGCGGATCCTAAAGTCACACTAGGTCGGAAGCCAGCGGACGGGGCGGCGGAACCTGGAGTCACACCAGGTCGGGAAGACAGTGTCCGAACCCTAGGGGAGAAAACACACGTTTTTTTTTGTTTCAACAACACTGCCTCCACTCATTTTCTATTCAACAATATATAACATTGTTTTTTTGTTACAACATTAAACTAACTAATATTAAACATAACAACATTAAGCATTAAACAAAACAAAAAAACTTAAACTAAAAGTTAAGCTAAACTAAATGTTGAACCCCAGAGCTTTGTGGCGTGAACCAAAGAGTTATGCGGTCGCACGCGGCCATGCGCGGAGGTCATAGCGGCGGATAGCTTCATTATTATGATTGTCGCGGTGAGTATCTTCAAACATTGGCGGGTCAGCTCCATCAATCTTCCCCCGGTCAGAAGCACTCATCATCGGTGAGTGGTCACGACAATAGTGTTGGAGGAGGGCAGCATCCAAATGTTCCAATTCAGCCTCGGGAAGCCAAGAATCATCCGACGTGGCGATCACGCCAACGAACAAGGTAGCAGTGGAGGCCACCATCAGTGGAGGTAACAACCTCATCATCTAGTATCCTGTTAGGCACAAATGAGGTTTTGGGAAACCTTGAAAAAACGTTAGGATCAAGTGAAATATTGGCGGTAAAACCACTATCCGATGTAACCATGGTAGGATCCGTTGGCAAGAGAGACACGGAAACAAGCTCACCCCCAACCCCAAAGAAGAAGACGACGCATCAAAAGAAGAGAATGAAGAGTGAAGTAATTCTGGTGGTGGAGAGATATACGACGTTAAATCCGAAACATTGAAAATAGGAGAAATACCCCAATCGCAGGTAAATCTAAAACGAAAGTGTTGTCTCCCAATTTCTTGATAATTTTAAAGGGGCCGGCTCTCCTATGGGCCAACTTCTTGACGGTGCCCTAGGGCAACTGCTCCAGGAGTAAACTGACCAAAACCAAATCATCAACATTAAAGTTAGAAGCTCTCTGATGTATATTAGCATGCGATTGATACGAAGCATATTGGGTGGCTAGCTTTTCTTGAATGCGTTTGTGGAGATCGTGAACATGTTGAGCGAACTCTTGTGCAAAGTGACTTGATTTGTACGTAGGAGGTAGTGGAATCAAATCAAGTGGCACATGTGCTTTGTAACCATGCACAATCTCATTCGGTGATAGACCGGTAGATCGATTCTTAGAATTATTATAGGCGAGTTGGGCGTGGGGAAAGAGTAAATCCCAGGTACCCTTGTGGTCACCCACAGGATAGCGCAATAGATTCCCCAGGCTCCTATTAAAATCTTTCGTTTGTGGGTGATAGGCGGCAAAAAACAATAATTTTGTGCCTATTAATGTATAAAGCGTTTTCCAAAAGTAACTAGTAAATTTAACGTCGCGGTCCGTGAAGATAGTGTAGGAAAAGTTGTAAACCTTGTATATACTTCTTGAATCTTAAATTACAAGTATGAATACATTTATATAGGAGAAGAAGAAAGAGAGAAATCCCAATCCAAGATGTGGGACAAATACAAATAGAGAGAGAAGAGAGAAGAATGGACCCCTAGATGGGCCCTAAAGTAGGCTTTTCTAACACTCCCCCGCAAGCTGGAGTGTACAAGTCGTAGGCACCAAGCTTGGATAAAAACTGGTAGTATAGTGGCCGGGAGAGAGCTTTAGTCAGGATGTCAGCAACTTGGCTTGCAGCAGGAACATGCTCTAAATCTATCTTCTTTGCCAGTACCTTTTCTCGGATAAAGTGACAGTCAACTTCAATATGCTTTGTGCGTTCGTGAAAGACTGGATTGTTGGCAATATGGATTGCCGCTTGACTGTCACAAAATAGGGTCGCTGGTGATGAGAGACGAACACCCAAGTCTCTCAGAAGGCTCTCAAGGCAAGTTAACTCGGAAACAACAGCAGCCATAGCGCGACACTCAGCTCTCGCGCTATTCTGTTTCTTGCTACGCCAGGTTATGAGATGTCCACCGAAGTAGGTACAAAAATCTGTTGTGGAACGCCTATCATCAATGGACCCGACATAGTCAGCGTCAGAGTATGCAACAAGGGATAAAGATGTGGATGACTTGTACACAAGCCCTTGTCCTGGAGCGTTCTTGAGATACCGAAGAATGCGCTCGACAACTTGAAGGTGAGATGTCCTTGGGGCATGCATAAATCGACTCACGACTCCTACGACAAAGGAGATGTCTGGTCGAGTAACTGTAAGGTAGATCATTTTCCCAACCAGGCGTCTGTAGTATTCCGGATTCATAAGCAGCGTATCAGAGTCAGAGATATGGGCCGACAGCCTGTGATTAGCGTCCATTGGAGTATCCGAAGGTTTGCATCCCATCATGAAGAAGGTCCATACAGTACTTCCTTTGGGATAATACAAGACCATCAGGCCGTCGTGCAACCTCAAGCCCGAGAAAATACCGTAGGGTACCAAGATCTTTGGTCTGAAAAGCGGAGTTCAACTGTTGCTTGGTATGTTGTATCCCTGTAGTATCGTTGCCAGTAATGAGGATATCGTCAACATAGACAAGTAGAATCACTGTTCCGGTTGGCCGGTGTCGAGTGGAGAGAGAGAAGTCAGCCGAGCTCCTAGTGAAGCCAATATCGCGGACTACCGTGCTGAATTTGTCAAACCAAGTGCGCGAGGTCTGTTTGAGACCATAAATAGATTTCCGAAGATGACAAACCCGAGACTCCCCCGTGGTCTCAAACCCGGGAGGTTGATGCATATAAACAGTCTCCTGTAGATCACCATTGAGAAAAGCGTTCTTAACATCCAACTGATAAAGAGGCCAATGACGGTGAACAGCCAAGGAAAGAAGAACTCGGACCGTGTTCAATTTGGCCACTGTAGAGAAAGTTTTCCCATAATCAAGGCCATGTTGCTGAGTAAAACCCCGGGCCACGAGGCGGGCCTTTAGACGCTCAACGGTGCCATCTGCCGCATGTTTAATAACAAAGATCCACTTGCAGCTAACACAGGAGTGACCTGCAGGAAGAGGAACCAGATCCCAAGTTCGGTTGGCCCAGAGAGCCCGCATTTCATCTTCCATGGCCGCCCGCCATCCGGGGTGGTGAAGAGCCTCCTGTACAGAATGAGGGGTGGAGATAGAGGATAAAGAGAGAGCACTTTGACGGAGTTCCGGAGAGAGGCGGTGGAGAGAGACAAAGTTGACCATCGAGTGGGCAGTGGAAGGAGTTGTCGGATCCGCAGGTTGCAAAGCATCATTAGAGCAGGGCAGCTCTCGTAGGGTATGAGACAAGGGAGGACGTCGAGTGTACACACGAATGACTGGTGGTGTAGGTGGTTTAGGTGGGAGGGGTGGAGGAGGGAGAGGTGGGATGGGGTAAGTGACGGGGACAACAGGTCGCGGGAGAGGTGGCAGAAGAGGAGGGTCAATAGATGGAGAGTAATACGACTGATTTTCGAGGAAGGTGACATCAGCAGAAGTAACCACCTTGCGATCCGTGGGAGAAAAACAAATGTATCCCTTCTGAGTTCGAGAATAGCCCACAAACATATATTTAGTGGCACGGGGAGCAAGTTTGTCAGTGGACGGACCAAGATGATGAACAAAACATACACACCCAAACACGCGTGGGGTGATGGAGAATGGAGGTTGGGAGGGAAAAAGGAGATTGAAGGGAACCGCAAAATTGAGGATAGATGAAGGCAGACGGTTAATAAGAGTGCAAGCGGTTGAAACCGCAAAATTCCAATATTGTTTTGGAACATTCATCTGAATCATAAGGGAGCGGGTAACCTCGAGCAGGTGTCGATTCTTGCGTTCAGCGACGCCATTTTGTTGGCGGGTATAGACACAGGAGGTCTGATGGATGACCCCAAACTCCGCACAGAGGTGAGAGAAGGTATGACTAGTGTATTCTCGGGCATTATCGGTGCGGAGGGTTTTAATGGTTGTGGAGAACTGGTTGCGAGTTTCAATAAAAAAGGTACGGAATACACCGGGTAATTCAGAGCGGTCACGAATGAGATACAACCAGGTCACCCGAGAGTAGTCATCGACAAATGTGACAAAGTAACGGTATCCAAAAACACTTGTAATTTTATAAGGGCCCCAAATATCGGAGTGAACAAGATCAAAGGGAGCAGGACGCCGAGAAGGATATGGTGAGAACGTAAAGCGATGATGTTTCCCATAGATACAGGACTCACATGTGAACTCGTGGAAGGACACGTCTGGGAGAGATTTTTTGAGGATGTTTAGAGGAGCATGACCCAGACGTCGATGCCAGTCAACAGAGCTAATAGACGACAACACCGTTGGGGGAGACGGTTTAAGGATATAGAGACCATTCGACAGATGCCCTTTTCCAATGATGGTTTGCGTCTTGCGATCCTGCACAACACACGAGTTAGAAGAAAAAATAACAACACAATCGAGGTCAGCAATGAGTCGGCCAATAGAGAGAAGGTTGAACGGAGAGCCCAGAACATGAAAAGCCGAGCGAAGAGTAATGAAAGGAGTGAGATGAATATCTGCAGCACCAGAGACGGGAAGAGTGTCCCCACTAGCAACAATAATGAACTGGGGATGCACGGAGGTCAAATATTGGGGTGGTTTCCGTGAGGTAATGTGGTGAGAGGCCCCGGAATCCAAAATCCAGGATGAGCTGTGAGCAAGGCAGGAGGTACCACCATCGGAAACAGACACCATAGAGCCCAAAGAACAACCGATCATTATGCAAGGAGAAGTCTGCAGTGGTCACGGTGACAACGCACCAGCGGCAAGAAACGGCCACGACCAGCGCGGTAAGAACAGAGGCCGCAACGGCTAGAAACAAGCAGGCTGCGCGGTTAGGAGAAGACCGCAACAGAAGCAAACACCTGGCGAATAAGGAACGAGACCGGGCGGATAGAAACAGACCGGGCCAAGGTGAACACGGCCTTAGCGGGTCGAGAAGCGGCAATGGGGAAAAAGCCGGAAAGGGAAGGCCGCACGGTCACAGCGGGAAGCAGAATGGTGGTCCGCGCGGGTAGAGCAAGCGACGAGTCGAGGTCGCGAGAAGAAGTCGCGAGAAGAGAAGGCAGGCCGCGGCTAGAGTCCAGAAACAACCACGCGAGCAGGCGAGAGGAGAGGAACGCGCGGCAGACAAGAGAAGAGCCCGCTGGGTTGAAGAAAAAAACAGTAAGGAGACCGCAACGGACAAAAGGAGAGTCCGCAGCGGATAAGAGAGGAGGTGCCAAGTGTCAGAGCAGAAGATGGCTATAAGAAGCCTGAGGAGGGTGGAACCACGAAGAGGGAGAGGAGAAGTGGATGCAGAACGTGTAGGCCGCAGAAACCGCGCAGATAAGGGAAGAGCGGGCAGACCCGCAGTCCGCAGAAGAGGAGCCCGCGGAGACAGGCGGGTAGGCGGGTAGGAGGGAGACCGCAGAGCAAGCTGCGAACTGAGGGGAAGGAAACCGCGACCAAGATGCGGGTGAGAGAGGAACAACCCGCACGGTCAGGCGGATAGAGAAGGTAGGATGCGGCGAGCTTGAACAAGTCGCAGTGGACTGAAGACAGGCCGCAACAAGTAGAGAGTCCGCAGCGGACAGCGGAGAATAAAGGAGAAGGTGGCCGCAACAAGAAGCGAAGGTGGCCCCACGGATGGAACTGGCTCAATAGGTGAGGGTTGCCTTGCCATATAAACAGATCAGACCAGAGTGGATTGGCGGTGTGGGACTATTATTAACATCCCCCCTCTCCCATAGCATGGATTGACCGGACGGAACCGGGATACAAAGCTCATGGGCGGTCCGGACGGAACCAGACAGAAACTGGATGGAACCTGGCTCTGATACCATGTAGAAAAAGCTGTAAACCTTGTATATACTTCTTGAATCTTAAATTACAAGTATGAATACATTTATATAGGAGAAGAAGAAAGAGAGAAATCCCAATTCAAGATGTGGGACAAATACAAATAGAGAGAGAAGAGAGAAGAATGGGCCCCTAGATGGGCCCTAAAGTAGGCTTTTCTAACAGATAGTTTTAGGAACCTTACAATGACCAACAACCTCTCTAAAATATAGCTTAGCAATATAAGAGGCGTCGTTCGTTTTACTACATGGAACAAAGTAATCCATTTTGAAAAATCGGTCTAAAATGGCAAGAATAGAATCGTGATGACGAATGGTCGGAGGAAGACCAAGAATAAAATCCATACTCACGTTTTCCACGGGACAGACGGAATAGGAAGAGGGGTATATAAGCCAACATTAGTTTCATTACCTTTGGCGAGTTGGCAAGAGCGACAACTACTAACAATTTTGTTTACAAGTGACTTTAAATGTGGCCAATAAAAATTATCTTCCACTAACGTAGTTGTCTTAGCACGACCAAAATGACCTCCAAGGCCACCGCTATGTATCTCCCAAACTATAAAGTGATGTAGTGACGAGAGTGGGATACACAACTTGGAATGTCTAAATTGATAGTCATCCCCTTCTCGAATCCGAATTTGATGTAGTGACTCCTAAGATCCAACTTGGTGAAAATCATGGGACCGGCTAACACATCCAATAAGTTATCCAAATGGGGGATGAGAAATCAATATTTTATGATAATCTTATTTATTGCGCGACTATCCACACACATGCGCCAAAATCCGCCTTTCTTGGGTGCAAGTAAAGTGGGGACGACACATGGACTCTTGCTATGCCTAATAAATCCCTTTTGGAGAAGATCCAAAATTTGAGTTTGTAATTCTTGGTGTGCCGCGGGTTTCAATCTATAGTGTGGGAGATTTGGTAGTGACGAAACCGAGATGAGATCTATAGCGTGTTGGATCTCTCTTAGTGGGGGTAATGTGGATGGTAACTCATCCGGATAGACATCCTTATATTATTCTAGCAACGATTTCAATTCTGGCGGCAAATCTTCCAAATTAGGAGCATAACCCTTAGCTTGTAGACCCTAAAACATACAAAATTCCACCAAGAAAACAATCACTAGTGAATTCCTTATGACCCATCGAACTGAACATTTTTTTTCTACCGGAAGGGTCGTATCCCTTGATGGAGTGGTGGGATCCTTAGGAGGGGTGGGTTTCAACACAACCTTCTTGCCATTAACTTTAAATTCATAGATGTTAGCTCTCCCAAAGCGTGTCACATCATGATCATAAAGTCATGGTCATCCAAACAAAACATGACAAGCGTCCATTGGAATCACATCACACCAAATTTGATCGTTATATGGTTTAATAGTGATGGGAACTAGGCAACGCTTGGTAATCGGAAGGGAGGTCTTATTAATCCATGCTACATGGTATGGGTGTGGGTGAGGCTTGGTAGATAAGGACATACATGCTACCGCATTCTCCGAAATGACATTCATACAACTACCACTATCTATGATCAATTTGCAAAGCTTTTCACTGCTTTTAAAAATCAATGAAAATATATTGAATCGATTCCAATCTTCCAAAACATGAGCGGTCAATATACATCTCATCACCATTAGATTGAGATCATCTTCTAAATCACTAGGAAATCCTTCCGATTCCGATTCATCCGTAGCCTCAAAAATATACTCGGGTGCTTCACTAGTCGGCTCAACTAAAGCTAAAGGCTTAGTCTTGGTGGGACACTCAATGACATAGTGGCCGGCTACCCCGCAAGCATAGTAAGTGGCATTAGCTTTGCTAATCTTGCCCATGAGAATGCGCTCACCTTGGGGATTCTTAACGTTCCTAGCCGGCTAGCCGTGAAAACAATATTAGAGGACTCAGTGGTCTTGAACTTTGCTTTATCTTTATAGGTAGTGGCGGAGGAACCGCAAGTAGCTTTGCCTTTATATGAGTTGTTTTTAGTTTTGTACTTAGATGCTAGGTGCTTTTCGATGTCAAGTGCGGCGTTGAAAGTTGTGTTCAAATCGGTGTGATCGTAGCAAAGTAGTTTTTTTGGATGTCGGAACTAAGACCTTTATGAAATCTAGAGTGTATCTTCTGACATCTCTTGAATCTCACATCAGACCATCTTGTCCTTTAGATTTCCCATGTACTCAGCTACGGACCTATTGCCTTGACGAAGGGTGGCTAACTCATCAAACATTTGTGTGCCATGATAAGTGAGAACATATTGATCTTTTAAGAAGTTTTTCATATCTTGCCAACCGACAGGGGGGACACCATTCTCAGCTCCGAAACGTCGCTCCTCGTTTAGCCAAAACACTTTGGCTCGTCCCGTTAGCTTCATCTTAGCAACTTGAACCTTCTGCGGGTCCAATAGGCGATGTCACTCAAAATAACACTTCATATCCATGACCAAATTTAGAAAAATTTGCGGTTCTCCTAAGCCGCCGTAGGTGGGGGCATTATTTTTAATGGTGCGGGTAAGGTCGTCGTCTCGTTCAGGGCGACGATGTTGTGGACGAGCACGTGGAGACAAATCATTGTGGTCGTCGTCCTAGTGGTGGTGGTGACGGTTGGGTGGCCTATGACCTCTAGGTGGTGAGGGGGTTCGGTTGGCCAAAAGTTGGGCCAACATTCCCCGGAGTTCCTCCATTTGTTGAATCATCTCATAGCGAAGATCATCAACTGGAGAGGGGTTTAGATTCAGTTGCCGTTCGTCTGCCATACTCGAAGAGGAGGTGGTGTGATACTCGTGACCGGATCTAGTGGGCATGCAATGCGTGAGAAAATAAATTTTTTTTGTAGAAAATAAAATTTTGGTGCACAAGTGAGACCTAGCGTGAATTACTGCGAACCGTGGCCAAGTTAATAAATTGGCAAACCTGACTTTGATACCAAATTTATGTAGGCCTACATGCCGAGGTGTTGGTGACGGTAAAAGCGGTGACTCTCTAAGGACCTTTCTGATCGAGCACACGCGCACACGAGTTAGCCACTCCAATATTTTGATTTAAAACACAACACATGCACAATTTACACCGTGAAAAAATCTGACCAAAACAACGATTCAGAAAAGTGGTCGATTTTACTCCCAAAAGAAAAAATAGCCTAGGATTACCCCAATCCTTAGAGCGTCAAAATAAGGAGTCACCCACTCCAATCAACGTCACAAAAAGGATTTACCCAATCCTTCAAACCACAAGAATGATCAGAAAACACGCAAAATGCTTTCGGAAAAATCCCGCGATGAAATCAATGATTTCGAAGGCAACGCCGACCTCTTTCACCACACAAAATTACGTATTAAGAAGCACACACAAGAGAGTAGGGAAATCGTTACCCCAAGCTCACAAAGAGTTTTGGTGGAGAATCTCTCTACCACGGGTTCTATTGGAAGCACAACGGACGGAGACGATGTCACGCTAATACTTCAAATGATTCACACCGGCGAAGCTCTGACAGCGGAATAGCAGCCCTCGTAGACTAGACGAGGTTCAACCAACACCCAAGGAAGGGAGATGCGTAGATCCGGAAGGGACCGACGACCCAAATAGCCCCTTATCTCGGCGGTGAGCAGCACTGGACGACGACAACCTCAGCTTGAGGTTCCAACGACGGAGTAGCACGGGACGAGCGACGAACTCTAGAGTCACGCCAGTTTGGGAAGGCAGCGGCCGAACCCTAGGGGAGGAAAAAAACACGGTTTTTTTTTGTATCAACAGCACTACCTCTACTCATTCCATTCAGCAATATATAACGTTGTTTTTTTACAACATTAAACTAATTAACTTAACTAAAACTAATATTAAACATAACAACATTAAGCATTAAACAAAACAAAGAAACTTAAACTAAAAGTTAAGCTAAACTAAATGTTGAACCCGAGAGCTTTGCGGCGCGAACCCAAGAGTTATGCAGTCGCACGCGGCCATGCGCGGAGGTCGTAGCGGCGGATAGCTTCATTATCATGATTGTCGCGGCGAGTATCTTAAAACATTGACGGGTCAGCTCCATCAATCTCTCTCTCATTTTAATATTTTCTTCTTTGGTAATAATGCCCATTCCTCCTCTCTTCCCTTCCCCTCCTTTTAGCAAACCATTGTAGATAACGACCAACAAACAACTGGTCTCAACAACATGTTAGCCACTATTTGCCCCATCAAAAAAACTTAGGAATCTCACGCCACACAAAGACACTACCATCACTGCTTGACCCACACACTAGCAACTTCCAAAACCGCAACCCTGCGATTTCTCCTCCAGGTAATACCTTCAATGATATCTATCGCATCCCCTGTTCACCCTACAACACCTACAAGTTTTCTAACTACCTCAATTGCTTCTTCCCCAATCGCCACAACAACCACCATTTGTAACCCCAACCTAATCACATCCTCCACCACAACCTCTCAGAAAACATCTGCCACGCTCAATCAAAACACCAGAACCCTAGTCCTTCTTGTTCAAATATCGACGCTTCAATAGACGGCTTATCCCAGCTACCCTGTCCCAGCGACTGCTAGGAACTACAATACTCTGATCCCTCCACTGATTCCCTTCCCACTCAAAACTCTAACACCGAACATTTGGCCAGACACCAACATTCCCATCGTCGTCCTTCAAACTCACCCCACAATCCGTCATTTTGTATCCTCCCACAGCCTCATCACACAGTCAATCTGCCTCTACTGCACACAGTTTTGTACTCCCTCCACCATACGAAATCCCGATCCTTCTGTGATCCCTACGTTCCACCATCCATCACATCCTTTCCATAATCTCCATCTCATCTTTTCCTTCCCAGCTCCACACGTCACATAGTGTACCTATTCACTCCGATCACGACATCTTTCTACCCACTTTGATCACATTTTTCTACTCACTCCGATCATAGCATCTTTTGTCATGATGTTATGGGCCTACTCGGAGGTTGCTGGAAGAGTGATCAAAGGTGGAGTTGACGGTGGCAGAGATACTACAGAGTCTTGACCGCAACTGCCTGAGTGGGTATTTCTTGGATAGAGCTTCCAAAATCGCATTCAAAGACGGGAAATAGAGTTACTTTCATTGCTTAATCATACACGACCCATAGTGTCCTTTAAATAGGACTTACAACAGACTTTAATAAAAATAAATGACAGATTTGGACATGCGACAAAACATGACACCGCATAAAGACGCGACATAAAAAACGACATCATATAAGGACACGACTTTAAAAAAGATTAAAAGCATATCATGACGAAATAAAAGCGCCCGTAACATCTCCTTCATCCTTCAAATTGAGCTTGTCCTCAAGAACAAATGAGGATTGTATCGCTTGATCATCAAGCTCTTTGATTTCCTGCCAGAACAACTCTCGATATCGTGTTGCTGTAGCGCAAACAGAAGAGATGGCAATGAATCGACTGAACGGGGATCCCCTGCAATTGCGGACAAGGGAAAGAGACAATAGTTTGGGCGGAGAAAGTGTTGCATCCATCAGAAGTGGCGGTGCCGACTTTGGGGAGGGAAACTGAAGAAATGGATCTAGAGGGGCTGGCAGGGTAGGCGGCCCGCAGAAGGGGCGGCGAAAGGACAACCATCGTAGAGAGAGGTGACACGACTGCGGTTGGTGTTGGGAGAGGAGGGACGGCCGCAGGGACTGGTGGTGGCAGTGGAAGTGCAGCGGCACATACTGTGACGGAAAGGAGGCAGTCAGATTCTTAATTTTGTTGAGCGTGTCAACGTCCTGATGGCGTGCGTCCATGGAGGCCATGAAATCTCGTAACCTAAAACAAATCGAACTGATGATGGCCTTTTCCACGACACTAAGTTTGGCTTCCACGGTGGTTCATCTTAATTAACCGATCACACATTTAAATTAAATAAGAATGAATTAATCAAGCAACGTGTCAGAGACGTGTGTCTCCTGAAATTCAGGTCGGTCTGAATCGACTTCTTCTCACCTAGGTGGCATAAGGCTCGAGAGCAAGGGGCCCGTAACTGCAGAAGGCAATTCGATGGAAGATTGGAAGGAGCATTTGCGGGCTCGCGTGCAGCTCGGGGCTTGAGGGGTAAACTGCGGTCGATGCTGGACCTGACAGGGACGTCGTTGTTCTAGGACGTCGAAGGCAATGAAAGCGAGAAATGAACCTGGGCTTGACGGAAGCTGGCGTTTGGGTTGCCACTGGAACGAGACAATGCAAGCAACGAGGAGGTCGCCGGGATCATCCAAGTCTGCTTTCGAGCTTGACGCAGATGTTGCAGGGCTCGTCGACTGTTACTGTCGATGCAGAAGGGCTCGACAACTGGATTGAAATGGCAGCAATCCCTAGATAGAAGGTGGGGCTTAAAGTTGTCGAGTGTGGATATCGAGATGTTTCGTCTTCTTCAACATGGGACGTCGATCACAGAGGACGTCAACGTGCTTGAAAGATGAAGTGGACGTGCAGCAGAAGGGAGGAACAACCTATCTTTGATACTAAGTTGTTGTGGGCCTACTCGGAGTTTGCCTGAAGAGTGACCGGAGGTGGAGATGACAGTGACAGTGATACTACGGAGCCTTGACCGCGACAGCCTAAGCGGGGTGTACTCAAGAGAGAGAGAGAGAGAGCTTCTAAGATACCATTCAAAGACGAGAAGTAGAGTTTGTTTCATTGGTTAACCAGACAAGATCCTCAATGTCCTTTAAATAGGACTTGCAACATACTTTAATTGAAATAAACGACAGATATGGACATACGACTAAACATGCCACCACATAAAGACACAACATAAATAACGTCATCATATAAAGACACAACTTTAAGACAGAATAAATGCATATCAAGACGAAATAAAAATGACTCCATAATAGTAGGTGTCAGCCCATAACACATGCTTCCTTTTCTTTTTGTTGAACCCATCAAGACCAACACCCTATGCCCAGATTGATCTTGTCCTAAGGTCTAGCCTCCGAGTTAATTCCTTGACCCAACACATTCACAACTATATATGCGAAACTACCCACATTCGCTTGGCCCACTGGCCGCACCCCACACTTCCCCAAAAGAATTCATATTTCCCACATTAATCCACCCATGCCACATTTCATCCACTTCACCTCAAGTCTATTGCATCATGTTAACTACCCAAAGGCTACTACCCCCAATGGGCCCAATCTCACTTCTCCCCCCTCCACTTAATTATCATTCGTTGGCCTACCCCTATCCAATCTGCTCTCACAACCGCCATTTCACATACACCGACTTCCCATGACGGTAACTTCTTAGGGGCGCTCTATTCCTCCATCCACACTCTAGACTTTCACTAACCACTGCCACTATTGCTGGACGACTCCTAATGACTGTGCACTGCCAGCTTCTTTCTATTTGAGAACAAAACACATTTTCATGTGGTAGATACTGATTTGCATCTGCGTCCCTGCGTTGATGAATGCGTATTTAATTTAATATTTTTTTGTTGCATTTTTTTCCCTTTCGTCTTATTAGGTGGGACTTCTATCCTATATAGTGAGGCGTTAGAAGTAGAATTATTGATATTTGGATCACTTGAGTTCTGCATCTCTCTTGGACAGGAAGGTCCACGGAGAACAACCCTTGAGAATTGACAAGGATTTATCCCTGAAGCTTTTTCTTCTTCACATCTGAGTTAAATTTTGTTCTTGAATGTTCACTTATTTGCTCTCCTAACCCAAGTATTTTCTCCCTTGATTACTTATTTTTCTCGGTTTTGTATTTAATTCCCATAGACTTTTATACCGACATCGTTGTCATGTTTGAGTAACAAAAAATTATCCCTGTCCTAACCACTTTTGTAGGCCCAGAAACTTTCTCCGTAATAAGTGGAAAGAGCTGCAATGGTGTTCTAAATAATTTGAGCGGAATAGGCCTTTTAAAAGATGAGGTGGTGTCCGAACAACTTACCAGGTTGCCTTCTTTTATATTATTTATATTATGTTTTTGGCTCTCTGCTACATGCTAATTACAAGTATACATTAGGTTTCTTTTGTTTCATATAAAAGATTTGACATCTTTCTTAAATTTTTGTTATATACACAAATCTTCTGCGAAAATGCAGGGTAAGGTTTGCCTACATTTCATCCTTGTGATGGGACCCTTCCACGGACCCTCGCTGCGCGACGATGCTTTGCGCACCGGGCTGCCCTTTTTTATTCACAAGTCTTCTGCTGCACTTCATAAAATCAAGCCGGAGTACATATAATTGCTATTGATGATCCCCAAGATGTCCATACCCACATGATTTACCTATCGTGGTCTTTACAAGAAGGGGCTCTCTGTATTATAATATATTAGCACATTATCCTTTTTAAGTATTCATGGACCTATTTTTAGTTTTGGCTAAATATCCATCATTTTTAAATAAAAACATTAGTTTAGATTTAATAAGGATGCATTATCCTTTTATATATAATGGCTAATATATTTGCACATTATCCTTTTTAAGTATTCATCGACCTATTTTTAGTTTTGGCTAAATATCCATCATTTTTAAATATAAACATCAGTTTAGATTTTGTTAGAGAAATAGGATATATTGTAAAGACCCATTAATTTGGCCCATTTTATTCTCTCTTGCTTTATTCCCACATCTCTTGTATAGGACTCTTCTCCTCTCTCCTCTCCTATATATATGTTCTCATACTTGTTTTTAATATATGGAAAAGTGTTCATAAGGTTCGGGACCATTTCTCTACATGGTATCAGAGCCCCCCGATTCTGCTTGAGCCGCTTCCCCTTTCTTAACTCGCGCGGACTGTCTTCTGGCCGCTACCCGCTCGGCATCCTGCGGCTTGCCTTCCTGTCCGCTCCGCTCCTCTTCTTCAGCTCCCTCTTCTTCTCCGTGGTTCCACCCCTCCCCTCCGGCATTTTATAGCCTCCCCCCTCTTTATCTCTCGTCGGGTCCACCTTCCCTCTCTCTCCTCCAGACCGCTCTCTCTCGCGGCCTGTTCTCTCACGCTGCGGCTTGCTCTCGCTGCTTGCTCTAGCTCGCAGCGGACTCCCTCTCTCGCGGCCTGCTCCGGCTTTCTGCGGCCTGATCCGGTTCGCTGCGGACTGCCCCTCCAGCTCCAGCTCGCTGCGGCTTGTTCCTGCTCTCTGCGGCCTGCCTCTTCTGCGGGTTGCTCTTGGTCGCTGCGGTCTGTTCTCTATCCGCTTGAGTCTCTCTCCTCGTGGGTTCCTTCTCCTCCGTTCGCTGCTGTGATCCGCCTGACCGTGCGGGTTGTTCCTCTCTCACCCGCATCTTGGTCGCGGTCTCCTCTGGCTCTTCTCTTCTCTGTCCGCGCGGCCTGTCTCTGCCCGCTGTGGACTTCTTCTACCCGTCCGCTTCGCCTTTGGTCGCGGCCTCTTCCTGCCGCTGGTGTTTTCACATCTTGACCAGGCGGTCTCTGCTCTACTCGCGCTGGTTCTCCTCTTTTGCGGATTGTTCTTTTCCGCCGGCCTCTCCCTCCCATCTTGCGGCCTGCCCTCTACTTCAACGCCGCTGCGGCCTGCTACTGCTCCGTCTGCTGCCTCTCTTCCATCAGCGGGCTCCCTTCCTGCACTTGCGGCTGCTCCTCTCTACTCGCTGCCGCCTACACCAGTTCCTTGCGGCCTGGTTCTTGCTGCAGCCTCGACTTCTCCTGCGGCCTGGTTCTCGCCGCGGGCTCGGCTTCTCCCTGGTCCTTGTTGCGGCCTCTGCGGCCTTGTTGCGGCCTTGCTGCGGCCTCTGCGGCCTTGCTGCGGCCTCTGCGGCCTTGCTGCGGCCTCTGCGGCCTCTGCGGCCTGGTCTTTGGCGCCCCCTCTAAGGATGTGTGCCTCTTCCGCCCTGCTCACCCCACCACTGGGCTCTGTGGTGTCTATCTCTGATAGTGGAAGCTGCTGTCTTATAGCAGTTCCTCATGGATTTTGCACTCCGGTGCGACGCACCACATTACCCCACTACAACGTCCACACTACCTGGCCTCCGTGCATCCTAAGTTCATCACTGTTGCCAATGGGGCTACCACTCCCGTCTCTGGATCCGCTGACATCTCTCTTACTCCCTCTATTACCCTTCGATCTGTTTTTCATGTTCCTGGCTCTTCTTTTAATCTTCTCTCTATTAGTCGTATTATTCACGACCTTAATTGCGACCTAACCTTCTCTTCAACCTCTTGTGTTGTGCAGGATCGCAAGACGCGGACCATCCTCGGTACAGGGCGGCTGTCCAATGGGCTCTACATTTTTGATTCCTCTTCTCCCGCCGCTCTCTCCACCATCTCTTCTGTTGACTGACATCGTCGTCTTGGACATGCTCCTCTTCCAATTCTCCAGAAAGCTCTTCCTGATGTGTCCCTTTCTGAGTTTCAGTGTGAGTCTTGCGTCTATGGCAAACAACATCGTGTCTCTTTTACCTCCCCTAGTATTCGGTCCGACGCGCCCTTCTTCTTAATCCATTCTGATATTTGGGGGCCCTATAAGCTCCTGAGTGTTTTCGGCCATCGGTATTTTGTCACCTTTATCGATGACTACTCACGCGTTACCTGGCTATACTTACTTCGAGATCGTACTGAACTTCCCTCCACTTTCCGTGCCTTTCTGGTCGAGATCCGTACTCAGTTTTCTACCTGCATCAAACTTCTTCGTACCGATAATGCGCGCGAGTATACAGGCCGCACCTTCTCTAATATCTGCACCGAGTTTGGTATTGTTCATCAGACCTCGTGTGCCTATACTCCTCAACAGAACGGCGTCGCCTAGCGGAAGAATCGACACCTTCTCGAGGTCGCCCGCTCTCTCATGTTTCAGATGCACGTTCCACCTCTCTATTGGAACTTCGCCGTCTCTACTGCCTGTCATCTCATCAACCGCATGCCCTCCTCTACCTTGAACTTCGTGGCTCCTATCACTCTTCTCTTTCCTTCCAAAGCTCTGTTCTCTCTCACGCCCCGAGTCTTTGGATGCACATGCTATGTTCATAACTTGGCTCCGCCCACTGACAAGCTCGCTCCTCGAGCCACCAAGGTGATGTTTGTTGGCTACTCCCGCACCCAAAAAGGATATGTTTGCTATTCTCCTACCGACGGTAAACTTATCATCTCTGCTGATGTCACCTTTTGGGAAGATCAACCCATTCATCCCATCTCTACAGATCTGTGTCTTCCTCCTCTCTCATTCGGCCCGTCGTACCCATTACGTCTACTTCCCCCCCTCTACTTCCAACACCTACCCCCCGCCAATCCGTCCTACGCCTCCTATCATCCAGGTGTACTCTCGTCGCCCTCCGAGCTCGCATGCCCTGCCACGGCCTCCCTCTACCGAAGTGATTTCGCGGCCTGCTGATCCAGTGCCTATCTCCACAACTCATCCCATTGCGAATTATGTCTCGTTACATCGCCTGTCCCCGACCCTTCACACCTTTGCGACTTCATTATCCTCTATTTCTATTCCTACTTCTGTGCAGGAGGCTTTGCAACATCCAGGTTGGCGTGTTGCCATGGATGCAGAAATGCGCGCCCTTTGGGCGAATCAGACTTGGGATCTGGTCCCTCTACCACCTGGGCAGACTACCGTTAGTTGCAAATGGGTCTTTGTCATCAAGCATGCTTCCGATGGGATGGTTGACCGTCTTAAGGCCAGACTGGTGGCCCGCGGCTTTACTCAACAACACGGTCTCAACTATGAGGAGACCTCTCCGGTCGCCAAGCTCAACACGGTTCGTGTCCTTCTCTCTGTCGTTGTGCATCGTCGGTGGCCCTTGCACCAACTCGATATCAAGAATGCGTTTCTCAATGACGACCTCCACGACACCGTCTATATGCAACAACCTCCCGGGTTTGAGACCACGGGGGAGTCCAGAGTTTATCATCTTAAGAAGTATATCTATGCTCTCAAACAATCCCCACGGGCATGGTTCGATAAGTTCAGTAAAGCTGTTCAGGCAGTTGGTTTTACTCGGAGTTCGGCAGACTTCTATCCGTTGACTCTACATAGAACTACCGGCACGATTCTCCTTTTGGTTTATGTTGATGACATCCTAATCACAGACGATGACTCAACAGGAATACTAGAGGTCAAACAACATCTTAGCTCTGTTTTTCAAACAAAAGATCTGGGCAACCTTCGATACTTCCTTGGCCTTGAAATCGCAAGACGTCCTGATGGACTTGTCCTATCCCAACGGAAGTATTGCCTTGACCTTCTCCGTGATGCTGGCTACTCCTGGTGTAAACCTGTGGACACACCGATGGATGCCAATCACAAGCTATGTGCCCATGGGTCTGACTCAGATGATCTGCTTTCAAACCCTGAGTATTATCGACGGCTTGTAGGAAAACTGATATATCTGACCGTTACAAGACCTGACATCTCATTTGCTGTCGGAGTTGTCAGTCGGTATATGCATGCTACTCGAGGTTCTCATTTACAAGCCGTGGAACGGATCCTCAGATACCTTTAGAATGCACCAAGACAAGGGTTGGTATATAAATCATCTTCTTCTCTATCTCTTGTTGCATATTCTGATGCGGACTATGCGAGCTCCCTGGATGATCGACGCTCTACTACGGGTTTTTGTACCTACTTTGGAGGGAATCTCATTACTTGGCGCAGCAAGAAACAATCTGTTGTTGCCCGCTCCTCTGCTGAAGCTGAGTATCGTGCAATGGACGCCGTTGTTTCTGAACTCACCTGGCTGGAGGCTCTTCTTGGTGATCTAGGAGTCACCTTATCCTCGCCAATTGTTCTACTTTGTGATAGTCAGGCCGCCATCCATATTGCGAAGAAATGAAGAACCCAATTTTTCATGAAAGGACCAAACACATTGAAGTTGATTGTCACTTCATCCGTGAAAAGGTTCAGTTAAAGAAGATAGAGCTAGAGCATGTTCCCGCTTCTAAGCAAGTTGCTGACATCCTCACCAAGGCATTGCCCCGACATTTGTACCATCAGTTCTTATCCAAGCTTGGTGCCTACGATTTGTATGCTCCAGCTTGCGGGGGAGTGTTAGAGAAATATGATATATTGTAAAGACCCATTAATTTGGCCCATTTTATTCTCTCTTGCTTTAGTCCCACATCTCTTGTATAGGACTCTTCTCCTCTCTCCTCTCCTATATATATGTTATCATACTTGTTTTTAATATATGGAAAAGTGTTCATAAGGTTCGGGACCATTTCTCTACAGATTTAATAAGGATACATATTACTTTCTTTTATTCGGCTTTAGTTTTACTTTAAGAAGGTCCATATGTTTAGAATTTTGAAAGAAAATTATAAGAAGTTTTTGCATCCTTGCTCGGTGTTTTGATATTCTTTCCTAAGAGAAATCAACAACTTGATGATGTCTTAAGACTTCAACACCAACCTTTGACGATTAATTGTTTTGCTAGCTAGTTTTTTGTTTTTATTTGTACTAAATAGATATACGAGTTAATTTATTTTTGTTGGTTCATGTTAGAAGATAGTAGAAAATTATGTAAAAACTCATTGTAATTGTGGCCCATTTATGAGCCCAAGTTTGTCTTAGGTTTAGTCCCACATTGTATTCTTGAGATTTCTCTCTTCCTCTCTACCTATATATATTTGTACTCATACTTAAAGTTTATACAAGAAATACAGCCTACAAGGTTCCTTGCTTCCATTTTCTACATGGTATCAGAGGGAAACGGTCCGACCTGTCCGTTTCTGTCCTCCGGGTCCTCCTGATTAACCGGGCGGCCTCCTCTGGTTTCTAACCACGGCTTCCCGCGCGGTTAGTTTTTCTATCCACTTCTCTTGCTCTCTTTCGGGGTTTCCACCTCTTCTTCACATCCCCCCATTCCCTTTTATAGACCTCTCGGTCAGTGGGACCTCTTGTTCCCCTAACCGGGCGGTCTCCTCCTGTCTTCTTGCGGCTTCCCTATCCGCCTTTTCTTCCCGCCTTCTCGCACCGCATCTTGGTCGCGGCATTCTCCTGTGCCGCTGGTGTGCTCATCGTGACCGCGCGGTTTGCTTTGCTTAAGTCTCTCCGGCTCCCCTTCCCGCTGTTGCTTCCCTACCCGCTGCGATCTCTTCTCGCGTTGCGGGCTCTTCCTGCTGCAAACAGTCTCCCTTCCCGCTGTTGTTTCTCGCAGGCGACCTCTTCTTCTCGCTGCGGCTTTCCGAACCGCTGCGAGCACCGCATCTTGGTCGTGACACCTTTCTGTACCGCTGGTTTTCTCGCCGAGACCGTGCTGTCTCCCTTGCTTAAGTCGCTGTGGCTTCCCTTGCTTAAGTCGCTGCAGCTTTTCTTCTCGCTGCTGTATTTCCTGGTCTCTGCGGGCTTCTTGCACGGCCTTCTCTTAGCCGCTGCGGCTTCTCTACCCGCTGCGGGCTCTGCATCTTGGTCGCGGTCTCTTGCCGCTGGTGTGTTGATACCGAGACCGTGCAACTTCTCTTCCTCTCCTCCGCCCGCTTTCTTCAGGTTGCGAGTTGTCTCTCTTAGCCGCTGCGACCTCTCTACCCGCTGCGGGCTCCGCATCTTGGTCGCGGCCTCTTGCCGCTTGTTTAGTGACACCGAGACTGTGCGGCCTCTCTTCTTTTCCACTCCGCTTTCCACAAGTTGCGGGTTACCCTCTGCTGCTGTCCGAGTCCGTGCGGCTATTTCTGTCCTCAGGTTGCGGGTTAGTGACACCGAGACCGTGCGACTAGTTCTGTCCGTTGCGGTTTCCCCCTGCTGCTGTCCTCTGTCCGCTGCGGCTAGCTTCTTCCCGCGGCTTCATGGATTCTACCACTGCCTCCGGCGAGTCCGCTGGTGCCTCATCTCTGCCACCTCGGGCTGCTTCCTCTGCTACTGAACCTCGGGATGAACTCAGGATTACCACTATATCTCTCTCTGACAAAAGGAACTTTGTGGAGTGAGTTCATTCAGTTCGTCGGGTGCTCCAGACAAAAGGACTGCTTCATCACTTGACTCGGGCTACTCCTACCGTTCCTACTGACGAGTGGCTTCGTGATGACGGTCGTGTGCAATCCTGGCTTCTCAACTCCATGGATACTGAGCCATACAGGATGGACATGTATCATGACACGACTAAGTCCATGTGGGAGGAACTCCACTCCTTCTATTCTTGCCAAAATAGCCTCCAACATTTGTTTGACATCATCATTGAACTTCAATCCCTTGATCCCAGGATACCTGGAGATATGATTCCTTCTTTACCAAGGCCAAAACACTTGTTGAGGCATGGATACAACACCAGCCTCCTACTATTGATTTGGTTGCCCAACGGGTACAAAAAGAAGCTGTCGGGATTGCCATGATGATGGCAAGGGTTCCTCCGCATCTGCACAGTGTTCGAGCTCAGATAATCTCCTCTGCCACTACTCCCTCTCTCTCCGATGTCTGCTCCATGCTTCTGAAGGTCACTCCGCCGCCCGAGGCCCCTCTGCCTCCCTCTCTAGCTCTTCTCCAGTTACCTTCACCACATCCCTCCACTCGTGGTACCTCGACCCGCGGGGGTTGCCATTCGTCTCGGGGACGAGGACGTACTGGAAGACCCCCCCTTAAATGCACTTTCTGCGGTCGAGAAAATCATCTGGAGACTACCTGCTATCGTAAGCATGGTCAGCCACCCCACCTTGCTGCTTCTACGAAGGCCGAGTCTCCTCCCTTGGCTTCTCCTTCGACTTCCTCAAATACTCAGTCTGACATTGATGCTCTCCGCACCCAGCTCCAGCAACTCCAAGGGGTGATTGCTCGCTCCTCGGGCTCCGTGGCTTCCATTGCCAATGAGGGTATAACCTGTCTATCTCGGAGTTCCCACTGGATTGTGGACTCTGGGGCCACCCACTACATTACTTGCCATAAGCCGCCGCAATACTTCGCCGCTCCTCATCCCAAGTTCATTACTGTTGCCAATGGTGACTCCACCCCTGTCTCAGGAGCTGCTGATATCCATCTCACACCTAACCTCTCCTTAACCTCGGTTCTTCATGTTCCGGGCTCCCCGTTCAACTTGCTTTCTATTAGCCGAATTACACAGGATCTTGATTGCCATGTTACATTCTCATCATCTTCTTTTGTTGTGCAGGATCGACAAACGCAGAATATTATTGGTAGCGGACGGCTGTCTCATGGGCTCTATCTTCTTGATGTCCTTCCATCTGCCCTTTTTGTCGTCTCCTCAGTTGAGTGACATCGTTGGCTTGGACATGCTCCCCTCCAGATTCTAAAGCAAGCTCTTCCGGATGTCTCCTTGAATGAGTTTTCTTGTGAGTCATGCATTTTTGGTAAACAACATCGAGTTTCTTTTAGTCCTGTCTGTAATTGGAGTAGTACTCCTTTATCCATTATCCATTCTGATATTTGGGGCCCTTATAAAGTCCCTATTGTATTTGGGTATCGCTACTTTGTTACCTTTATTGACGATTACTCTCGAGTGACCTGATTATATTTACTACGGGATCGTTCCGAACTCACTTCTATATTCAGTACGTTCGTTATTGAACTTCGAACTCAGTTTTCTTCACCGCTTAAAATTATCCGCACTGACAATGCGCGAGAATATACGAGCCGAACGTTCGCCTCAATTTGTGCTGAATTTGGCATTATACATCAAACATCTTGTGCTTACACTCCTCAGAAAAATTGTTGCTGAGCGCAAAAATCGACATCTTCTTGACTTTACCCGCTCCTTAATGCTCCAGATGCAGGTACCCATCGAATACTGGAACTTTGCAGTTTCGACTGCGTGTCATCTCATCAATCGTCTGCCTTCCTCCATTCTCAACTTCGTCACTCTGTTTAGCCTTCTCTTTCCTTCTCAATCTCTATTTCCTTTCTCACCTCGGGTGTTTTGGTGTGATTGTTATGTCCATAACCTTGGTCCACCTATGGATAAATTTGCCCCCCGTGCAACCAAATGTATGTTCGTAGGGTACTCTCGCACTCAAAAAAGGTATGTGTGTTACTCTCCCGTCGACCGAAAGTGGTTGTGTCAGCTGATGTTACTTTTCTGGAAAACCAACCCTTTCTGTCATCCACTTCAATACCTCCTTGTGTACAACCCGTGCCCCGTCCTGCTATCCCATTCACGACTTCTCTACCTCCTCTTCTTCCAACACCCCACGTGGAACCACCAGCCCCCAAACCACCAACACCCAAACCACCAACAATTAAACCCCCTCTCATATGTGTCTACACTCGCCGTAGTCTGAACTCTGGAGCCCAGCCACTGCTACCGTCTACCAGTACTATCTCGCGGCCAGCTGAACCTGCCCCCGCCTCTACGACTCATCCTCTGGCCAACTATATTTCCCTACATCGGCTCTCTCCTCTGCTCAAATTTTCTTTTGCTCTTTCCTCTATTTCTCTGCCTAACACTGTGCAGGAGACTCTCCAACACCCTGGGTGGCGTGCGGCAATGGAAGCTGAGATGTCATCCCTTTGGGCTAATCATACTTGAGATTTGGTACCTCTTCCGTCTGCTCAGTCCTGCGTTAACTGTAAACGATCTTTGCCATTAAAATGCTCCGGATGGGACTATCGATCGCCTCAAAGCCCGTCTTGTGGCTCGTGGGTTCACTCAACAACAGGGCTTGGACTAGGAGGAGACTTTATCCCCTGTCGCCAAACTAAATTCTGTTCAGGTCCTTATCTCACTTGCTGTTCACCGCCGCTGGCCACTACATCAGCTGGACATTAAAAATGCCTTTCTTAATGGTGATCTTCAAGAGACGGTTTTCATGAACCAACCTCCCGGGTTTGAGAGCACGGGGGAGTCTAGGGTGTGCCGACTGCGTAAAACTATCTATGGTATCAAACAGTCCCCTCGAACTTGGTTTGAAAAATTTAGCAAGGTTGTTCGTGATATTGGCTTTCAGCGAAGCTTGACTGACTTCTCTCTTTTTACCCGTCATTGATCAACAAAGACGATAATTCTCTTAGTCTATGTGGATGATATTTTGATAACTGGCGATGACTCTACCAGTATACAACAAATCAAACAACACTTAAACTCTGTCTTCCAAACAAAAGATCTGGAAACCTTCGGTACTTCCTTGGACTTGAGGTTGCTCGAAGACCCGATGGACTGGTCCTATCTCAACGAAAATATTGTCTTGACCTTCTTCAAGATGCTGGTTATTCCAGATGTAAACCCGCAGAAACACCTATGGATGTCAACCACAAGCTAAGTGCTCATGGAACTGAATCAGATTCTCTACTTACGAATCCTGAATATTATCGACGCCTTGTAGGAAAACTGATATACCTAACAGTTACCAGACCTGATATCTGTTTTGATGTTGGAGTGATTAGTCGCTTTATGCATTCACCAAGAATATCTCATCTGTAGGCTGTTGAATGCATCCTCAGGTACTTGAAAGCTGCCCCGGGACGAGGGTTGGTATACAAGACATCCTCCTCTTTATCCTTTGTTGCGTACACTGATGCTGATTATGCGGGCTCGCTTGACGATTGACGATCCACAGCTGGTTTCTGTAGCTACTTTGGAGGAAATCTCATCACATGACGCATCAAGAAGCAATCGGTTGTTGCTCGCTCTTCTGCTGAAGCCGGGTATCGTGCTATGGCTGCTGTCGTGTCTGAGCGTACTTGGTTAGAGAGCCTTCTTTGTGATTTGGGTGTCAAACTCTTCTCACCTGCTACTCTATTCTGCGACAGTCAGGCTGCTATACATATTGCGAAGAGTCCTGTGTTCCATGAGCGAACAAAACACATTGAGGTTGATTGTCACTTTGTCCGGGAGAAGGTCCAACTGAAGAAACTTGAATTGGAACATGTTCCAGCCTCCGAGCAAGTTGTAGACATCTTTACCAAGGCTCTACCTCGGTCATTGTATCAGCAGTTTCTATCCAAGCTTGGTGCTTACGATTTGTATGCTCCAGCTTGCGCGGGAGTGTTAGAAAATAGTAGAAAATTATGTAAAAGCTCATTGTAATTGTGCCCCATTTATGAGATCAAGTTTGTCTTAGATTTAGTCTCACATTGTATTATTGGGATTTCTCTCTTCCTCTCTACCTATATATTTGTACTCATACTTAATGTTTATATAAGAAATACAGTTTACAAGGTTTCTTGCTTTCATTTTCTACAGTTCAGAACTTCGAAGGTTTTCCACATAATATCTCTCCTTTCACTCTCATCATGAAATCCCAGATCCCACCTGCTTCTTTGCAGTTCCGTCAACTTGCATTTGCAACCACTCATTCGTATCTAATTCATGGTTTGTTTGTGTTACTCATTCACTACCTTCTTTATGATCTTGCCAATCGAGATCTCCAACTCAAGGATTTTTTTTGGCACGCATCATGCGCCCTTGCACAAATACATGCATCACGCGCATGAGATGATGCACGATTTCCAGTAAACTGCTATTTTTTCTTGCTTTATCGTCGGACATTAATTGTTCCTTTCTTATCTCCTCACGGTAGCCTTTATTTGTGGCCCTGCCACGCAGGGTCTCCCATTACTGAATTTCTAGGCTGCACCCAAAGCGGAATTTGTCTTCACTGTCCTAAAATGCCTCCTTGCTACTGACCCCAAAGCCGTCCATAATTAATTTCTTTTTTGTTTTCCTCATCATTGTTCTCATAATTGACTCCTAAAGTCATTCTACATCTACTTTTTGGCCATTACTCGCCTTTTAATCTTCCTGCAGATTCCTGCTCTTTGTCCACCTTCACGAGTATATAGCTGAAGTTCTTCCTTTAAGGTTGCAATCCTGCATGGGATCTGCTATTCATCTTTTTATGAACATAAGATTTTGTTGAGTTATGATTGTGCTTTGATAAGATATTTTTGTCATTATTAGCTGAGCATTTTCTTCAGTTACTATCGAATATGTTGCCATAATTTTTTTAGTGAAAGTGTAAATTTTTATTTCTGTAACTTTAAAGAATCTATATAATGCCATCATTTAATTCTACATTGCATACATAATTATGATGATGGCCACTCCCCTTCCGACTCTTTGCCACTCCACACTCTTTTTTCATCCACCTTAAACAGATGCCTTGACTGCTTGATGATAGTTAACACGGGCTAGTCATAACCTTATTTCTCGGTCTCTTACCTTCAACTTGCCACCGGACATCCTCATGCTTCCACTTGCGGGATCTGCCGAGATTCTTCAATGTCACTAGGAACATGACTCATCAAGGTTGACTTCCATGCCTTCAGCCTCAAGAGGATTGACGCCATCTTTGGGGTCGCTTAATTATGTACATTGACCCAAGTCAAAGTCAATTCACCCAAATTTACCATGACTTTTGACTATCATGGTCACCCACATACCCTACAGTGCATCCCTCATATGCCCATTGCTCCTAGATTTGTCTGCAGAATAACATATATCGACTTCGACTCCCTTTTATGACACATCTCACCCACCTAGTACCCAACTGGTTCCACAGATCTTATTTCATAGACACAATGATTCTAGTTAAAGGAAGTCCTTGGCTACTTGCACATCTTCGAAGAACCTCAAGGCATCTCTGCAAGCTGACCATCATACCTCATCAATTTTGAAGCCGACGATTTTATCTCAATTCGACTGTACTATTATGGCAACACACAAGAAGACGTGATCGAGTCATTGGTCTACAAAATGATCACTGTTAGGATTATTCGTTGGTGCTTGTTCTTTCTTCAATGTTGTTCTTTATGAAAAAAAGACGAGCATTGACATTTTCATGTGGATTATTGCGATCTTAGTTGCTGAAGTGTGGCATACAAGTACCCTATTTCGATGATCGAAGAGCTACAATATGAATTACATGGGGGCACTCATTTTCCAAGCTTCCTTTGGTCTCGCTTGCACTTGATCTAGTGATGCATTACGGGTCTATAGGCGAAGCACAACCAAATCCCTAACCCTAAGTGTCATGCAAGCAAACATACGACACTCCCAAATGGAACTAAGATCGCCCCCTAAAATGGCACAACGACGCGCATGCAAGTCATCCAAATGCAGGAATAATGCGTGTGTGAATGAGATTGCTAGCCCGACGTAAATTGCCAATAAATAATTAATTATCATAAGGTCCTAACACACACACATTTAATCACAAAACTGATTTTGAAAAACAAGTCTCAATTCACAAGACAAGCGATTAAGCCCCCACCGAATAAGCCGTCAAATCAAGTGATTTCATAATAATAAAGTCATATGGTCACATCCAACAAAATATAGTTCGAGTACACAATATTAGGAAATAGACAAACTCCAAACTAAAGACTTACACATGCAAGTGGCGGCGGGGTGGCTTGGGTGGAAGAGGGTTGTCGGCGGTGGTCTCCCCACGAGTGGTTGTCGGTGAGGAGAAAGGGGGAATTGGGGTGATGGATCTACGACCAAGGTGTGAAGGGCTGATGGTGGGAGTTGGTGGGCCGACTAAGAGAAAGGTAGGGGAAAGGATGTGGGTAATGGAGATGCTTAAAGGTGGAGGAGGGGAGGTACAGTGTGAGAGGAGATCTTGGAGGAATGGTGGCTCACAGGTAGAGGTAGGGAGGGCAACTGGAGATGGTGTGGTGCGGGCTTCCAGCGGAATTGATGAAGAAAGATGGTAGCTAGGTGGCCGACGGGGAAAGGAGGTGGGGCAAGGAGTCAGGAGTGCAGTCCGGTAGGGGTGCAGAATGGCGGTCGATGGGGGAAGGGGCTTGGAAAGAAGCCGCGGCTGTGTTCCCAGCGGAAGAGAGGAGGGGTTGTGGGAGAGGACTTACAGGAGGAGGTCGACGAAATGGAGGAGACTAGCGGTCCGACGAGGAGTCCACCACGCAAACGCCACAGAGTCCACAGAGGCAGGACAAGACTGACAACTGCTAGAAGCAAACTCCCGATGCCCTCAACCGGGCCCCTGCATGCGTATAAATAAGAGGAAAAACCCATAAATGACTTAGGGCACCCGAATCGGACGACTCATATCGTCGGGTGTCAAATACAACTCAAAAATACATAAAACAATATATCAAAATGACTCGGAACGATCGTTCAGACACATTTGCGGACTCAGATTGCTCGAAGGAGGAACAAATCACGACGGTCTCCATCAATCTTCCTGGCTTGAAAGCATTCATCTCCGGTGAGTGAAGATGAACATGCTCTCGACGTAGCCATGATAAGCTAAGCAAGCTCCTTTAGGAAAATCCAAACTGCATCGAGACATGAGTAACAACTCCAGTGGACAAGATATCACAGTGTATCGCCCGCCCATGACGGTGAAGTCATATGATACAGTCAAAAGTAAGTCTCTGGTGGTAGCTGGTGGTTCTGAATAAGATGTATCTCATCTGAAAGCTAAAGTGATGAAACTAGTGGACTCGTCAGTGATGCAGAGTGGTCCTCATGGTGAGACTCCATAGGCTGAGAATGGGAGGGGTTAGGATGAGGTTGGGGCGAGGTGTCAAGCAATAACGAACGCTGTGGCTTATACATGGGAGGGAAGAAAAGTTCCATGTGCACATGCTCGTAATCGAATCCTTAATACTGAATACTCTGCCTATCCCCACATTTTGGAGGATGTCAAACTCATATGCATATATACCGATCCATCGCATGAATGTATAAGGACTCACTCGGCGAACTCTTACGTTTTTTGTTGTTCTGTGTGGGAACCACTCAAGGCGTATGTGAATCTTACCTACACTCCAATTTCAAAAATCAAATCCCTCATGCATTGAACTGCTTGAATCTTATAATAATCATTATTTATTGCAATTTTATATCGGACAAATTCAAACAATTCAAGAAAATGACGTAAGAAATGCAAGGAACATGAATCAGGCAGCGTAGAATAGTCAAGCACAACATATGAGTGAACATGCAAGTGATGAACCCA
The DNA here is from genome assembly GCA_039583875.1 of Platanthera guangdongensis. Lineage (NCBI taxonomy): Eukaryota > Viridiplantae > Streptophyta > Magnoliopsida > Asparagales > Orchidaceae > Platanthera > Platanthera guangdongensis. Next base: position 20,712,339 of record CM077157.1, on the reverse strand, counting down.
AAAGATGACATGCTCGCATGAATGATGCATGAGAAATATGACAGACATGGTACACAGACCAAACTCACGTGGGATCGGATGTTCATCAAGAGGAGTACCAAAATCAGATGCTGAATCGACACTAGGCTCGAGGCTCTCAGTCATGACATGACTTGAAATAAGGCTAAGGGGAGAGTGAGAAGAATTCATGCTCAAATGGGGGTTAGCCGACGGGGTGTCAAGAAATGGGTCTATAACCAAGGGGGTAACGAGGCCAGTAAGGTTTAGAAGATGGATAGACCTTCATAGTGTTATTGGGTCGCTCGGCCTCACTCTCATGACCAAACTCACTAGTCGTGCTAATGACGCTCTCTACCTGTAATACAAGGCCATGGTCAGGCTTTGCTTCAAAATCATGTGGGATCGGAGGTTCATCAAGAGGAGTACCAAAATCAGATGCTGAATCGCTCATGTCTATGAGTGTACTACACGCATCGGTGGTTTGACTTAAGTCATAATGTGTCACTTTATAGGTTCCCCCTAAGGTTGATTTCAAGCGATCCATTTGAGCATGTACGCCATCCAATTGTTCAAGAATCAATCACTAAATTTCGGCTTTAGGTATCTCTGTTGGTGGAAGACTAAAGCGATCCAGACGCGTGAAGTTGTCCACATAATGGTGATCTCTATAGGGATCCGAATAGTCATCAAAATGCTCATTCATAATAGACTCACCGCTTATCAGAGGGCATGTGATCCCTACGAGCGTGCAGTGATGGACGAGGGTGATCATCAGAATAGTATGAGGATCTCTCTAGAGGGGCTCTACGAAGACGCTCAACTCTACTCACATCAAGTCGTGTCGTGGTGTAGTGACGATAACACGAGGTTCTAAAATCATAGCGATCATCTCTAGCAAATCGTGACGAAGGGTCAACACAAAATCTAGAAGGAGCGAAATGCGAGTAAGGATGATCGTCATAATAATATGACATGAGATACTACCTATAGGCTCCACTACCGCGCATATAAATGTGGTGCAAACGAAAAAAATTCTTGTATGTTCCTAAATAATCACAAGAACTTAAAGACATGTAACCTTGCTATATTGAATGTGTATGCTATGACATAATAATGACAAATGATGATTGTATCAGAATCGAAGAACTTAAAGAGAAAATGTGCACACGGTTCTTGTTCAAAGACCTGGGGTCACTTAAAATATTTCTTTAGCATATAATTTGCTGGATCTAAGGTGAGAACCTTTGAGAACCGAGAGAATCATATTTTGGACTTCGTCTGTAAAACTATGATACTTGTATGCAAGACAACTGACTCCTTAAAGAGTTAGATCCCAACATTATGTTGCAATCTGTAGATGCCAAAAAGGTGGTAATATAGAGAAATACCGAAGACTTGGACTAAACTAATTTATCTACCATAGACTCATCCTGATACAATTTTTATTGTGAATGTAGCAAGCCAACTTATGCATTCATCGAGAGTTAAACATTTTACTACAAAGGAATACTTCGAAGGGGATTAATTTTTAAAACGCAAGGACATTTACGAATTGATGCTTACAATGATGATAACTGAGAAGGAAGTGTAATGTCGATAAAAGGTCAGCCATTGGCTATTGTATTTTTGTTGGTGGTAATTTTGTCACTTGGAGGATAAGTAAATAGAATATGTTAGGAGTAAGGAATGAGGTGTAGTTCCGTTCAGTAGCTCATGAATTTGTGTATTGATCTAGATAAAAAGATTACGTGAAGAAATGAAGATTTTTATCCCTTCACATGTGCAGGTCTATGATGATAACAAAACTTGATAATCGAATGTTTTGTATGTGATACATTGAAATAATTGATCTAGTTACAGAGTCTCATTGAGAGGTTGTCTAAGAATTGTTTTGAAACCTGTAGAAAAGTACAAAAAAGGAGAAATAAAAAAGAATTGCTTTATTTATTTCTTTCATAATCTTGTATCATACAAGTATTGTATATTTATATAGGAAGAGAAAAGGGAGAAGGAATCTCATTCTAAGATGTGAGACTAAAGACCTAAAGAGAAAGTGGGTTCTAGCTCGGCCTTGTTATTTGGTCTTTTTACATTGTTTATTCAACACTTCCACATAAGCTGAAGCATAGATCGCTGGCACCAAGCTTGGACAAGAACTGATAATATAGCAGACGTGGTAAGATCTTAGTGAGAATATTAGCCACTTGCCCAGCTGCAAGAACATGTTTTAATTCCAGTTTCTTCAATTAAACCTTCTTCTGTATGAAGTGACAATCAACTTTGATGTGTTTGGCACGTTCATGAAATATGAGATTCTTGACAATGTGTATAACGACTTGACTGTCACAGTGTCACAATAGAGAGTAGCCGGCGAAGGAAGTTTAACTCCAAGGTCACTTAGAAGGCTTTCCAACCAGGTGAGCTTGGACCCAACAAAGGCCATTGAATGATACTCTGCTTCGACAAATGAGTGAGCAATCACATACTGCTTCTTATTGTGCCAGCCTGCCAGGTGACGAGGTGTCCACCAAAATATGTATAATATCCACTTGTGGAACGACGATCATCCAGTGAGCCTGCATAGTCAGCATCCAAGTATGCAACAAGAGATTAGGGAGACGTTGAAGGCTTGTATACAAGTCCTTGTCCAAGAACCGTCTGTATTGAAGGACTCACTCAACTGCGTAGAGATGAGAGATTCGTGGAGCATGCATGAATCGATTGACAACTCCAACAACAAAGGATATGTCAGCTCTTGTAACTATAAGATATATCAGTTTATCTACAAGACGACGATATTACTATGGGTTTTGAAGTAGAAGATTAGAGTCTGAGGCATGAACGCAGAGCTTATGATTGACATCTATAGGAGTGTCCGCAAGCTTGCATCCAGAGTAGCTAGTATCATGAAGCAATTGAAGACAATACTTCCTTTGAGATAAAACAAGTCCATCAGGACGACAAACTACTTTAAGACCAAGGAAGTACCGAAGATTTCCCAAGTATTTAGTTTGAAAAGCAGAGACCAAGTGTTGTTTGATCATGTGTATTCCTTTGACACATCACCCGTAATCAAGATGTCATCGACATAGACCAAGAGAATTACTGTGCTTGTCAGACGATGTCGAGTAAATAGAGAGAAGTCAACCGAGCTTTCAGTGAACACAACACTACGAACAACCTGACAGAACTTGTCAAACCATGCTCAAGGAGACTGTTTGAGATCATAGATAGATTTTCTTAGATGACAAACATGACACTCCCCAGTGGTCTCAAACCCGAGAGGTTGTTACATGTAGACGGTCTCCTGCAGATCTCCATTGAGAAAAACATTTTTGAAATCCAATTGATGCAACTGCCACTGTCGATGAACAACAAGGGAGATCAAGATGCGAACAATGTTTAGTTTTGCGATAGGCGAGAAGGTTTCGTCATAATCAAGAACTTGCTGCTGTACGAATCCTTGAGCCACCAGACAAGCCTTAAGTCGTTGAACTGCCCCATTTGGACCATATTTGATGGTAAAAACCCACTTACACCTGACACAAGTTTGGCCAGGTGGAAGGGAAATAAGGTCCCAAGTATGATTTTATTGAAGAACACCCATTTCCTCATTCATGGCTGCGCGCCACCCCGGATGCAGAAAGCCTCCTGTATAGAGTTTGGAGTAGACACAGACATCAAAGAAGATTCAAAGTGGTGCAGAACCAGAGATAGGAGATGTAAGTAGACATAATTCGACATAGGATGAGCGGTGGATATTTGTGCCGGATCTTCAGGCCACGACATATCATTTGTAGAGGGTAATTGTCTGAGGGATTCATAACTAGGAGGACGATGAGTGTACACCTGAAGTGGAGGTTGTTTGGAGGGTGCAACAGTGGTTGGTGTGGTTATAGGTGGTAGAGGAGAAGTAACAGAGGCGGTAGGACGTGGTAGTGTTGGAGGTGTTGGAGAATCGAGAAGCAAAGTAGGAAGAGTGAAAGGGCTGATACTCGAGAAAGGTTACATCCGCAAATGTAACAACTTTGTGATCATCAGGAGAGTAGCAGACATAACTTTTTTATTGTGAGAATAACCAATGAACATATTTTTGGTTGCACGAGGAGCAAGCTTGTCGGTGGAGGGGTCTAGGTAGTGAACATAGCAGATACATCCAAAGACGCGAGGAGTGACTGGAAAGTGGGGGTGGAGGGAAATAGAAGTCTGAAGGGAGTCACATAGTTGAGAATAGAAGTGGACTTGTGATTGATGAGGTAGCAAACCGTAGAAATTGCGAAATGTCAATAGAGTTTGGGAACTTGCATTTGAAACATAAGTGAGCGAGCGACCTTGAGAAGGTCATGGTTTTTTCTCTCCACTACACCATCTTGTTGGAGTGTATAAGCATATGAGGTTTGATGGATGATCCCCAACTCAGTACGTAGACGATTAAATTCATGACTAGTGTATTCACGCGCATTGTCGGTGCGAATTATTTTAATGGGGCGTAAAATTCTGTATGAGCTTCAGCAAGAAACACACAGAACATACGAGGGAGTTCAGAACGATCATGAAGTAGATACAACCATGTCATGTGAGAGTAATCATTAATAAAAGTGAAAATAACGGTAACTCAAAACAGTAGCAGTTTTATGTGGTCCCAAAATGCCATAGTGAACTAAAGAAAAAATAGCATTGTTCCGAGTACAATGAGGAATAAAAGAAGTGCAATGTTGTTTATCAAAGATACAAGATTCGCAAGTAAAGTTGGCGAGGGAGAAATTCAGAAGAGCTTTCTTGAGAATTTAGAGAGGAGCATGCCCAAGATGTCGATGTCAATCAATCGATGTGGTGGAGGAGAGAACTATGGGTGGAACATGTAGAATGTCGAGCCCATTGAACAATTTTCCTTCACCAGTGATAGTCTGTCTTTGTCGATCCTGCACAACAAAAGAAGAGGGAGAAAATGTTATAGTGCTGTCAAGATCTTGAGTGAGACGAGTAACAAAAAGAAGATTGAAAGAAAAGCCCGAAACGTGAAGAACCAGACAAAAGGAGATAAAGGAAGGGGCACATCAGCGGGACCAGAAATTGGGGTGGTATCACCATTGACTACTATGATGAACTTGCGATGTACGAAGTCTGCGGTAGTTTCTACGGAGTAATATGGTTGGTGACACCTGAGTACACAATCCAAGTGGAACTCTGGGAGAAACAGGAGATACCTTCATTGGAGTCTTGGAGATAGACACAACAAAGCCAGATATACGATTGATCATCCCCTAAAGATGCTGAAGTTGTGTTCACAGATCATCAATATCGATACTGGTGGTGGAAGTTTGGTACAACGACAACAAAGACATGGTGTTGCGGGGGCATACTATGCTTACATAAGCACATTTCCATACTATCCTAGGATCTTACGATCCTACAATCCAGATTTTGTAAATCGATCTTGATTTTATGAAGCGATCCTCGATCCGACCCTACTATCCGATCCGATCGTACCTCAAAATGATCTCATCTAGGATCTCGATCCTGACAACCTTGGCTGGAGATAGACACAACAGAGCCGGATATACGACTGATCATCCCCTAAAGTTGTTGAAGTTGTGTGCACAAATCATCAATGTAGATACTGGTGGTGGAAGTTGGTATAGCCGCAACAAATACATGGTGTTGTAGGGGCATACCATGCTTACGGAAGCATGTTGCCTCAAAATTATCTACTCGACCACAGTGAGAACAGTGAGGACGAGGGTTTCCGGTGCGATCTCATCCATAAGATCTTTTGCAAGTCCTACGAGCTGTTGAAGGAGCGGTGTGAGACTGTGAGAGGGAGAAGCTTGTCGGAGGAGAGCCGAATACATAATGTTGGGACGATTAGGGGGCTGGGTGACTTTTAAGAGCATCGAACACACATCTGCTAAAGAAGGAATGGTGGGTGATGAAAGAATATGAGTCCGTATGTTGTTGAGATGAGGCGGAACACATGCCATTACCACAACGATGCCAACGACTTCTTTCTGGGCACGTTGGACAATGAGATCTGTTGTTGGTAGCTGATGTTGAATCCAAGCCTCGACCAAAGTTTTGGAACACAACAAAGGAAGTTAGGTCTCCAGTCACCCCTGAGTCGAGAGATTGCAGATCTATGACGATATCAAATAGGTGCTGCAAGCTATCCTTGCCAAAATAGAGGAAGTGAAGTTCCTCCCACATGGCCTTGGCTGTCTCATGATACATGGTCATTCGATACAATTCACTGCCCATAGAGTTGATGACCCAGCATTGGACATGATCATCATCACGGATCCAGGATTGGACACGACGAACATAATGGACCCACTCAACAAAGTTCATCTTCCTTTAATGAGAAATGGTAGTGATCCATAGCTCATCACAAAACTCAGAAGGGGAGCCGCAACACATGCAGGAAGAGACGGGGCATCGTTCAAGGCCATTGAGACTGGACACTTCCGTGGTCAGGAACAATGATGAGCGCGACAAGCACGGGCAGCAAGAATTGGCAACAAGAAGAACTGGCGACAAGCACTGACGGCAAGCCACAAAAAGCACTGGCGGGAAGCGGATCACGCGAGGAGCCGACGATCAAGAAGAGCTGGCAACAAGAAGAACTGGCGGCAAGCACTGACGGCAAACCACAAAAAGCACTGGTGGGCAGCCGATCACGCGAGGAGCCGGCGATCTCGCAAAAGATTTTGCGGTCACGCGAGAAGAGGAGCTTGTCAGGAAAGTGAACTTCGCCGGTAGACAAGCAAATACGGTGACTAGGCGAGTAGGAATTTGGCGAGCAGTTGCAGCGGGAAAAGAGCTCGCTCGAGTTCGGCTAGCAGTCGCAGCGGGAAAGAGCTCGCATGAGTTTGGGGAGCAGAATCTGTGACCAGGAGGAGCTGGGCGAGCTGCGAATCAAGGTCTGCGGCCAGGAGGAGCTCCACAAGACCAGGGGAGACGCTGCAGATAATCGCTCGAGTGACCGCGGAAGCGTCAGACAGGTGGGTCCCAGAGTGGCAGTGAGGAAATGCTATAGAAGCAGTTGGATGGGTAGAACGAAAGGAGGGGTAGGTGCAGGAGCAGAGCTGCGGTCAGAAAAGAGCACACCGCCCATACAAATTGGAACCGCGGGCGTGAGCAAGACCCACAATTTAATTAATTTTTAGGATCGATTCGCTCGGATACCATGCAAAAAAGTACAAAAAAGGATAAATAAAAAGAAATTGTTTTATTTATTTCTCTCATAATCTTGTGCGTACAAGTATATGTTCATTTATATAGGAAGAGAGAAGGGAGAAAGAATTTCATTCTAAGATTTGGGACTAAAGACCTAAAGAGAAAGAGGGCTCTAGCTGGGCCTTGTTATTGGGCCTTTTACATTGTTTACTAAACAAAACCTAATTAGATAGCTTGTTATTGAATATATCTTCTGATCAGCTCGAGGGAGAATGTGGGAAAGAAGAAGCTATATGTTATATTTTTGAATCAAGTATCTACTGACATTTTTATAAGTAATTTTTCACTATAATTCTTTCTCATTATGTCCTAAAGCAGTAGGACCTCATATATTTGTTAGGAGTAATTGAGGCTGCGTGCTGACCCTTCACAAGGGTTCTGTTTTGTGTCCACAATTATGCATCATGTTTTATTTTGTTAGCACCTTGAGGTTTGTCTTATTTTTTGAAGCCGTAAATGATTTTTATCCATTGTATACAATGGAAGTATCCTAATTATCAGAAATTTTTTATTAATTAATTCATTGTCATCAAATTTCCTGAACGAAGTTCTCCTTTTGATCCCATTGCTATAGAAATATACAATTCTTTGGCATGGAATCACAGCAAAGAGTATCTGAATCCTTTGTTGTAATTGTGGGACTTGGAGGAGTTGGCAGTCATGCAGCTTCCATGCTTTTAAGGTCTGGGGTTGGCCGGCTTCTCCTTGTGGATTTTGATCAGGTATTATTTCTGGCAAGTTCATCTTTTTATTCAAACAGTTTGCATACTTATTGAACTTGAATGTATGAGATTTTTTAATAATTAATGGTCTGAATTACTCTCAAATTTTGTTCTGACTTGTAGTGGCCATACTTTGTTATGTAGGATTGATCGGTTTGAACTATATTTTAAATAAAATCAGCAAAGAGAAAATAAAGCTAAAAAATTCATTGATTTAGGACAAGAAAGCCGTAAGTTATACTTCACAAGTTAGCAATATTGTCATCTTTATAATCCTTAGCCTTAATCCAATGATAGTTTAAATTTGTAAATCGTCAAATTCAATTCATTCCTATTAAGCAATGTGTGCTAACCTATTCTTATTTTGAACAACTCCTATCCCCATTCCTTAGTTTTGACCATTTTCCTTCATAATCATCCGACACTAATTTTATTTATTTTCTAACCCTTCTTAGTACATATCCAAACCACTTTAGATATATTTTCTATTAATTGTATTAAATAGTTATCACTCCAATTCCTTTCTTATAACTGGTGGGGATCAAGTGCTTCGACCTGAGCGCACACATCACGTTCCGCTCAGGGCCAATTTTCACCCCAGATAAATGGGGTGTCACCTATATAATTGTAGTTCGTGGATTCTTCAGAGCATCCTTTTTTATTTCCTGTATTTTTTCTTTTATTTTTTAATTGTAATTTTATCTTTAGGTTAAGTGCTATGATAAGGCGATCTATGCCATTCATTACACTTGACATAATTTTGAGTTGTTTAAATAAGCTCGTACGTGTTCGGTGTTCCACATATGTATGAGTGTTTGGTATTTGGAAAACTCAACACTAGCCGCATTCCTCCTTGGTGCCAAATCCAGGATCCTGTTTTACTTTTCCTCAATGCCAAAGTCAGGAGTTTGCTGTTGCTTCTAGTTGCTGTCTGAATTCCCTTTCCAGCCACTGCCACCACCTCCCTCTCCTTCTACAACCATCGCTTCCTCTATTCCCACCAACTGCCAATGCCTCCTCTTTCTCTTCCTCTATTCCCATCAACTCCTCCTTTTCCATCGGTAGCTTCCATCTTCAACCCCGTCCAACCTCCGCCATTAAACAATACATCAGCCACAAGCTCTATCCACCTCTTCACTTTCCCAACCAAATCACCACCAAGGCACTAATATCCCATTTCAACCCCTTTACGGACAACTCACTAACACCTACACATCACTCCAACCAGTGACTAATATTCCTTTTCAATCGGTTTGCCAACCAGGCACTAACACCTACACATCCCTCCCACTAGTGCTTATGCCCGCCTATTTCATCATCCTCGCCTTGGGGCCAACTACTCGGTCAGTTCCATATTTATCGTCATATTTCTTTGCATTGTATGAATTTACCTTTATCTTAGTGATTATCACTTAATTATTTTTGGCTCATCAATATTGCAAAATTTGCAGTGTATTTGTTTGGTATTTACTTTAAACCACTCAGTGTGCTTGCAATTATCACATGTGAATTTTTTTTGAATTATTTACAATCAAGTGGTACTATCACGCAAGCTGTAAAATATTCCTATTAAATTAATTGTGAAATAATACTGCGTGCTAATTTATATAGGTGCATTGCATTAGTGTTAGGTTGTTATTTAACGATATTTGATGCATGCCCGATTACATTATCGTATAGTGTTAGCTCATCATTTCCCTTTTGTTTATAACGACTTAATCCACAATATCAAAAGTATTGTCCCTTTTGGTTCATCCCAACCCATACCGAGTTGAATCGTACAATTTTGGTATTTTCCATAGGTGACCTACGATCACTTCCCATGAGGTCACCCATCCCAAAATTAGTCTCATCAAAGCACGCTTAACTATGAAGTTTCCAACACAATCCCACCATTTACTTCGAAAAACTGCCTCTAGTATTCAAGTTTCTAAATTATTACTTAAGCTCGCAACTTTTTCTCCAATTTCAATGTGAGATCGGTTCATTCCTGCATCTCCTTTCACCTAAATGCCTTCCATCTTAAAATCCTGCCAAGAATTGCTTTACCTAGGCTTCACTGCCCCTAAAGCAATCCCAACCCTCATTAGATTCAGAATATTATAGGCCCACCAACTTCCGCCAGGATCGCCCCAAGAACCCAACTTGTACTGTAGAAGGTCTGAGTCTGATACCATTTGTAACGACCTAACCCACACAATATCAGAAGTTTTATCCATTTTGGTTCATCCCAGCTCATACTGAACTAAACCACACAAATTTTCCCTTTCCATAGGTGGCCTTTGACCACTTCCTAGGAAGTCACCTATACAACCCGTATTTACCGAGTGGGATGTATACCACCAAATGATAACACAACGATAGAGACTTGACCATTGACCAAATGATAGAGAGTAGACCATTGACCAAAGGATAGAGAGTAGACCATTGACCAAAGGATGGAGAGTTGGTCATTGACCGAAGGATAGTTGTATAGAGGCCACTCGCCAACAACTTCGGACTGCAGGAGCTCTCCTGTGACCTCTATCAACTCGCCTTCTATCAAACGACCTGATTAGGTTCGTAGGTGGGTGGGGTCTATCCAATGACACCCGGGTACCCCCCCCCCACTAATTTTGACTTCCTATAAATACGACCCCCATGGTTCAGGGAAGTGGAATCACTCGCCCGTTCATAAATATGCTCACGTAAACTAACTCGCGTACCTCTTCCTTGAATCTATTTCGACCTTGTTTTGAGAGGGGGACTTTTTATTTTCTCTCGGGTGGGTAGCAGAACCTTCCCGCCGCAGCTCGCAGATGGTGTTCATAGGGAGTGCAAACCTTTGCTTGCTTTCGTGCTCATGCTTGTTAATCCCTTGGTTAGTAACCATCGACCATACTTTTGTCTCGAACTTTGTGAATCGTGTTTCCGACTCCAACATCAGCCATCCCAAGAATATTCCCACTAAAGCACACTATGGAGTTTCCAGCACAACTCTACTAGTTACTCCGAAATGTGCCTTTGGTATTTAGGGTTTTGAATTATTACTTAAGCCCATCACCATTCCTTCCAATTTTGATGTGAGATTCAATTCATTCCTACATCTCTTTTCACCTAAAAGCTTGTCATCCTAGAAATATGCCAAGAGCTGCTCTACCCAGGGTTCACCTTCCTTAAAGCACTCCCTGCCCTCATTTGACCACCCTTATCGAATTCAGGATATTACAGATCCATAAGCTTCCACATAGTTCATCCTTGAATCATACACCGTACGTAAGAGGTTTGGATCTGATATCATTTGTAACCATCCAACCGACACAATATTAGAAGTATTGCCCGTTTTGGTTCATCCCAACCCATACTGAGCTGATTCACACAGTTTTACCTTTTTTCCATAGGTGGCCTAGGATCACTTCTCAGAAGGTCACTCATCTCAGGACTTCTCCCACCGGAGCACGCTTAACTATAGATTTCCAATATAACTCTCAATTTCTCAGAAAATTGACTGTGATATTTAGGGTCCAAGCTATTACTCAGCCCAACAATTTTTCTCAAATTCTGATATATGATTCAATTCATTCCTACCTCCTTTCACCTAGAAGTTGTCATTCTAGAAGACAGTTAGGAGATGCTTTGTCTGAGATTCACCTGTAACGGTACAAAGTCCGCCACAATTTATTCTTTATTATAAGTGGTTTTTCACAATTAAATAACACAACAATTCTAATATATAATACAAGAGAGGTAGCAAGAGACAATATAAAATAACTTTTCTATTTATTAAATCATAAAAGACATCAAATCACAGAAATTCTAACCCGTGTTCGAAACACATCCTCTTTTGGCTTTCTTTCTGCCTCCGTAGGTACCTCCTAGTGGGGTCTGGTATGCTGGCGGTCTGACCCTAAAAGGGCGAAATCACGAACCAGGTAGTTTAGAAAATTAAGTGGGTTCCTTACCTCTTCAACCGCATTACATTCAAACAGGAAGAGTTGGCATTAATATGCAATTATATATATATGTATGTATATGTATATATATATATATAAACATGTGTAATAGTAAGTATAGTAGCAGTAACAGTGAACTGGTACTGTTGAAAGAGCTCAAAAACTTGTATGTATTACTTGTGTAACTAAATACAATGAGAGAATACAAATATATAGGAGGGAGAAGGTGAGAAGAAATCCTATACAAGATGTGGGACTAAGAAGAGAAGAAGGAAATACAATAAAAAATGGGCCCAATAATGGGCTCTTTACATGGACTTTTTTAACACTCCCCCGCAAGCTGGAGCGTACAAATCGTATGCGCCAAGCTTGGACAAGCACTGATAGAAGAGGGTACTGGAAAGAGCCTTTGTGAGGACATCCGCAACTTGTTCAGTCCCCGGAACATGCTTCAGTTCGAGCTTCTTCATTTGAACCTTTTCCCGGATGAAATGACAGTCGACTTCAATATGCTTTGTTCTCTCGTGGAAGACCGGGTTCTTGGCTATATGTATAACAGCTTGACTGTCACAGAGGAGGAGAGCTGGGGAAGGGAGCTTTACACCCAGATTAGTAAGGAGACTTTCAAACCACGTCAGTTCTGAAACCACCAATGTCATTGTCCGGTATTCTGCCTCAGCTGATGATCGAGCAACGACCGCTTGTTTCTTGCTTCGCCAGGTAATCAAATGTCCCCCAAAGTATGTGCAAAAACCACTGGTTGACCGTCAATCATCAAGGGAACCAACATAATCAGCATCAGAATATGCCACTAATGTTGGAGCTGAAGATGGGGTTTTGTATACCTGTCCTTGACCAGGAGCCGTTTTAAGGTATCTGAGAATGCGTTCAACGACCTTAAGATGAGATATTCTAGAAGATTGCATATACCGACTGACAATACCAACAACGAAGGAAATATCTGGTCTGGTTACCATGAGATAGATCAATTTTCCAACAAGACGACGATAATATTCTGGATTCTGGAGTAGGAGATCTGAGTCAGATGCCTGAGCGCACAACTTGTGATTTACATCCATTGGGTTGTCAATCGGCTTACAACCTGAATAGCCTGCATCATGAAGGAGGCGAGGCAGTACTTCCGTAGAGAGAGGACAAGACCATCTGACCGTCTGACAACCTCAAGACCCAAGAAGTATCGAAGGGGCCCCAGATCTTTTGTTTAAAATACAAAGCTCAGATGTAGCTTGACCTCCTGTATTCCTTCGAGTCGTCTCCTGTAATTATAATATCGTCAGCGTATACTAGCAGAAGAACCCTTCTCATTGTTCGGTGACGAGTGAACAACAAGAAATCTGCCGAGCTCCGAGTAAAACCAACCTCTTGAAGGGCCTTAATGAACTTGTCAAACCACGCCCGTGGGGATTGTTTGAGACCATAGAGGGCATTCACAAGACGACAGAGCCGAGAATCCCCCGTGGTCTCAAACCCGGGAGGTTGCTGCATATAAAATATTTCTTGGAGATCTCCATTCAGAAAAACATTTTTAATATCCAGTTGGAGTAAGGGTCACCGGCGATGGACAACCATGGAGATGAGGACTCGAACGGTGTTGAGTTTGCCCACTGGAGAAAAAGTTTCTTCATAGTCGAGCCTCTGTTGTTGGGTGAAGCCACGAGCCACCAGACGAGCTTTCAGACGGCCAATCGTCTCATCTGCAGTATGTTTGATGACAAAGAACCACTTACACTCAACCAGTTTCTAACCCGGAGGAAGGGGTATGAGAGTCTATGTCTGGTTGGCCCATAGAGCAGCCAGGATGTTGGAGCGCCTCCTGCACAGAGTTAGAGACTGAAACCGAGGAAAGAGAAGTAGCAAATGTGTGAAGGTGGGGAGAAAGGCGATGCAAGGAGACACAGTTGGCAGAGGATGAACGGTGGAGGCCGGTACCTGATCAGCAGGGCGCAGAGTAGCCGAGGTCGAGGACGACTGCAAAGGGGTAACGGAACCAGAAGGGCGACGAGTGTAGACACAGATAACATGCGGCCTGGAGGGCGCAGAAGTCGTAGCAGGTGGGACCGGTGGTAGAGGTGTAGTAACGGGGATAACTGGTCGTGGGAAGAGTGGCGGGAGAGTTGTCGGTGTGAGAGGAGTGGGTAAAGGAGCAGAGAAGAACGGTTATAGTCAGCTTACCAATTTCATTGTGTATAACGTAGTCATTTAAGTTTAGTAAACATTGACAGAAGTTACTTTTGAACCTAGCTGATATTAACTGATAATTCCCATATTAAGAAGTTGCTATATGTTTTAAACATTATCATCCGAACCTGTTTGTTATATGATCAGTTGAATTGAGTATTTACTTGTCTGAGAGCAGGCGAATACTGTGATCATTTCATGTTATCCTTGAAATTAACTGATGGAAGACATGTTGGATTATCCATAGTTCAGATTTATTCTTCATACTCGAGAATCAAGACCATAAAGGGTCCTGTTTTGATTTTAATTATAATTTTAATTTTAATTTTCTCATACATTGTTTGAAAGGGTAATTGACATTTTGTATTGGATTGGATGATTATTATCTTCACAAAAATGCAAAAATAGTGAAAAAAATCATCCTGTTATTCTGCTTTTGGCCATTTTTCTCCCGTCAAAGAAACCTGTGAATGGATTATCCATTATCCTTCGCTCACAAGATGATGTCTAATGTGAAGTATGTGTTTTTTAAGCATGATTTTGTTTTAAATATTTGTAGTATTTAAGAATTTCCAATTCTATACCTAAAATACACGACATGATTATATGGTAAGGTCTCACTGTCATCGCTAAATCGACACGCTGTCGCTACTAGAGCTGATGTTGGGTTGCCAAAAGCTCTATGCCTCCAAAAGCATTTCTCATCGATATTTCCAGAGTGCCGGGTCGATGCAAAAGTCCAGTTATATGACAAATCATCAGAGGAAGAAATTCTTTCTGGGCAACCTGATTTCGTTCTTGACTGCATAGATAACATTGATACCAAGGTAATTCCTTGTTCTTTGCAGTTTGATATTTGTTACTGCTTATGATATATTTCTTTCTTCTTCAACATTAACTCTCTACGTATACTTTTTCCTTGAATTGTTACTCTATATTTTACAGTAATGTTGTTAATGCTTTGGTATATCATGAAATTTGTTGCATTGATTTTAGTTATTTCTTGTGTATGCCTATGAAGGTCTTTGTTCTCTAGTCCTCCCATGTTAGGGATTTATGATGTAACCCAAAATGACAATTTGATTTTAATTAACGAATGATATCAATTTAAATTTAATAGAGAAGCTCAGCTCCGCAGACAACAAATTGAGTTAATTAAATCAAAAGTCGCATTAGATGAGCACGAGAGCGTAAGAGAACACACTATAAAGTTTTCAAATTTTTTCGTCCAGACGCGCAATTCTGTCGTTCGGCAAAAATGCGCGCCACTGCAAAAAATTCGCGCCCGCCGACAGAAAAATGCGCACCCGGGAGAAAAATGCCCTCCCGGGCGAAAAATTCGGGACTGGGTGAAAATTCGCGCCCGGGCGAAAAAATTGCGACCGACCGGAAAATGCGTGGCTGGCCGGAAAATGTGCGTCCGGGTGAAAAATTCGCTCTCGGGTGAAAAATTCAAGACTGGGCAAAAAATTCGCGCCCGGGCGAAAAATTCGCACCCGGGCGAAAGTTACGCGCCCCGGCGAAAATGCGCGACCAGACAAAAATGCTCGACTGGGAGAAAAATGCACGTCCGGGCGAAAAATGGGTGCACGGGAGGAAAAATGCGCGCCCGGGCGAAAAATGCACGTCCGGGCGAAAAATGGGTGTCCGGGGGAAAAAATCGCGTCCGAGGGAAAATTTGCGTCCGGGCGAAAAATTTGCGTCCGGGCGAAAAATTCGCGTCCGCGCGAAAAATTCGCGTCCGAGCGAAAAATTCCCGCACGGGCCGAAAAATGCACGCCCAATCGAAAAATTTGCGCCCTGGCGAAAAGTGCGCGCCTGGGCGAAAAATGCGCGCCCTCGGCGAAAAATGTTTGTCCGGACGAAAAATACGCCCCGACCAAAAAATACGGCTCGAGCCGAAAATGCGCCCCCGGCCGAAAAATGCGTTCCTGCGCGAAAAATGAGCTCTCGGGCAGAAAAATTCGCGTCCGAGCGAAAAATGCGCGCCCGATGGAAATTTTTGCGGCCGGGCGAAAAATTAGCTCTAGGGCGGAAAATACGTGCACTGGCGAAAAAATGTGCACCCGAGCGAAAAATACGCTCCCGGAGGAAAAATATGTACCCCAGTGGAAAATGCGCACCCGGGCGGAAAATGCGCCCTCAGACGAAAAATGCGCGCTTGGGCAAAAAATTCGCGTTTGGGAGAAAAATCCACGTTCGGGTGAAAAAATCACGCCCGAGCGAAAAAATCGCGGACTAGATGTGCCCCCAGCCGAAAAATGCATGCTCGAGCGAAAAATGCGTGCCCGGGCGAAAAATGCGATCACAGACAGAAAAATGCGGTTCAAGGTAATTTTATGGCCGCCGAGCAATCACAATTGAAATTAGTCATGGGCATAAAGCCCGATCTGGCCGGCCCGGTACCGGGCCCAACTGGCCCGGGCTTTAGTCAACTGTCTAAGCCCGGGCTTTACTTAAATCGGGCTGGGGCCCCTGCCCCGGGGAGGGGCCTGATCCGGCCCTTAGGGCCGGGCCGGGCTCGGGTCGGGTTTTGTTTTATAAAAATTTTCCTTTAAAAAATTGTAATTATTAAATTATTTTAAAAAATTAATACATTAAAAATTTATAATTGTTATTTTATTATGATAATAAAAAAATTCTCTCACATGGACAAGAAAAATGCAATTTTATTAATATTAAATAACATTTACAATTTATATTTATTGAAAAAAATGAAATTTTTTATCATTATTAATTTTAGATTAAAAAATTACAATATTCATTAATTTAACAAAACACAAAAATACAGTTTTAAGCTACTAGATGTGCGCTTCCTCTTCAATCATCTCGTAAATTTATTGTGTTCATCTCGTCTTCTATCTCCTCCGAGCTATCCTCTAATGCTGTAATGTGTTGCTTCCTCTTCATAGCATGCAAATAGTTCTTGTATCAGATGCACATTTCCAGAGATTCTTCGTTGAGCCGACTTCTCTGATCGTTCAAAACCCTGCTACTAATAGAAAAAACGGACTTCTGCTCCTGAAATTTGGGTCTGACTTGACTCGGGAGCTTGTTTCGAAACACAAGACTTAAGATATGTTGATAGTGTCGAGTTGTCGGTAAAGGTCAGCAGCTTCGAGCATAATTTGCATCGCGACTTGAATTCAGCGCCAACTTGAACCTTATCGAAATGCTCCCAAATTGCCGTCTTACGATTGTGCTCCACCACTACAGGCGTACTTTGAGTAGATGACCGTAACGTTGAGGGGGACGACGTCATGCTATCGTTGACGACGTTGACTCGTTGAGTGAGTGGGAGCCTTGGAGGGAAAATGAGAGAGTGAGAGTGAGTGGGAGGGAGAGAGATAGTTTGAGAGAGTGAGTGGGAGAGAGAGAGAGAGAGTGGGAGAGAGAGAGAGTGAGAGGGGGGTGTCGGGTTGGGGAATGAGAGAATGAGAGAATGAGAGAGAGAGAATAAGAGAGGGGGGGGAGGATTTTATATAAAAAAATATTATTATTTATTAGAGCCTAGGGCCTAGGCTGGCCAGCCTAGGCCCTAGTATCTCACTGCTGTACATCAGTACAACAACCCTGCTGTACTGCTGTACAGCAGTGGGGCCAGAAGCTAGCTGGGCCTATTGCAGCTAACACCTCTAATAAGAGCCGTTAACAACGACTCTTATTAGAGCCATTGGTTTTTTCTGGGCCAGGCTTTTCCCCGGCCCAGGTTGGCCCGAAAATTGTGCTTTGCCCGACTTGGAAATTGGGCTTTGCCCGGCCCGAAAATCGGGCTTTGCCCGGCCCGGGTATCGGCCCGGGCAATAGCGCTAAACCTGGGCCCGGCATAGGCCCGAGCCAGGCTTTTCCTGGGCCAGGCCTAGATGGGCTTTTACCGGGCTCGGGCTGGCCCACTGGGCCCAATCCTTTTGCCCACCACTAATTGGAATTGGCAATTGAATGCCAATTCCAATGCCCCAATTCCATCGAAAGGAACGGAGCCTAATTGTTTTTCACAAATCTTAAATAAATTTGTCGTGACTCAAAATTAATTTTTCATTAATAATAGTCATTAATATGTGAATCTTCACCTCCGAGATCAAAAGTCTTTATTAGTGGAACAAAATTTTTGAGATGTCATCAACATTCGTAACATTTTGCATCCCGTAGTACTAAGGCTTCGTTTGGTTTGGCGTTTCGCCGCCTCCGTTTGGAGCACAAGCCGTCGGACGGCGGGTAAACAAACGGCCACCGGCGGCATTTGCTCCGTTTGCACCCGCAGCAAGGAGGAAACGACCCCGAACCACTCCGTTTCGACCCCCACCTCTCCCCCTCCGGTTCCAAAGTGACGTTTCGACCCACCAGACGCACCCGCCACCGCCCAACCAAATATAGCCTAAAAAGGAGAAATTGGTAGTGCTTTGTGAATAAGCTACTTGTTGCATAAACCCATATGGACTAATTTGAATTCTGCTAACACTAGCCATACAATTGTCTATTTGATTGGTAATTTTGTGATAGTTGTTAGAGAGTGAATGCACATTTAGCTTAATTCATTCCATCATTCATCCATCCTCTCGGGAAACCCTTAAATGAACTCCTTAGCCACCCCTTAAGATATCGTCACCACCCGATGAAATAAGATAACTTGCCTTTTAACACCTCCCCTCAAGCTAACACCTTAAGCATCCCTCACTCCAAGCATGAGAGAGTACATTTGAAGAGATTTACTAGAAAGTCAGAAACTGTTTTGGTGAACATAAGAGCAAGTTGGCCCCAGACGACACAAACACAGTTGTAATGGTTTGATCATGAATTTTTTCCCGCACAAAATGACAATCTTTCTCAATATGTTTAGTCTCTCATGAAAGACGGGGTTGTTGACAATGTGGATGTCAACTTGATTATCACCGTGTAAGTGTATGGCCTCCGGGTCTAGAAAGCCCATTTTGCCCAAAATATATTTAACCCAAATCAATTCACATGTAGTAATGACAATAACACGATACTCTGTTTCCGTAGAGGAGTGAACAACAACATTTTGTTTCTTATTCCTCCATAAAACAAGATTATCACTCACAAAGATAAAATATCCGTTTGTAGACCTTCTGTCAGAAGAGGAACCTGCCCAATCAGTATCACAACACCAATGAATTTTAAGGTGACCATGATCTTGATAGATAATGTCTTTTCTAGGGTCCTTTTTTAAGTTCTTAACTCTTAAGTATCTGAAGAACAATATGATAATGATGAATTTTAAGACTGTGCATGAATTAGCTAACTAACCCAACGACAAATGAGATATCGGGTTTGATAATAGTTAGATAAATCAATTTTCCCACAATGTGTTGAAATTCCAACATCCTCTCAAGATCTTGAGAATTATTCTTGTGAATATCATAATTAGAATTCATGGGGCTATGATGTAGGGTAGGCTACGAGATGCACAAATCTAAGGCAACTTAAATGGAAATGAGAGCTAGACGCACTGATTCCTATTCTATGTGCAATGTATTAGACAATGATGGAGACAAACCAATACGAGCAACAAAGATAAGTTAACCAACATGATAATATTTAAACGTGAAAAGCATTCAGTTAGATCAAACAACTAATGAATTTCCTCCGCTCAGAGGCTAAAGCAAAGCGCATGACAAGTAGGTCTCACTTGCAAATCACAAACGATCTAGAGCGATCTATCCACAAACAATCTTATCCAAGAAAATATGAGATCAAGCATTATTATAATGCTGAAAATATAATCCCATACAACAATTAGCTCACCAAGTAGGGGTGTTGTCCAAGATGTTGGAGATCTCGAGAAACGATGCGCGTTGATGGCGATCTGTTGTGGAACCAGAGGCAGAACGATGAGGGCGATAGCTAAATCTAATCGTGGGGAGTGGGATCGGGTTGTGAGGACAAACCTAACTTTATGAGGGCGGAATTGGGGTGAGTGAAGGTAGATCTAGCTGTATGGTGACGTAATAGGGCTGTGGGAGGGTAGATCTGGTTGTACGGGAGCGGCGGTAGCTGTTGGGACTTGTGGTGGGTCGGCGAAAGGTGGAGGGTGGCTGGGAAGGAGCAGTGGTAGCTGTTGGAGGCTTGTGGTGGGTCGGCGGAAGGTGGGTGTGGGGTGACTGGAAAAGGGCGGCGGTAGCGGGGTAGCAAGGAGGAGGCAGTGGTTGTTGGGCGGCAACAATACGGGACAATGGTAGCTGTTGGAGAGGCGTGGGTTGGCTGTAGAGGGATTTGGGGGTGGTGGAAGGTGGATAATGATAGGGATTACCTTTGGGGAGCGGGAGAAGACCTAGGAACTATCACCTATTGTTGCACGGAGTCGGCACCATGATGGGATCTCTGGAATCCGGGAATACTCCAAATTTTGCAATGCTTGAACCTCCCCCCTACTCTATTTATAATAGAAAAGGCACTAGAGTATCCCACCATGAACGACTATGATTGGTCGGAAATGGGGTAGCCCGATTACTTCAAAATAAAAGCAAACATAACAATATAATATATGAAAAATGTCAGAACGCTGGTCCGGACGCTTCCACTGGGTCGAATCGACGATCCGATCAAGTCCTCCTGCGTGAGTACACGAACATGGGTCCCACGTTGCGTCGAACCCCTTCTGGTGCAAGCTTTGATGGATCCCCATCAGACTATCCAGAGGTTTTACTCCCAAGCATCCAATGTCACTGAGAAGATCTTAGACATATTTGCGTTGAGAGATCATAATTTTCCCGGTAGAACGAGCAATCTCAATACTAAGAAAATATCGAAGAAAACTCAAATCTCTGATTTCAAAGGCAGAGGACAACTCCCTTTTGACTAGAGTAATGTTCTGATCATCAGTTCCCGTGATAATGATATCATTCACTTATACAATAAGAATAATGTTAAATTTCTCCTTCCAGTAGATAAAGATTGAGCGTTCAGAAGTACAAAGGCCAAGACTTGTGGGCTGCAATAGATAGTAAAATTCTAACACAGATAAGTTTTACAACGGGATCAAATGTCTCCTGCAAGTCAATTCCATCAATCAGGTTAAAGCCTTTAGCAACCCATTTTTTTATATCTATTAAGATTGTCTTCTTGAAGGTATTTAATAGTATATATCCATTTGCATCTGACAACATGACGCCCATGCAAAATTGTGATAATTTCCCAAGTATTTTGACGTTGGAGAGCATCCATCTCCTCCTTCATAGTCTTAGTCTAGTGGGAATTCAAATTTACCTCTGAAAAACTGTTAGGAATAGAATTAGAGAAAATTGATGCAGGATAAGATTTCAGAGAAGTAGAGATAGAGTGATACACAACATATTTATCTATAGAATATCTAGTACGACCACCATGAATTTGGAGATAAGATGTAGCCCCATGAGTGGTCTCAGTGTTCAGTCTAGCAGAGTGGTAGTGGGTGGTGGAGCATGAGTATGACATTCTTGCCCAATAGTTCTGATTTGTTTTCTCGGATAGACTTGAAAGTTCTTTCTTCATTTATAAACCCGTAGGTCATTGGTGGGCACTTACTTCCCTTTCAACAGAAACATTGAAGCTACTAGGTGAGAGAATATCCAAAAGAGCAGGTAGATGCGACATCATACCACTCTCATCTGAGTAATATGGGGTGTGCTCGAAGAAGGTCATATTTCTCTTGATAAGTAACATTTTTGCCTTCATCTGAGTAATATGGGGTGTGCTCGAAGAAGGTAACATGTTGTTACAGATCAGTTTCGAATCCTCCGTCAGTTATCATATTATATGTATTGAGCTTGTATTCGGAGCGAGTTTTATTATATTAGGGTATTTTATTATTGTTTGTATCTTCATGTATTTATGGGTGTGCCACCCGGGGGTTCTATAAATAGATCTTTAGTATCTTGTATGAGATTATTAATGAAATGAAGTCTAGTTCTTATCCCTTGTTGCGTATTTTGGTGGCTCTTTCTTCCAACGAGCAACCACGCCTAGGCAGCCGCGGTTTCTACTCCACGGTATCCCCCACTACCGCCATCTTCTCCATCTCCGATCACTATTCCGGCGAGTTACCGCTGTTACGGAAGTAGGCCCGTAACAACTTGGTATCAGACCTATCGGTCCTCTTTTGCAGCACACCAACACTTCCCTGTGTCCTATTGAAATCTCCAGGAAGCTCCTTCCCCACCAAAGGTATCAACATCCAAACAGGCCACCGCATCCACGCCATCACATCGCATTCAGCAAGCTGCACCGCATCAGAGCTTTTGGTCCAAACAGCGGCCAACAACAACCGCACCGCATTCCCTCCGTTCAGATCGCTTCGTCCGGCCAAACGGATTTTTGGACCTGTGTGCTTCTTTCTCCACCAAACAACCTCCGTCCAAATCGCTGCTAGCAACAGCTTCGACGTGCCCAACAGACAACCATAGCAACTGCTACGTTGTCCTACAATATCCCCACAGTTGATGCCCTTCTGCTTTGACACCATCCTCCAACGACGCCCTGCTGCCCCGATCCGAGTGCATCTCCTGGTCCAAGCGCTTCTCCCCAGCGCAATCTCTTCAGCTGCGGCCGCCTCTCCGTCTCCTCAAGGACGCCCGCTTCGTTCTTCATCTTCACGAGCTCCGGACGGTCCGCTTTCTGCATGCTCCTCCAATCGACTCCGACAATTTCCTTTCCACGTCTCTGGTTGTACTTTTCTCGAGCCGCCTGCCTCCCACCAAGCCATTGAGCCGCCTGCCAGCTTTATTTTATATATCTATACATTTAATCCCTTAATTTAAAGCAGCAGTTTTTTTAAGCCGATGCCAGGTTGTCAGGCTGCTAGACACTCCTCACTTTTCTCTCTCACACCACTCCTCTCAATTTCCATCTGTTTTATTCACTTTTCTTTTTACCGAGCCTTGTGCACTTATTGCTCCCTTACCAATGAAGCCACTCAAAAAAAATCAAAATTTTAATTAATTGATTAATTCTATATTGGATTAATTAATTATTAATGACCCTATTACT
Organism: Platanthera guangdongensis; assembly: GCA_039583875.1. Classification (NCBI taxonomy): domain Eukaryota; kingdom Viridiplantae; phylum Streptophyta; class Magnoliopsida; order Asparagales; family Orchidaceae; genus Platanthera; species Platanthera guangdongensis. The sequence continues at coordinate 20,689,271 of CM077157.1, read as the reverse complement.
TCTTAATTAAATTAATTAAGTCATCTTATGGGGAGCACCAAGTTAACTGTCGCGGATGCCGCCGCCATCCAATCGAGGCTACGAGAAATGATGAGATCCATGGACACACTCCTTCGGAATGCTGACACACTCCTCCACCACATTAAGAATCCGATAGCCGCCCTTCTGCCGCAACCCATGTCCCTGCCGCTTCCACCGCCGCCTCTTTTCGTGCAATCACCATCTCCGTTAGCCGTTGATGTGCCACCACTCTTAGCGGTAATTGCCCTTTCGCCATCACCTGCCGTGGTGGTGCCGCCCCACCTTGGGCCTCTTTCGTCAAACATCATGGCCGCCTTTCCGCCAACACTTGCTCCGCCGGCCCCCGCTTCGAATGGTGGTTTTGGAAAATCTTGTCTTGATCTCCAAGAACCTCTGAAGCTCCCCACCAGTATATTCGCCTTCATTGTCACTCTTAAATATTTTAATCTTAGCACCAAACCGAGTCTTCACATAGTGATAAAATAATTGAAATATTTTATACACTTTATTTTTCTTTCTCATAAGATAAATCCAAGTAAAGCGTGAATAATCATCAATGAAAGAAACCAAATAATGAATCCATTCACAGAGCAGATAGTGGATGTCCAAACATCAAAATATATCAAACCAAACATCTCACACTTCGACTCATGCTAGGAGCATAGTTTTTTCTACAATGTTTTTCAAATTCACAAGATTGGCAGTCAATGCTAGTTTTATCGACATCAAAAAACTAGGAAAAGCTGACTTTAAGGTCTTCATGCTAGCATGAACAGTCAGTACTTGAAGATTTATGAGCATCAAAAACAAGACCAATGCCCATAACATAAATACCACCCGACTCATTTCCATCCCCAATCGTCTTCCCACTTGCCAGATCCTGAAAAATACAATGAGGAGAGTAAAAAGTGATTGCACAATTAAGTTGTTTGGTTAAACTACTCACAAAAATAGGTTTGTAGAAAATTAAGGAACAAAAACAACAGATTTGAGGGGAGATAGAAGAAGAGATTTGAATAATCCCCGTATCAGTCACCAATACAGAAGATCTATCAGCAAGTCTAACACTGCCAGACGTAGGAGATACAAAAGTAATACCCCTAGAAGATCCTGTCATATGGTCGGAGGCTCCCGCGTCAGTGATCTAAGGAGAAGATGTCTTTATAGTAGATAAAGAGGTAGTTTGAACATGAGTAGTTGTACCAGACAAGCCAGTAGTGAGGGGTCTTCCAATACTAGCCTTTAGTTCTCTAGCTAAACTTTCATTTTCCACCAGAAGGTCACCAATATTCTCCAAGTTATTATACATTAGCAGTTTGAGGTCTCACATACTTCCCACCAGTATCACGAATCCAACCTGGAGGAATCAAGTTTGGATGTATGTCCCTATGCTTATTTTTCCCATATCCTTTCTTCCCACAGTGAGGACACCTCATCTTGGGCATGTTTGGTTAAGCTGCAGCGCTGGGAGAAGCAGTGGTGGAGGAATCTGTTGTTTTGCAGTGGTGGAAAAATTCATAAAACTATTTGGAAAACTGTATTTGTAGTGCTGTGCGAAATAATGGTATAGAGTTAAACAATAATTAAAAGTAAACAATGATAATGAAAATAAAACAATCTGCAAAATTTACGAATTCCAAAAATAAATAAACAATTTACTCGCCATTAATTTTATTTAATTTCAGGGCTGCAGCGCTGCTGTCTGCCGCGGGCGATAGTAAGATCTTGCCACCGCCCGGACCAAATTACTGGTTTGGCGGAGCAGAAATAAAATAGCTGCATGCAGCTGTGCTGCCGCTCCGCCAAACAGGGCACTTATCTTATCTCCTTGTCTTATATTTTTAGAATGCCACTTTTAGGTCTATCATTGTAACAGAAAAAATACGCCACAATTTAAATTTTCATTTCGAGCAGGTTTCTCACAAGTAAATGCGCAGCAGTTGTAATAAAAAGGGGTACCAGGTGAAAACATAAAAGCACATGTCATACAACATATATACACTGTCCAAATGAAAGTACATAAACAGAACGTCTAAACTACAAATATCTAAAAATGTACAAGTAGTAGACACATATGCTAACCCGTGGACGAGCCACGTTTTCAAATTGTCTTCGAACTGCCCCTGCCTGAGTCCGTCTAGCGGGATCTGGTCCTCTAGTGCTCGGTTCCTATATGAGAAATCGGGAATTAGTTAGTTTTGAAAACTAAGTGTATTCCTTACCCTTACCCGTAGCTTCGCACTGCAAGCAGACAAGAGAGTTAGCACCAATCAAATCTATATCAGTATAATCATGTTTCTAAGCTAGGAAACATGTATAATCAACAATTCTCTATCTGATATCAATTCATATTTTGTTTATTCGATATCAAAGTTCGTTCATTCGTGATTCATTTCTCAAAATGCTGAGGGTCATTCAATATCTCAAACATTTGGGTCTGTCGACCCTTCATATCAATATCCTCTTTAGGGCGCTCACACGCGCAGAAGGCTTCAACGCCTCCTAAATTGGATTCTTATCATATTCTGTAGGAGTTCGACCCCTCCTACAAGGTGTGAGAGTTCTACCCCTCTCACGAGGTGTAGGAGTCTGAAGCATCCCCCCTACCAGGCCGACCCTTAGCATTTCGGTGCCTCGACGCGTGTTTCATTTCTGAATCATTTTCTTTAATTCATTTCAGTTCGTTCAATTCAAAAATAGAAATTATTTATATTTGGTTCCCCTCAGAGTTCTATCGCCCGCTAAGCCACGTTAGCGTGTTCGGCGATTTATATTTTCAATGATATCAAATATTTAAAGTATAACTAGCTTATTAGGTTCATAAAAAGAAATGGTAAGAACTCACCCCAACTTTTCCTTTGCCCTTGTACCTTGTAGGATTTTCGTCGCGTCTATCGCCGGACACCATTCTCTGCAGTATCAATAAATCATTTACTTTAGGGTTGCGCTATAAATAGTTACGAGCGGACTCCTACGATGATCACAACTACGACCTCTAGGAGTTGTCTAGGGAAGGACTAGCGTGGGTGACTCAAAATGAAGACGCATCATTCGACCAACAAAGGTTTCATATGCCCACAAAAAATAATTCAAATTGCTCCTACAGACAGCCACAAGGGTTGCCACAATGGCAACGTCAAGGACTGTGAATAGCAGTTCAAGTTAACTTGTCAATTTCATCTAAGATAGTCGACCAGTCTAGGTAACACCCAAACAAACAGCAGTAGGCCAACATAAGACAACCTCCATCAACAACAATCGGTCAGCACACACACAACCCCCAACAACAGCAGCCGGCCAGCACAAACAACCCCCAACAACAGCAGTCAGCCAGCACAAACAACCCCCAACAACAGCAGCCGACCAACAGCTTACAAGGAAAGCAAAAACAAAACTCCAAATCTGAACCACAATGATTTGGTTCTCAAATTAACTCAAAATAAAAGATTAGGGCACACAAAAGCTGTATAGGAACGTTTCATATGTGTTTCATTAACACAAAACTCAAAAATCCTAACCCTAGGTTTCAAGCCCTCTTCAATCTATGCCATAACTTCATACGAGAATAGAGATGATTGAAGAGAAAGAGATTACCTTCCTAAAGAAGAAGAAATCGTACGAAACGAAGGAGATTTGAGGCGGCTAGAGTGATTGGCGCGACAACGGCTTCCGTCGGGTTCGTTCCGTCGAAAATGAAGAAGAAAGAATATAGCATACGATTATATCACGGGAGGCTCCACCGCTTAACCCAGGTTGCCGGTCAATACAACTAGTTCACCCGGTTTCTCACAATAAACCGTACACAGCCACAGCCACACACACCCAGCCGGTCCAACCACCATTCATACATAAATCTCAATCCAAACCAAGCCCAATTTCCATTAAGCTCGTATAAAATCCGACCAACTCAAGCCATTCAAAATTAAACGAAAACGAAACGACTGTCGCAAAATCAATCAGAAAACCCGAACATCAAAATTAACGTGCAACGTCGAATCGGCACTGAAATCATATTTTCATCATCGGAGATTATTTACATAGTTTTTTATATTTCGAATATATATATATATATACACACACACACACACACAAGCAGTCGTGCACGGGGGACCCCGTGCGGACAACATTCGTCGTGGGTGCGACATTTGTCGCGGGTGCGACATTTGTCGAGGGGGCGACATTTGTCGAGGGGGCGACATTTGGATGAGGCGGCAACATTCGTCGTGGGTGTGACATTTGTCGTGGGAGAGACATTTGTCGTGGGGGCGTCATTAGTCGTGGTGACAACATTCGTGGTGATGACATTTGTCGTGGGGGCAACATTAATCGTGAGGGGGACATTTGTCTTGGGAGCGACAGTCGTGATGGGTGTATGTATATATCAAATTATATAGTCGACATGCCCCAAATGTATCCAAAAGAAAATCGGTGCTGAACTCAAATCTGGGCAAACTCACTGCTGACTTAAATGAACTAAATCAGAAATGAAATTTGATACCAGTAGCTACCAAACAGTAATCCTAAAAAACACAAAGAGATGAAAGTTAAATTTGATACCTGAAATGATTATGAAAACAACATTCAGTTTTTAATTTCTAATTATCAAATTTTCAAGGAAATCAATAATCATTCACTAATAAAAAACATAATTAAAAACTGAAATCAAATATGAAATTTGATACTTGCAGCTACCAAGCAGTAATCTTAAACAACACATAAAGAGGGAGCTTGACGGAAATTATAGAATTTGAAAAAAACTGAGCAGAGAACCCAAAAAAATCTAAACAACCAAATAGAGAGACATTGAAATCTGAAATCTATAATCTCAAACCCCTCAATAATCATGGGAGGAGGAGCTATAAAATTGGAAGCTATAATCTCAAACTTGTAAGCTGTAAAACTCAAGGGAGGAGCAGCTCGCAACATGCTTAGTGCTGCTTACAGTAATAAGCAGAAATTACAGTAAGCCTCTATCCTGAAGCCTCTATATTTGGGCAGCTAAACATGCTCTATAAGAAAAAATTACAGTAAGCTAAATTGCTGCACCAAGCAATTTAGGAATCCCAAAAACACAAAATCACAAAATCACAATCACAAAAATACAAAATCACAATCAACAGGAATCAAAAACAACATGAGGCCGAGAAACCAGGAGAAGGAGAAGCAGAGCTTTGGCTGGAGGAGATATCATTGCTGGTAGAATACCCCAACGCAGAGGAGCGACGACGGCGTGAGGAGGAGAAGCGAGGAGGAAGACAGCGGGTACGGCGGGAAAATCAACAGAAAATCGCGAAATCTCCTAAACCGTCGGCAAGAAAAATGGTATATTACGGGTGATCTAAACAGAAATCAAAACCTAGAGGGCAAAAACGAAATGAAAAACGGTATCAAAATAGAAATCAAAACAGAAATCAAAACCTAAATCAAAACCTAAATGAAAACCTAAATCAAAAGCGAAATCAAACTTACTGGCGACCGGTGCGAAGAGCGGCGCGGGCGGCGCGATGAGCGGCGGCGGAAGCGCAAATAGCGGCGGGAGGGCAGATCGAGCACCGGAGGAGATCGCATGGACGGAAGATGGAGCTGTGGAATGCATAGTAAACATGCTTACACTGGTTGTGGGAGATGACGAACAGTGCAATGAGCGACGAGAGGAGGAGATGCTGCCCTAGTTGCGTAGAAGAAGACATGCATCGGGATTTTGAGGCGGGGGAACAGTGCCGATGTGTATTAATTAAGTCTTGATCCGGCAAAAAGACAAAAAGACCAAAATTAACCCACCAAAGCCGGTTTATGAGGGCAATTCGGGATATAAATGTTACGCCACCTATAGATTAAGGGTTTCCTTATAGTATAGCTATGCGTATAGCGCGGCGGATAATCCGCCTCTTTATTCTCGTCTTTAGTCCTTGACTTTGGATTTTCGGTAGATTTGCACCTTTTTTGATTGTGGTTTGAAACGTTTTGTTAGGCTGGCGGAAATGGCGGGCCGGGCTGTCTGGCTGGCGGGCCAGTGTTTGTTTTAATTTTGTAGCCCATCTGGGCTGATGGGTTGTAGGGCGCCTTACAGATATCTAGATTTTAGAGTCCTAATAGGTTTAGGAACCTAGAAAAATTATGAACGGATTCGTTGCTGTGAAACGGTTGCGATCAAATGTTCAGTTATCAGTTGTGATTGATTCAATGTCTCATTTAGCTTGTCACAGACATCTATTTGATATATTTTTTAATGTAGTAAAGATATATATATATATATATATATATATAAGTTCGGGCTTACAAATCATCAGAATAGCATCTTCTCGATGAAAGCTTATCAGCAAGTCCTCTCGTTCTCAAGTAGCATCCTTGGCGGGATTGTCGGTCCACCAGACCTTGACAAAGATCACCTGTCGATTCCGATGATTCTTGCTCTGCCGATCAATAATTTGAAAAGGTGTTGTCGGACTTGACAAATCAGCTTCTATCTGCACATCACTGGTAGACATCATCAAATTTGGGTTTGGAATATACCGTCTGAATGCTGATACATGAAAGACATCATGCAACTTCTGTAAATCAGTAGGCAGAGCTAAGCAATACGCCACCTCGCCAATACGTTCAATCACTGGTAAGGAAGCAACATATCTCGGACTCAATTTTCCAATTCGTCGCAATCGTGAAATCCCTTTAAACGGTTTAATCTTCAAACACACTTGATCGCCCACCGCAAATTCCACCTGACGATGTCGGACACTATAATATTTTGTTGACGATCCCGTGCAATTTTCATTCGTTGTTGGATAATGCAGACTTTTTACTCAATCTTATCTGCCCTCTTCTGCGGAAACAATTTCTTCTCTCCATCATCTGCCCAGCTCAACAAAGTCCTACATCGCCTCCCATATAAAGCTTCGAACGGGTCATTTGAATCGTTGCTTGGTAGCTATTATTATAAGCAAATTCAACCGACGATAAATATTTTTCCCAGGAGCCTTTCAAATCCAAAACCACCATTCGTAATAAATCCTCAAGCATCTGGATAGTGCGTTCGGACTGACCATCTGTTTGCGGACGAAAGGCTGTACTGTACAGAAGCCTTGTTCCCATTCTGTTATGCACCCTTCGCCACAAATCCGACGTAAACCGTCCATCGCGATCGGACACTATCGTATATGGGATACCATGTAATCTCACAATCATATTTACATAAAGTTCCACCAACTTTTCAGTCGGCCCCTTTGCTTGATCGGTATAAAATGGACGCTTTTTGTCAATCGGTCAATAATGACCCAGATTCCATCATTCCCCGCCTTACTGCGGGGCAAGCCAAACATAAAATTCATCGCTACGTCATCCCATTTCCATTCTGGGATGGGAAGGGATCGAAGATATCCAGCCGACTTCTGATGCTCTGCTTTTACTATCTGGCGAGTGTGACATTGAGCAATGTACTGAATAACATCTTTTTTCATATGTGGCCACCAAAAATCCTGTTTCAATTCGTGATACATCTTTGTCCGGCCCGGGTGAATTGAATATGACGTATTATGCGCCTCATACAAAATATCCTTCCGCAAATTATCAGCATCCGGTACACATAGCCTGTCATTCAGGAATAATAAGACATCCTTTTCAACAAAGGCACTCGCTTCTCCCCTTCTCAATTTTTTGAAGCTACCCATCAAGAAGGGGTCCTGCGATATTGGCTTCTGAATTCTCTCTTTTAGCGAATATTGAATCTGCATCTGGAATAACTGTGCTTGGTTTTCTTCAGGCGTGAATATCACACAAATCTCCATCCCCTACAACATGTCAAGAAACTTCTTATTGTACTGCAGTATCACTGATAACGCAGCAATATTCTTTTTGCTCAAGGCATCTGCGACCACATTCGTCTTAACAGGATGGTATTGGATATCCTGATCATAATCTTTAATAAATTTCAGTCATCTTCTCTGGTGCAAATTTATTTCCCTTTGATCGAATATATATTTTAAACTCTTATGATCCGTGAATATTTCACATCGAATACCATACAGGTAGTGACACCAAATTTTCAAAGCGAACACAACTGCCGCTAGTTCTAGATCGTGCGTCGGATAGTTCTTTTCTGCCTCCTTCAATTGCCGGGAAGCAAAGACAATCACCTTTACACGTTGCATCAATACGCAGCCTAATCCCTTGTAGGATGCATCGCTATAAATTTGAAAATCATCTGAGCCTTCAGGCATCACCAACACAAGAGCAGTCGTTAATCTTTCCTTCAAACCTTCGAACGCTTGCTGGCAATCACCTCACCACGTAAACGACACATTCTTTCGAGTCAATTGTGTCAAGGGGAGTGCTAGCTTCGAAAAGTTCTTGACGAATTTCCGATAATAACCCGCCAAGCCTAAGAAGCTTTGTACTTCAGTCACCGATTTCGGTTGGGTCAAATTGATTATTGCTTCAATGTTTGCTGGATCAACAAATAACCCTTCCGCATTAATCACGTGACCCAGAAAATCCACTTCGTTCAGCTAGAAAGCACACTTTGTGAATTTGACATACAACTGATGTTCTCTCAGCGTTTGCAAGACTAGACGCAGGTGCTGGACATGCTCTTTCTCTGTCTTTGAATATATCAGTATATCGTCGATAAACACAATTACAAACTGATCCAAAATTGCCTTAAAAACCCGATTCATCATGGGCATAAAAGCTGCAAGAGTATTTGTTAGGCCAAAAGGCATAATCACAAATTCAAAATGCCCATACCTGGTACTGAATATTATTTTGAAAATATCTCCCTCCAAAATTCTCAGCTGGTGATATCCTGACCGAAGGTCAATTTTAGAGAATATGTGTGCGCCCACTAGCTGATCTAATAAATCATCAATGCGCGACGGAGGGTATTTATTCTTAATTGTCAACTTATTTAGTTCGCGATAATCGATGCACAAACGGAGAAGTACTCGGAGCTCCCCAAGGTGAAGTACTCGGTCGAATAAATTTCTTATCAAACAATTCTTGTAATTGCACCTTCAATTCTGCTAATTTTTTGGCGTCTTCCGATACGGAGTCCTCGCCACGGGAGCAGCTCCTTCAATCGCTTTAATTCCAAATTCAACTTCTCTGGCTGGAGGCACACCAGACAACTCTTCTGAAAATACATCCATATATTCCCGCACTGCGGACACAACCGTAATTTCTTTTTTCTCTTCTTTCGCCTTTTTGATCATCACCAAAATGACCTCACAACCTTTCCGCACCATTTTACTGGCTTTTATTGCCGATATCCTAATATTTGCAACTTCACCCAGACCCTTGTAGATCATCGGACTTTCATGTAGGCATTTAAATGCCACCTCTTTTGATTTACAGTTAATAATGGCTTCTCTGTCCGATAGCCAGTCCATACCGAGGATGATATCATACTCTACCAGCGGTAGGACTGCAACATCGGCTTCAATTTGCTTATCGTTAAAAGACAGCGAGACCACGACTCGCTCTTGCGTCATCAGAATCGTATTATTCGGTAGCAGCACGTTCACTGATCTTGTAACTTGATATGGTCGTGTATGAATTGAATCGAGAATATATGAGGAAATAAAAGAATGACTAGCACATGTATCAAAAACAACTCTCAATACTTGATCATGAACATACAACATACCTGTCACAACAATATCGCCTGCTTTTGTCTCTTGCTGACCGAGATTGAAAGCTCGGGCCTGAATCAGCCTCTCATCTCTGGCCCCTTCAGCGGGTGTCGATGCAATCGACTCCCCTTTCTTAGAAGTCCCAATGTGATACATCTTCTGGGTCGATAAGGCTGGGGCTCCCCTCATACTTTCATCCTTTTGTAGCTTTGGACAATCTCTTCGACGATGGCCCGGTTGGCGACAGTAAAAGCAGACTCCGGTCAAGCATTCCCCTTTGCGCATCTTGCCACACTTGACGCACTTTGTCGGCGTTGATTGGGACACTTGGGTGCTCACTGTCGATGTCATTTGTTGTTGTTTCTTCTTTTTCCACGGGGCTTCACCTGTTCTGCCCGATTTATCCTGGCTAGCACCCTCTTTGAACCTCTTTCTCATCTCCATCATCCTCTGTCTCTTCTCATTGTCCAGCTCGACTAATCGAGACTTCTCCACCAATAGCACATACTCTGTAATATCAAACGGAACCACTAAAGCACGAATATCATCCCGCAACCCCTCCTGGAACCGTAAACATCGAGCTTCCTCCGTTGCCACTACGGACTCTACATAATATGCTAAGCTGGAGAATTCCGCTTCGTATTGCGGGACAAGCGATTTCCTTGCAACAAGCGCAAAAACTTCTCCCGCAGTTGCCTCTTTTCTGTCCGCGACACGAACCATTTTGTAAACTCGCGAACAAACTCTATCCAAGTCACGTTCGCCAAACCTCGAGTCTGAAACTTTCCTTTCATTAAGTTCACCCACCATCGCTTAGCCTCTCCCTCCAGGAGGAAAACAACCAACTCCACTTTCCTCTCCGTTGGGCACCACATAGTATCAAATATCGTCTCAATCCGTAAAATCCAGTATTCCGTCTCGATCGGGGACAAATCACCGCGAAAAGTCGGCGGTTTCAATTCGAGGAATTGCTTCATATCAATATCAATCAGACGAGGCTATTGCGGTTCCACAAATGCTGGAGGAGGCACAGCTGGCACAACCGAGGGTACGACAGGAGGAGGCACAACTGGAGGGGTGTCCCGAACCAGTCTAATTGTTTCGGCGATGGCTTGGGCAATATCAGCGATATGCATTGAGGAAGACTGTTGCCCACTCACACTTTCCTCAGACCTGGAGTCCCTGGAGACCTCAGGTTCATCAAGAGTCTCGCGCATCCTGCGGCTCGAATACACTTGAAACGTTTCCTGAGGGTAAACATGGAACAGTTCAGTATATTCAGATATTCGAATCTCATCGCTGTGAATTATGTTTCATTCTGGTACTTTCTGCATTACATGCACCACGAGAAACCGCTCTCTGATACCACTTAATTGTAACAGCAAAAATCCGCCACAATTTAAATTTTCATTTCGAGCTGGTTTCTCATAAGTAAATGCGCAACAATTGTAATAAAATGGTGTTTTAGGTGAAAACATAAAACCACATGTCATACAAAATATATACACTGTCCAAATGAAAGTACATATACAGAACGTCTAAACTACAAATATCTAAAAATGTACAAGTAGTAGACGCATATGCTAACCCGTGGACGAGCCATGTCTTCAACTTGTCTTCGAACTGCCTCTGCCTGAGTCCGTCTAGCGGGATCTGGTACGCTGGTGCTCGGTTCCTATAAGAGAAATCGAGAAGCAGTTAGTTTTGAAAACTAAGTGAATTCCTTGCCCTTACCAGGAGCTTCGTACTGCAAGCAGACAAGAGAGTCAACAACAATCAAATCTATATCAGTATAATCATGTTTATAAGCTAGGAAACAGGTATAATCAACAATTCTCTATTTGATATCAATTCATATTTTGTTTATTCAATATCGAAGTTCGTTCATTCGTGATTCATTTCTCAAAATGTTGTGTGTCATTCAATTTCTTAAACATCTGGGTCCGTCGACCCTTCATATCAATATCCTCTTTAGGGCGATTACACGCGCAACAAGCTTCAACGCCTCCTAAATTGGATTCTTATCATATTCTGTAGGAGTTCGACCCCTCCTACGAGGTGTGAGAGTTCTATCCCTCTTACGAGGTGTAGGAGTCTGAAGCATCCCCCCTACCAGGCCGACCCTTAGCATTTCGGTGCCTCGACGCATGTTTCATTTTTGAATCATTTTCTTCAATTCATTTCAGTTCGTTCAATTCAAAAATAGAAATTATTTATATTTAGTTTCCCTCAGAGTTCTATCGCTTAGCGTGTTCGGCGATTTATATTTTCAATGATATCAAATATTTAAATGATAACTAGCTTATTAGGTTCATAAAAAGAAACGGTAAAGACTCACCCCAACTTTTTCTTTGCCCTTGTCCCTCGTAGGATTCTCGTCGCGTCTATCACCGGACACCATCCTCTGCAGTATCAATAAATCATTTACTTTAGTGTTGCACTATAAATAGTTACGAGCGGACTCCTATGACGGTCACAACTACGACCTCTAAGAGTTGTCTAGGGAAGGACTAGCGTGGGTAACTCAAAATGAAGACGCATCATTCGACCAACAAAGGTTTCATATACCCACAAAAAATAATTCAAATTGCTCCTACAAACAGCCACAAGGGTTGCCACAATGACAACGCCATGGGCTACGAATAGCAGCTCAAATTAACGTGTCAATTCCATCTAAGACAGCTGGCCAGTCTAGGTAACACCCAAACAAACAGCAGTCGGCCAGCATAAGACAACCCCTTCAACAACAATTATCCAACACACACACACACAACCCCCAACAACAGCAGCTGACCAGCACAAACAACCCCCAACAACAAAAGCCGAACAACACAAACAACCCCCAACAACAACAGCCGGCTAGCAGCTTACAAGGAAAGCAATAACAAAACTCCAAGTCTGAACCCTAATGATTTGGTTCTCAAATTAACTTAAAATCAAAGATTATGGCACAAGAAAGCTGTATAAGAACGTTTCATATGTGTTTCATTAACACAAAACTCAAAAATCCTAACCCTAGGTTTCAAGCCCTCTTCAATCTATGTCATAACTTCATACAAGAAGAGAGAGGATTTGAAGAAAAAGAGATTACCTTCCTAAAGAAAAAGAAATCGTACAAAACGGAGGAGATTTGAGGCGGCTAGAGTGATTGGCGCGACAACGGCTTCCGTCCTATTCGTTCCGTTAAAAATGAAGAAGAAAGAATGCAGCATACGATTATATCACGGGATGCTCCACCGCTTAAACCAGACAGCTGGTCAATGCTACTAGTTCACCCGGTTTCTCACAATAAACCGTACACAGCCACAACCACACACACCCAGTCGGTCCAACCACCATTCATACATAAATCCCAATCCGAACCAAGCCCAATTTCCCTATAAAATCCGGCCAACTCAAGCCATTCAAAATTAAACGAAAACGAAACTACTGTCGCAAAATCAATCGGAAAACCCGAGCATCAAAATTAACATGCGACGTCGAATCGACACTGAAATCATATTTTCATCATCGGGGATTATTTACATAGTTTTTATATTGCAAATATATATATATATATATATAGTTCGGGTCTTACAATCATGGCCAATATGAACATCAGTATGAAGAGATTTTATACGATTCGCCTCACCCCGAATGTAGTGGACAATGGTCTCCAAATCAAAAACAAAATCTCTTCTCAACATCTGAACTCTTTGGAATTCAAGCTTTGAAGGAAGATCAAAAGGTATTTCAAACACCCTTTTTTGCATAAGTTTAGTCTTGTAGTCTTCGATGATTTGAAACTCCCGACCAACTTGGATCTCAAATATCAGGCCCCTTTTACCTTCAGATCCTAAGGCTTCAGAGTATAGGCTCGATCTCTTCCTCCTCGGCAACACCCTTTCCGTTCCTTCATTTTTGCTCCTGTTTTTGGTGTAGATCAGAAAGGGGTCCAAGTTTCTTCTTAGTTTCCATCCAAATCAAATAGGGAGGCAATTTCTAGTAAATACAAAGAGAGAATACAAATATATAGGAGAGAGAAGGTGAGGAAAATTCTATACAAGATGTGAGACTAAGAAGAGAAGAAGGAAATACAATAAAAAAAGGGGCCCAATAATAGCCCTTTTACATGGGCTTTTCTAACACTCCCCCGCAAGCTGGAGCGTACAAATCGTATGCGCCAAGCTTGGACAAGCACTGATAGAAGAGGGTGCTGGAAAAAGCCTTAGTGAGGACATCCGTAACTTGTTCAGTCCCCGGAACATGCTTGAGGTCGAGCTTCTTCATTTAAACCTTTTCCCGGATGAAGTGACAGACGACTTCAATATGTTTTGTTCTTTCGTGGAAGACCGGGTTCTTGGCTATATGTATAGCAGCTTGGCTGTCACAGAGGAGGAGAGCTGGGGAAGGGGGCTTTACACCCAGATCGGTAAGAAGACTTTCAAGCCAAGTTAGTTTAGACACCACCGAAGCCATTGCCCGGTATTCTGCCTCAACTGATGATCGAGCAACGACAGCTTGTTTCTTGTTTCGCCAGGTAATCAAATGTCCTCCAAAATATGTGCAAAAACCACTGGTTGACCGTCGATCATCAAGAGAACCAACATAATCAGCATCAGAATATGCCATCAATGTTGGAGCTGAAGATGAGGTTTTTTATACCAATCCTTGACCAGGAGACGTTTTAAGGTATCTGAGAATGCGTTTAACGGTCTGAATATGAGATTTTCGAGGGGAATGCATATATCGACTAACAATACCAACAACGAAGGAAATATCCGGTCTGGTTACTGTGAGGTTAGATCAATTTTCCAACGAGACGACGATAGTATTCTGGATTCTGGAGTAAGAGATCTGAGTCAGATGCCTGAGCGCACAACTTGTGATTTGCATCCATTGGGGTGTCAATCGGCTTACACTGAATAACCAGCATCATGAAGGAGGTTCAGGCAATAATTCCGCTGAGAGAGGACGAGACCATCCGACCGTCTGACAAGCTCAAGACCCAAGAAGTACCGAAGGGGCCCCAGATCTTTTGTTTGAAAAACTGTGCTCAGGTGTAGTTTGACCTCCTATATTCCTTTCGAGTCGTCTTCAGTAATTATGATATCATCAATGTATACTAACAGAAGAACCGTTCCCGTTGTTCAGTGACGAGTGAACAATGAGAAGTCTGCCGAGCTCCGAGTAAAACCAACCTCCCGAAGGGCCTTACTGAACTTGTCAAACCACGCCCGTGGGGATTGTTTGAGACCATACAGAGCTTTCCTAAGGCTACAGACCTGAGATTCCCACGTGGTCTCAAACTCGGAAGGTTGCTGCATATACACTGTTTCCTGGAGATCGCCATTCAGAAAGACATTTTTAACATCCAGTTGGAGTAAGGGCCACCGGCGATGGACATCCACGGAGATGAGGACTCGAACGGTGTTGAGTTTGGCCACAGGAGAAGAGGTTTCTTCATAGTCAAGCCCCTATTGAGTGAAGCCACGAGCCACCAGGCGAGCTTTCAGTCGATCAATTGTCCCATCAGCAGCATGTTTGATAACAAAGACTCACTTACACCCAACCAGTTTCTGACCCGGAGGAAGGGGGGCGAGAGTCCATGTCTGGTTGTGGCCCAGAGAGTAGCCATTTCCTCCTCCATGGCGGCCCGCCAGCCAGGATGTTGGAGCGCCTCCTGCACAGAGGTATGAACAAAAACAGAGGACAGTGTAGTAGCAAATGTCCGAAGGTGGGGAGAGAGGCGATGTAGAGAGACAAAGTTCGCCATCGGATGAGCAGTAAAGGCGGGCACCAAATCAGCAGGGCACAGAGAAGCCGAGGTCGAGGCCGACTGCATAAGGGCAACAAAATGGGGAGGGCGGCGAGTGTAGACATGGATAACATGCGGCTTGGACGGAGCAGGAGCTGGGTCAGGAAGAACCTGTGGAAGAGGCGTAGTAACGGGGATGACAGGTCGTGGGAGGGATGGCGGTAGAGAGGTCGGTGGTAGAGGAGTGGGTAGAGGAGGAGAAAAGAAAGGTTGATCCTCTCGGAAGGTAACATCAGCAGATATGGAGACCTTCCGGGTAGCCGGGGAATAACACACATAGCCTTTCCGAGTACGGGAATAACCGACGAAATTTTGTTTAGCCGCCCGGGGATCCAACTTGTCCGTGGACGGACCGAGAAGATGGATGAAGCAGGTGCAACCAAAGACCTTGGTGTAATAGGGAAGGCCGGAGCGGAGAGAAAGAGGAGGCTGAACGAAGTGGCATGGTGGAGAATCGAGTAGGGGCGACGGTTGATGAGGACGCAGACAGTGGAGACCGCAAAGTTCTAGTAAACTTTGGGAACATTCATGTGAAGCATGAGCGGACAACGTCAAGCAGGTGTCGGTTCTTTCGTTCGGCAATGCCATTTTGCTGGGGGGTGTAGACATAAGATGTCTGATAAATAATACCGAACTCCACGCACAGATTGACAAATTCATGGCTAGTGTATTCGCGAGCATTATCAGTGCGCAACGTTTTTATGGTAGTGGAGAATTGCGTACGAGTCTCTAGCACAAACGCCCGGAAACCGCGAGGAATCTCAGAGCGATCACGTAGTAAGTAAAGCCACGTCTTGTGAGAGTAATCATCAATAAAAGTGATAAAGTAGCGATAACCGGAAATACTAGTAAGTTTGAAAGGACCCCAAACATCAGAGTGCACTAAATAAAAAGGACCCGAGCTCCGAGTACAATGTGCGAGAATAGAAGAACGCGGCTGCTTGCCGAAAATACAAGAATCACATTGAAAGGGAGGAAGAGATACATCAGGAAGCGCTTTTTGGAGGACTGGCAGAGGGGCATGCCCAAGACTGTGATGCCAATTGACGGAGGACACGGAGGAAAGGACGGTCGGAGAGGCATCGAGAAGGTAGAGCCCGTTTTGCAGTTGACCCTTACCAATGGTAATTCGCGTCTGTCGATCCTGTATCAAAAAACAGAGGAGGTGAATGTGACAGAGCAATTCATATCATTAGTAAGACGACCAACATAAAGTAAATTAAATGGGGAGCCCGGAACATAAAGAGCTGAGCGAAGAGAGATGAAGGGGTTGAGGGAGATGTTAGAACAGCCGGAGACTGGAACAATCTCACCATTAGCCACGGTGATACACTTCGGATGAGGAGCATCCGAGAACTTAGGCGGCCGCAGCGAGGTGATGTGATGAGTGGCACCCGAGTTCAAGATCCAGCGCGGACTGGAGGAAAAACAAGTCATACCTGCAGTGGATGTGGAGGCAACAAAAGCGGATGGAGGGCTGAGCAGTCCATGAAGTTGCTGGAGCTAGAGGCGAACGACCTCAAGGTCAGTGCCTGTGGCAGAAGAGCCGTCAGCTGCAACAGCAGCAGTCAGACGAGGAGGGTAGCCATGTTTCTTGTAGCAAACGGCCTCAGTGTTGTCGTCCCGGTCGCAATAGGAACACTTTGGGCGGCCCCGACCACCACGCCCCCTTGCGCGGGAGCCCGAACGTCCACCACGAGCAGAAGACGGTGGGGGAAGTAAGGGGGGGGAAGGGTCTGCTGGAGAAGGGCCGGAGAGGAGGGTGCAAGAGTATCCGGGGGCGGTGTCACTCGAAGGAGCATAGAGCAAACATCAGATAAGGAAGGAGTAGCGGCCGAAGCCAGAACCTGAGCACGGATACTCTGAAGGTGTGTCGGGACACGAGCCATCATCATAACAATGCAAACAGCCTCCTTTTGTGCTCGCTGAGCAGCATGATCAGTGGTAGAAGGTTGATGCTGAATCCAGGCCTCCGCAAGAGTCTTAGCACGAGCAACAAACGATGTCATGTCCGCAGCCCCGCCAACATCGAGATCCTGAAGATCAGTAATAATGTCATAGAAGTGCTGGAGGCTGTCCTTGCTGGAGTATAAGGAGTGGAGCTCATCCCACATAGCGTTGGCCGTCTCATGATACATGACCATTTTGTAGGGATCACCCTCCAGGGAATTGAGGAGCCACGTCTGAACACGACCGTCGTTGCGCAACCAGTCGTCGGTAGGAGGAGAAGGAGGTCGCTGAGTGATATGATGAACAAGGCCTTTGGCCTGAAGAACTCGGCGAATCGAGTGCACCCATGAGATGAAATTCTTCTTTCCAAACAGGGAAGTGGTGGTGATCTGCAGCTCGTCGCGGATTTCAGGAGGAGTCGGGCGGTCTGCAGAGGGGTTAGTCAGGCGGTCTGCAGAGGGGTTAGCCGCCTGGCCGATGGAGTCAACGGATGATCCCATGTAGCCCGGAGAGGCCGCAGCGAGCAGAAAAAGGGGCGCGGTGGGAAGATGAGGGCGCCGCGGGAGAGAAATCTTGCATGACAAGCTCGCGCGGTTTGTAGACGAGGCCGCAGCGGGTAGTCAAGGCGACAAGAGCAGTGGCAAGCACTGAGAGAAAGGGAGGCCGCGACCTTAGTGCGGATAGACAAACCGCACGGTCACAGTGAACACACTAGCGGCCAGAGAATGAGCGACAAGAGAGGTCGGCTCGAACAGAACACGAGATTAGGCGCAACGGTTAAGGAGAGAGACCACGCGAGAAGGAGAACTCGAGCGGTAAGGGGAGGCAGCGTGTAGGAGAGGCCGCGAGAAGAGATCACGAGTAGAAGAAATCGAGCAGCTAGGAGAAGGCAGCGGGTATGAGAAGTTGCATGAAGAAGCCGCGAGTAGGGGAACTCAAGCGGCAAGGAGAAGGAATCGGGTAGGATAAGTCGAGCGGCAAGAGGGGGCGGCCTTCACGCGACAAGAAGAAAAGACACGCGCGACAAGAAGAAAAGATGCGCGACACAGAGACCGCATAACAAGATGGAAGCCACAGCGGACAAAAAGAGATAGGCCGAACCGGGAGAGGGTCCCACGGGTCAGGGGAGAAAAGAGACTATAAAAGAGAGAGAGGGGGGAGGGGTGGAACCACGGGAGAGAGAGGGAGAGGATGCGGGTAGACCGCGGGCAGGCCGGCGAGAAGAGGAACCCGCGGATAGAAGCGGGTAGGATAGGAGAGGCCGCAGAGCAGTCTGCGGACAGGGGAGGAAGACGGTCTGGGCGGTTAGAAAATGGGAGACCGCAGGGACCGGGAAGCTCCTTCTGATACCATGTTGAGAGAGCACAAAACTTGTATGTATTGCTTGTGTATGTAAATATAAAGAGAAAATACAAATATATAGGAGAGAGAAGGTGAGAAGAAATCCTATACAAGATGTGGGACTAAGAAGAGAAGAAGGAAATACAATAAAAAAAGGAGCCCAATAATGGGCCTTTTACATGGGCTTTTCTAACATCCTTCTATCATGTTTTCATGTTATCGATATATCTTATTACGTCAAGCATGAAAGTTAGATCTCTCCATTAACCTTGAGTTCCATGATTCAAAACAACAACAGTAGTCATGGGTGTGTTGTGAATCATCAGATCTATTCATGATTATGAAATTATTTATATTAATTATATTAGATCTGCCACACATGTATTTATGTTTAAATCATTGTGGATCACGGTAACTTCATATACATGTTTTTGTACTATTTTTCTCTTATTGTAGAGAACCATTCTTCACTAGCATTTGTATGTTGGCGGATTCAACAACAACTTCGGACTTTATAAGGGAACATATATCAAGGTTTCTGAGTATTTCGGCCATATTGAAGCACAAACTTGAAGCAAAGAACGATATAAATTATTTTTTGCATTTTAGATTCCGTTCGCTCAATCTTCATTTTATTTACGTGTTCTTGATTTATTGGTCACTTAGAAAATTAATCTTGCATAATCACTCCAATAGAGATTGATAGATTTTGAGTAAGATGATTCTACATCGTCGTTACATTCAGTGTTTTGTAATTATCTTTAATTTTTCGATAATACAATTTCCGTAGCGGCGCACATAAAATTTTCCATCAAAAATAGCTTGTCTTTTAACAATAACTTACGTTGAAGGTGCATAACTAAGATGATAATTCTCCAATTTTTTTATCTTTATTTTTTTTCAATAGCATTTAAACTTTGTTTATTGGTTATCCTTTAAACCACCGATTGCCATAATTTAGAAGTTTTCTACCATATATTGAGCACAATACACTATGGAAATTATTTCCAGCAAGGCCAAAATTTTAAGAGCACAACCTTGGATATCGTGACTGAAGTGTTTTCAATAATGTCACAATTTGGTCTTTTCAAGTTTATAAAAAGGTCTTATTTTGTCTTTCTTGGACATAATGCACTACGAGATTAAACATGGAAACTTGGGGTGAAGAGTTCACACAAAAGCACAGTCAAATTCGATGTGCCATTTTACCAAGTACTGACCTTTTCTATTGCATGTAACAGGTTGCACTCCTTGCCGCATGTGTTCGTAAAGGTTTGAAAGTTTTTTCTGCAATGGGGGCTGGCGCGAGAGCTGACCCCACAAGGATTCGTGTTGCAGATTTAGGAGAATCAAGCACTGATCCTCTATCTAGAGTGGTAAAGATCTTCCACTGCGTTACAATTGTTTTTTTGAAAACATTGATCCCATAAAATTTTCATTTAGTGTCCGTTTGTGATATAAACCAGATTCTTAAAGTCGACTTTAAATAAATAAATTCGAGTTCTTTTATGAAATGTGTAGCATAAGAGAGATTTCTCAAATAATCGTGAGCGACAAGTGATCCCGGGCTCGAATACATACTTAAATACCAACATTTGAACATCAAAAAATATGAAATAAAGTTCCACCAGCAAGCAATGAGAGGAAAAAGAAATGCACAAACAGACAAGATTTTCAAATTGACGACAAAAGGTAGTAACATAAAGCAAACCGGTGACATTTTTATCTCACCGAAATGGAGTTTAAACGGCCAACCAAGCATGGCTTAGCATATCCTAACTGGGCATCTTTGTGTCCAGTTTAATCCTAGCTCTGAAGAATCTATCTTTTCATGCCAAATGGTGTTTTGTGTAACACCCTAACTTATTTTAACAGAAAATCAGCAGTCCGGACAGACCCACGATAAAAAGTAAACTAAGTAACGACATAAAAACTGGTATAAAGCAGATAAAAATTAAATTGCTAACAAGAAACTTACAGTGGATGCAGTGAAAGAAAGACTAACTATGGGTAAAAGAGTACCTTGCTATGCTGAATTCACAGAGCCAACTAAAACTAAATATAACACTAAGAGATTGAAACACTGTCAAACTGAAATAAATTGATACATCAAACATGAGTGAAGTATAACATATACATAATGTCTACAAATAAAAGAACAGGTACAACAACAGTATGGTACAATTGAACAAAACTGACGACTGAGAAAACTGCACCGCCTATTCTAAGCGAATTCCCTGACCGGTGACTCCTGTAAAAATAAGTTCCAAAAGAGTCAGCCCCCCTGGAGAGTAAGAAAAAACTCCATGCAACAACACTTAAAGAAAAATATTTTAAGTGAATATTACTTGAATTTAAAATTGCATAATTGTTCTAACATTAAACATGACACTTGAAAACATGGTCTGACATAGAATCAACCTCTCGTGTGATCTAACACATTTTTTTCTTAATTATATAAATTGTTGAATTCCTGAAGTTTTGGACTTGTGTCTGTTGTAACTTTCAACCAGTTTCATTATTATCTTATAACTCTCGTCACTAAGGACGACTGTGCACAAACTTGTAACTGTAGTCTGAGTGACAAACTTGATGGTGCCCTGAACTGGATGTCCCTCAAGTGAACCACAAACTCATATTTGAGGAGTTCCATATCTGTAACAAGGGTCATCGACCCTAAGCTTGAAATTCGAGTGGTGGCCTACTGGCCCTGAGAACACGGTGGTGTGCCTCTACCAAAAAACACGAGGGTGAACCTTCCTCATCATTTTTCTGAATTAATTTAGACTAGCTTTCAATGAGTCAAACTCGAAGTAGCGTTATAGTTAAATGTACTGGGCTTAGGACTTTCATGACATTGAATCTGTTAATTTAGCTTAAGTGTATGCCTATCCCTTTGACTTGGTTCTGACTATAGCAACTTGTAATTTCTAAGTGCGTATACCAACATAGTTATTACATGAATTTAAAATAAAATTGAATTGTTAGACTAAAAGGAGTCGAGTTTCTTACAGCGGCGTTTCGACGCTCATACACACGACGAGGTGACATGATGCTCCTTCCCAAAAGATCTGACAACTAAGTACTTCTCCAATCCTTTATTCCAACGACCACCAAAAATTTGAAATCCAACGGTAACCCTAACTTAAGCGTTTTCCCCTTTAGGGTTTCGATGAAAATTTCTCATAAAATTATCAAACAACTAACTACGGTGGAAAAGAACGTAAACAAGAGCGTTACCTCAAATTAACAGCGATTAAACCCCAAAATAGGTGGTTGTTTTTTGATCGGAGAAGACCTAGTTCCTCGATTCCTAATTTGGGGCAAGAGAAACGAAGAGTAATCATAGTTGGGTATCAAACATTACGATTTCCACAAGAGAAAGAAGAATAATGATGAACGATACTTAACGAAATCAAAAACGATGTTGTCAAAAATTCTTCCCGCCGGCTAGGGTTGGAGATCCACCTCTAACAGTGCTAGGGGGGAGGAGAGGGCTGGCTAGGGCTGTTGAGGAGGAAGGAGAAGTGGGCGCTGGCCTCCAGTACTGGATTCCGACGAGGAGATAGCTGGCGCTGCTTCCCCGACTGAGTGGCTGCGAGCGGTTACGGGAATCAGGAGTGCGGGTAAGCGAAAAAACAACGGAAGGTAAGAAATGTCGCCCGCCTGATGTGTTACAGGATCTAAAAGGGGGGAGGGGCGGTTTATTTTACGATTTTAATAACTGTGAACCGGCTATTGGAGGAAAACTCTTTTATTTTAAAGTTTTTCATTAGAGGTAATATTACTATTTGACTTAAGTCCATTAGCATGAGTTTTCTTACAAAGTATAACACGCATGCACAAATAAATCATCGCGACCACTACGAATTAACAACAATCACATGTTGACTCACTAATAACTGCTCGGCAAGCATAATGTGATAATTAAATTTGATTAATTACCTCCACAAATCATTGGCTCGTCTAATTATGCGTGCGATCAGGCCCTGGAATTAAAATTAAGTTTTTGGATGTTACAAATCTTCCCTCATAATAAATTTTTGTTCTCGAAAATTACAACCATACCTGAATCGAAGAGAAACGCATAATCTTCATTGCCACAGAGTTCGTCCTCTCTTTCTCATGTATACTACGATCGACCACAATTCATCCCAAGGACCTTAACCATACGGATCTCTCTGTTCCTGAGCTTTTGAATTCTCGAGTCCACGATCCTGAATTGCAAAATACTAATACTCAGATTTGATTCAATCATCGCATCTTCAGTACTAATCACCTTACTAGGATCTTTGACTGCTCTTCTCAAATAGGAGACGTGGAATACGTCATGCAATCCAGTCATATCCTAGGGTAAGGCCAACCTGTATGCAACCTCACCGATGCGCTCTAGTACCTCGAATGGACCGACAAATCTGAGACTCAACTTCTTCATCTGCTTTATCCTAGTGACCCCCTTGACTGGTCTAACCTTCAGATAAATGTAGTCTCCAACATTAAATTCCATTGCCCTGTGCCACTGATCATAGTACTTGGCTTACCTGTTTTGAGCAATTCTCATGCGCTTCCGAATGAGTCTGACTCGGTCTGTGGTCTTATCTATTCATGATTCCTTGCTAGAAGCTATCTCTTCATTTTCTGCCCAACATAAAGGTGTCCGACAATGTTTTCCATACAAGGCCTCAAAAGGTTCCATACCGGTACTCGCCTGAAAATTATTATTATAAGAAAATTCCACCAACGTGACATACTTCTCTCATTTGCCATCAAAATCTAAAATACGCATACAAAACATTTCTTTCATGGAATCATTAGTACGTTCTATCCATCAGTCTGGAGGTGGAAAGCTGCGCTAAACTTCAACTGAGTACCCAGACTCTACTGGACGTACCTCCAGTCCTTGGCAGTAAATCTGTCATCTCTATCTGACATAATAGACTTCAACATACCATGAAGTCGGACTATTTCATCCACATACAACTGAGCCAACCTTGGACCCTAGTCGGTACTCTTGTTGGGAATAAAGTGTGCAACCTTAGACAGTCGATCCACGATCACCCAAATCGAGTCATTCCCACTTTGGGATATAGGGAGGCCATGCACAAAATCTAAAGAGATGTCTTCGAAATTCCACTATGGAATAGGAAGCGGTTGCAGCTTGCCTCCAGGCCTCGGACACTCTGCCTTAACCAACTTGCAAGTCTCGCACTTCCATACATAGTCTGAGACATCTCTCTTAAGCCTTGACCACCAAACTGACTTCTTAAGGTCTGCATACTTTTTTATGCTGTCAGAAGTATGAAACACTTGGAGTTATGTGACTCAACTAAAATATCCTCACGAAGATGACCAACATCAAGAATGCACACTCTGCCCTTAAACAACAATAAGCCGTCACAGACCATGAAATCTTCTTTCTGACCTGCCCGAGTCAAATCAAAAATCTCTGTCATCTTTGGATCTAAGGGCAAGACATCACAGATCCTCTCTTTCATGTCGCACTTTATCTCAACCAACCCAAACTGACAGAGCCAAAACTAGTGGTCGACAACACATTGATCTCTAGCCTTTCCAATGATCACATAAACTCTTCCTGTTGAGTGATGAGAGAATAACTAGAACACCTTCTGCTGAGAGCATCCGCTACTACATTAGCTTTTCCTGGATGTCACTGAATAGTCACAACATAGTCTGCTAAGAACTCAAGCCACCTACACTGCTCCATGTTGAGCTCCTGCTGATCAAAGATGTACTTGAGGTTCTTGTGATCTGTGAAGACCTCACACCGTACACCATAGAGGCAGTGTCTCCAAATCTTCAATGCGTGGATGATAGCTACTAACTCCAGACCGCGCATAGGATAATTTCTCTCATGATTCTTCAGTTGTTTGGACACAAAAGCTTTAACCTTCCCATGTTGCATGAGAGCACAACCCAAACCCTGCCCTGAAGCATTACTGTAAATCTTAAAGCCATCCACGCCTGAAGGAAGACATAGTACCGATGCTTCTGACAATCTAATCTTCAACCCCTCAAAAGCAGACTCGCACTCTGAGGTCCAAATAAATGCTTTTCCCTTCCTGGTAAGCGAAGTGAACGGGAGGGCTATCTTCGAAAAATTCTTAATAAATCTCCTGTAGTAGCCTGCCGAACCCAGAAAACCAGGGACCTCTACAACTGTCTTTGGTCTTGGCCAATCTCTGATCACCTCAATTTTCTTTGGGTCAACGACAAGTCCGTCTCTACTAACCATGTGACCCAAGAATGCTATCCCAGAGAGCCAAAACTCTCACTTAGAAAATTTAGCGTATTACTGATTCTGCCTAAGAGTGCTCAAGACTGTCCTGAGGTGCACGACATGCTCTTCCTTTCTCCTAGAATACACTAGGATATCATCAATAAAAACAATCACAAATCAGTCAAAAAACTCTCTGAATATCCTGTTCATCAGATCCATAAATGCAGATGGGGCATTGGTCAACCCAAACGGCATGACCACAAACTCGAAATGTCTGTATCTGGTACTAAACGTTGTCTTATAGATATCCTCATCTCGAATCCCCAACTGATGCTATCCCGACATCAGATCTAACTTGGATCATATGTCAGATCTCTCAAGTTGATCAAACAGATGATCTATCCTTGGAAGAGGATACTTGTTCTTAATAGTAAGTTTATTCAACTCTCGGTATTCAATACACAATCTCAAACTACCGTCCTTTTTTCTTCACAAAATGGATCGGAGCTTTCCACGGCGACGAACTGGGTCTGATGAATCCCAAATCAAGTAACTCCTGCAACTAGATCTTTAACTCAGCCAACTCTCTAGGAGCCATGCGATAAGGAGTCTTGGCCATTGGTGTAGATTCGGGAATAAGGTCAATCTGAAAGTCAATCTCTTTGGAGGGAGGGGCACCAGGTAGCTTCTCGAAAAAGACATCAGGAAACTCACAGACCACTGGTACCTCGGTTTTCGCTTACGCTTGCAACAACACCAAAAAGGCGGAACACCCTTTACTGACATGCATCATAGCTTTTACCGACGATATGATCAACTTGGAAACTCCTTTTAAGCCTCGAAAGGTAATGAGAGACTGATCAGGTCCTTCTAATTGAATCTCTTTACTTCTGCAATCTATCTTGACATTCACGTTAGTTAGCTAATCCATCCCCAAAATCTGATCAAACTCCGCAATAGGTAAAAGGGATGTCTCCACCATGATTTCTGTTTCTCCAAATAATAATGACGCCCTACACTTACAACTAGTCTGCATCACTGAACCGTTAGACATCATGACATCTAACGGAGTCGAACCGGTGATGACTTCTAAGTCAAGCTCATGAGCAAAAGATTCAGCTATGAACGAGTGATGCACCCATATCATAGAGGATCTTAGACGGTAAGTCATGAACTATGAGGATACCTATATGTAAACTTATGTTATTTTAATTAAGTGTTAGTGGGAGGAGGAGAAATTAAACATTTTTAATATTAAAGTTCCAAACATGTCACCACATCCTCCCGCTCCTTGACCTCCTGCTGGCCAAGACCATAAGCTCGAGGCTGAACCAGACCACGTCCTGGAGCTGGCTTCGGTTCAGCGACCATCATTGTCTTCTCCTTATCGGTCCCACTCGAACCTCCATGCTCGAATCTCGACTGAAAATCATGATACATTTAGGTGTTATATTGATAAGGGAATATGTTAATTAAAAGAAAATCACCAAACATAAGGTCAAATTACCTGATTACCCATAGACTCTGGGCAATTTTGCGCAATGTGCCCTGCTCTCTGACACTTGTAACAAACACCTGATGCAACCAAACATTCTCCATAATGATGACGATTGCATTTAGGACAAAAGGGGTAGTCCCTGGGCTTGCCCCCAGACTGATTGCCCTGCTTAAAATCTATATCCCGCTTCTTACTCGAGCGGTCCCTTTACTAATTCTTGTCCCGCTGAAACGGTGGCCCACCATGAGGCCGCTTGGGGCGGAAACTATCGTGCCTTTGCACTCGCTGCTGGTCAGTCTCTAATCTTCTTGTCGTATCCACCAGACTTCTGTAATCGGCGTTGATCATGGTCATCAATGGCCGCCTCAAAGAGTCTCGCGGGCCATCAACAAAACGGTTGCACTTCTCAGCCTCATCTCCCTGCATCGAGCCCGCATAGCGAGATAAGCGAACAAGTTCTCGCTCGTACTCGGTAACAGTTTTATCCCCTTGAAAGTGTTTGAGGTACTTCTCTTGGATAGCTCGACGAGCAGAAAGAGGTATGAACCAGTTCGCAAGAGCCCTAAAAAAGTCTCCCCCAAGTAAACATATCTGTTGTACGACCTAAAAAGATAAAAGTCACATTACCTCCAAGATCATCAAGTTCGCAAGAGTCATGCTGAATTCACAGAGCCAACTAAAATTGAATATAACACTAAGAGACTGAAACAGTCATACTAAAATAAATTGATACATCAAACATGAGTGAAATACAACATATACATAATGTCTACAAATAAAAGAATAGGTACAACAACAATGTGGTACAACTGAACAAACTAACGACTAAGAAGACTGCACCGCCTATACTAAGTGGATTCCCTGACCGGAGCCCCCCTGTAAAAACAAGTTTCAAAAGGGTCAGACCCACTGGAGAGTAAGAAAAACTACTCCCTTCAACAACACTTAAATAAAAATATTTTGAGTGAATATTACTTGAATTTAAAATTGCATAATTTTTCTAACATTAAACGTGACACTTGAAAATGGTCTGACATAGAATTAATCTATCATGTGATCTAACACACTCCTTTCTTAATTATATAAATCGTTGAATTTCTGAAGTTTTGGACTTGCGTCTGTTATAACTTTCAACTAGTTTCATTATTATCTTATAACTCTCGTCACTAAGGGCGACTGTGCACAACTAGTAACTGCAGTCTGAGTGGTAAACCTGATGGTTCCCTGAACTGAATGTCTCTCAAGTGGAACATAGACTACTATCTGAGGAGTTTCATATCTATAACAAAGGTCATCGATCCTAAGCTTGAAATTCAAGTGGCGGCCTACTGGCCCTGAGAAAACGGTGGTGTGCCTCCACCAGAAAACACGAGGGTGAACCTTCCTCTTCATTTTTTTGAATTAATTTAGACTAGCGTTCGGTGAGTCAAACTCGTAGTAGCGCTCTAGTTAAATGTACTGGGCTTAGGACTTTCATGACACTGAATCTGCTAATTTAGCCTAAGCGTATACCTATCTCTTTGACTTGGTTCTAAGTATAGGAACTTGTAATTTCTAAAGGCGTATACCAACATAGTTAATACATGAAGTTTTTTTAAAAAAATCTGAACTATTAGACTAAAAGGAGTCAAGTTTATTACAACGACGTTTCAACACTCGTACACGCGACGAGGTGTCATGATGCTCCTTCCCAAAAGATTTTACCACTAAGTACTTCTCCAATCCTTTGTTCAAACGACCACCAAAAATCTGAAATCCAACGGTAACCCTAACTTAAGTGTTTTCCCCTTTAGGGTTTCGGTGGAAATTTCTCATAAAATTATCAAACAACTAACTATATTGGAAAAGAACACAGTCAAAAGCGTTACCTCAAATTAACATTGACTAAACCCCAAAATAGGTGTTTGTTTTTTGATCGGAGTAGACCTAGTTCCTAGAATCCCAATTTGGGGCAAGAGAAACGAAGAGTAATCATAGTTGAGTATCAAATATGACGATTTCCACAAGAGAGAAGAATAATGAGGAACGATACTCAATGGAACCAAAAACGATGTTGTCAGAAATTCTTCCCGCCGGCTAGGGTTGGTGATCCACCTCTAACAGTGCTAGGGGGAGGAGAGGGCTGGCTAGGGCTGCTGGGGAGGAAGGAGAAGTGGGCTCTGGCCTTCGGTACTGGATTCCGACGAGGAGATGGCCGACGTTGCTCCCCTGACTGAGCGACATCTTGCAGAAGGTCAATGCAATACTTGCGCTGGGATAAGACAAGACCATCAGGTCGTCGTGCAAGCTCTAGTCCAATGAAATACTGAAGGTTTCCCAGATCTTTGATTTGAAAGACAATTTAAATGTTTCTTAACATGTTGTATCCCAATGGAGTCATCACCCGTGATCAAAATATCGTCCATATAAACTAGTAGTATTACAGTCCCGGTTGATTGGTGACGAGTGAAAAGAGAGAAATCTGTGGAGCTTCGTTTGAAACCAACCTCACGAACCGCCTTGCTGAATTTTTCAAACCACGCCCATAGATAAATTTTCAAAGCAAACATACACGTGACTCCCCCGTGGTCTCAAACCCGGGTGGTTGATGCATGTCAACAGTCTCTAGAAGATCGTCATTCAAAAAGACATTTTTTACATCCAACTGATGAAGAAGCTACTTACGATGAACAACTAAGTAGAGCAGAACCCTAACCGAATTTAATTTTCCGACATGTGTGAAGGTTTCATCATAATCAATGTCATATTGTTGAGTAAAACCCCGTGCCACAAGTCGAGTCTTCAAGCGATCAACTGGCCCATCCGCCGCTTGCTTGATTGTAAAGATCCATTTGCAACTAACACAACTTTGGCTAGGAGGAAGAGAGACCAGTTCCCAAGTCTGATTACCCCATAAAACAGTCATTTCTTCATCCATGTCTTCACGCCACCCCGGATACTGGAGAGCTTCCTGCACAAAGTTAGGTATTTAGATAAAGGAGAGAGAGCAGATGTAAGGAGAGGTGGAGAGAGCTGATGTATAGAGACATAATTGGCCAAGGGATGAGCCGTAGAAGGTGATGTCGAATCAACAAGCTGCGAGGATACACCGGTAGAGGGAAGCTGCTGCAGGGCATCTGGACATGGAGGACGACGAGTGTAAACCTGCATGATAAGAGATTTGGAAGAGACAGGTGGTGGTGTAGAAATTGGAAGCAGAGAGGGAGTAGGTAGAAGGGGTGGAAACAGGGACGTAACTAGAACTGTGGGCCGAGGTAGCAGAGGAATAAGTGGATCAGTAGGACTAATGTGATATGGTTGCTCTTCATGAAAAGAGACATCAGCAGGCACAATTACCTTCCCAGTGGTTGGGTAATAACAGACATACTCTTTCTGAGTGCGAGAGTACCCGACAAAAATAGTTTTGGTAGCACGAGGGGCTAACTTGTCAGATGGAGGACCAAGATGATGGACATAACATGTACATCCAAACACACGAGGGGTAAGAGAGAAGAGCATCTTAGATGGGTAAAGGAGAGTGACGGGAGCCACAAAGTGGAGGATGAACGAGGGTATGTGATTGATGAGGTGGCAAATAGTGGAAACCGCTAAGTTCCAGTAGAGAGGAGGAACTTGCATTTGGATCATGAGAGATCTGGCAACATCAAGGAGGTGATGATTTTTCCGTTCCGCTACCGCTACGCCATTTTGTTGAGGGGTATAAGCACACGAAGTCTGATGAATAATACCAAACCCAGCACACAGATTGGAGAATATGCGACCAGTATAATCACGAGCATTGTCATTACGGAGAATTTTTACACTCGTTGAAAACTAGGTACGAGTTTCCGTAAGAAACGTACAGAACGTGGAGATGAGTTCGGTACGATCACGAATTAAGTACAACCAAGTAACCCGCGAGTAATTATCAATAAATGTTACAAAATAGCGATAAACAAAAATAATAGGGATCTTATATGGTCCCCAGAGACCAGAATGCACTAAAGATAAAGGGGTATAACTTCGAGTACAAGGAGAAATAAAAGATACACGGTGTTGTTTGCCAAAAATATATGATTCACAAAAAAAACTTCTGAAGGGGAATAGTTGGAAGAGCTTTCTTGAGAATCGGAAGAGGAGCATGCCCTAGACGATGATGTCAATCAGTGGAGGAGACAATGGTGAGAGCAGCAGGAGGGACATCGAGAAGATACATCCCGTTAGACAGTCGCCCCCTACCAAGTATATTCTGCGTTAGTCGATCCTGCACAACAAAGGAAGAGCGTGAAAAGGTAACACAACAATCAAGGTCCTGTGTAAGACGTCTATCAGAAAGTAGATTTAAGGGAGATCCTGGAACATAAAGAATCAGGGATAAGGAGAGGGAAGAAGTAAGAGGCAGATGAGCAGTACCAGCAACCGGGACCGTGTCTCCATTAACCATAATGATGAACTTGGGATATGCATAATCTAAGTATTGAGTCGGCTTCTGCGGAGAGAGATGGTGCGTATCACCCAAATCCACAATCCAGGAAGAGCTGTGTGTGAGCCAAGATATACGTTTATCGGAGATAGAGGGTACTGAGCCAAATGAGCGACTCACTACCCCTTGAAGTTGATGGAGTTGAGCACGTTGAGCAGCAATATCCTCACTAGTGGCAGATGGAGGTATGGGAGTAGCTGAAGCAGCAAGGTGAGGGGGCAAACCATGCTTGCGGTAGCAGGTGGCCTCCAGATGACCATCTCTGCCGCAATGAGAGCACTTGAAGAGAGTACAGCCACCACGACCCTATCCCCGAGACTGGCGACCTCCACGAGCTGGATGACTGCAAGTAGAAGGAGCAAGAGTAG
Organism: Platanthera guangdongensis; assembly: GCA_039583875.1. Classification (NCBI taxonomy): domain Eukaryota; kingdom Viridiplantae; phylum Streptophyta; class Magnoliopsida; order Asparagales; family Orchidaceae; genus Platanthera; species Platanthera guangdongensis. Next base: position 20,657,973 of record CM077157.1, on the reverse strand, counting down.
CAACGGGTTGCTGAAGGAGAGCTGGAGAGAGAGGTGGAGCATCCGAAGGAGGGGTAACTTTTATAAGCATCGAGAAAACGCCCGAGAGGGACAGAGTAACAACGGAAGATAGGATATGAGCGTGGACACTATGAAGATGTGGAGGAATACATACCATCATCATAGTAATCTCAACTGCTTCTTTATGTTGTCGTTGAGTAACCAAGCCAGTGGTGGGTGGTTGATGCTGGATCCAAGCCTCCACAAGAGTTTTAGCCCAAGCAACAATGGACGTCAAGTCACCAGTAGCTTCAGGGTCGAGAGACTGAAGATCAGTAAGAATGTCGAATAAGTGCTGAAGACTGCCCTTCCCGGAGTAAAGAGAATGAAGGTCAATCCACATAGCATGAGCCATCTCGTGATACATGGTCATCCGATACGGCCCAGTGTCCAGAGAATTGAGAAGCCAAGATTGGACACGTCCATCGTCTCGAATCCACTTGTCAGTCGGGTCAGTGGGAGGTCTTGTCAGGTGATGAAGGAGACCTTTAGTTTGCAGCACACGGCGAACGGAGTGAACCCATTCTACTTAATTTGGTTTTCTGCGGAGAGAAATGGTGGTAGTACGTAATTCATCACGGAGTTCCAAGGGAGCAACACGAGCTGCTCCGGGAAGAGTTGTTGAATCAGAAGCAGTAGGTGAGACGGAAGCCATGCGGACAACGCCAAGAACGGCGACTCCGAAATCTAGCCACGCGGTTAGAAGGCTAGGCCGCTGCGGCTAAAAGGGAACGCGGTAGAGAGACCGCAGCAAGAAGCTCGCGCGGCAAGCTAGAATAAGTTGCCAAGGAGACCACCAGGCGCGCGGTTAAAACCAGTCCGCGGCGAGAAGGAGAGGTCAAACGACCAAACAAAGCAGTCAGAAGCAGCGGACAGAGGCAGCGACTAGAAGCAGCGGTAAGAAGCAGCGACTAGAAGCAACGAACAGAATCAGCGGTAAGAAGCAACGACAAGAGGCAAGAGGCAGCGAATAGACAGCTTGCAGACAGAGGCAGCGACAAAGAACGGCGACTAGAAGCCGCGACCAGAAGCAGCGACAAGAAGTAACAGCAAGAGGCAGCGAGCAGAAGCAACGACACGACAACCCGCAGCGGTTAGGCAATCTATAGCGGCAAGGCAACCCGCAACAGTTAGATGAGAGAATAGCGGGAAGGGGGCGGGTCCCACCGGACAGAGAGAAGATGGTTATAAAAGCAGAGGGAGGGAGGGAGGGAGGGGAGGAGAGGTGGAAGCCATGGAGAGAGAAGGGGCGGTTAGAAAAGAGAAGGGCACCGAACAACAGCGGGAAGAAGGAAAGAGGCCACGCGGATAGCTGCGATTAAAAATTGGGTAGCCGCCCGGGATCAGATAGCCTCTGATACCATGTAGAAACATAGAGCCAAGCCTTGTATATAATTTGTCATAACAAAAATACAGGAGAGAGTACAAATTTATAGGAGAAGAGAATGAGAAAGAATCTTATACAAGAGATGTGAGACTAATAGAAGAAAGAAGAAGCATGCCTATAGATGGGCCTTATACATGGGCTTTTACATCGTTTTCCCTCATATTCTCTAACAAATATCAATTGTGTTTTTTCATTAATCACCCTTTTTTTAATTGCATTTGTAAAATTGAGAGCCACTTTTTTCCTTAAATTAGTCATATTTTATTTCAATTCTACTATAGAGCAGATCATATAATTCCAAGTTTACCAAATAAAAACCCGTGTCCCAACTCCAAACTCATGCGCAAGCTCATATATCCCTCAAAATCTACCTTTATAAGACACCTTAGCTGTGTAGTTGAAATAACTTCAACACCAGCTGCCCTTTTTGGCAAGTTGCAAACGTGTTTTTTTTTCACTTTAAAGTTGACTTGGCTTATTCCACTTAATTATTTTTCTACCTTTCTTATATTTTATTTTCTTGCTGCTTGAACTTCGGATTTGTGGTATATTGCATGTTTTCCCTTCTATAGGTAAGATATCGTTTGCGCAAGGACCATGGAATTGATGGTGGAATTCCTGTTGTTTTCTCATTTGAGAAACCCAAGGTTAAACTTTTGCCATTTAAAGGTTCACCTGGAGAGGAAGAAAACCCATCAGATTATCAGGTTAGATGCTGAAAAATGAATATGTTTTTCTACCGCACAATTTACATTCCAAAAAGTTAGTTTTTGGTGCCAAATCATTTAATGCAGCACTACTTTTTGATCTAACAATAACTAGGCATATTGGAGTAAGTCTGCCACTCTTAGAGGCAATGCCGGATCCAAAAAATTAGAAATGAGATTGCACAATTTTTTTTTTTAAATACAATAGCATAGAGCATATGGCGACAAAAGGATCCATATATTCGACCAAACTATAGTGGGATACAGGCTTAGTGTTGTTGTTGTTGTACAATAGCATAGAACATGTTCCAAATTAATTTTGAGGGTGCACATAGCTGAGTTTGGTCCGTGAATAGCCAATTTTGGTCTGCGAATAGCCATGTTTGATCTACGAAATAGCCAAATTTTGGTCTGCTTATAAAAAATCATAAAAAACAGAAGTGTCGGTGTCCCTTTGCCCCCTCTGAATCCGCCCATGCTTAGAGGGAACTAGAATGAAATGTCAATATGTTTTTCAAGTCCTTTTTATTTGGTCAACTTCATTACAAGAACTGTCTATTTTTCATTCACAAGTATCACAATAATCTACTTTTTTTCTGACTTAAGTTGCCAAAATTCATTTGTCTCATTCACAAGTATTAAAGCTACTAAGTGATTGTCTTAAAATACAAATTAACTTGACATGTCAGATTGTGCCAGGTTTCAGGGTTCGCATTATACCTGTCATGGGAACCATCCCTGCAATTTTTGGGCAAGTGATGGCATCCTATGTTTTGACCCAGCTTGCCGGACTGCGTGTTCATACAGAACCGATCGTAAATCTGGATTTGAATCACTACAGGATTCTTCATCAGCGCCTTATTGAGCACGAAGAACTATTATACGGATCGGCCGAGGATGTTTTGGTATGAAAATTTTCATATATTTGTGTATTCTCATGGCATGATTTTCACATTTGACATTCAGTTAATAATGCCATAATTTTGAAATATTTAGTATTTTTCTCAATGAAACTTTATTTACTACAATGTATTGTTGACCAAATGTAAGACAAATCTACACAAACAACAGACATAAACATGTAGAAAGCTGATGGAAAATAATGGCGAAAAAAGATCTCAAGCTTCTAGCCATTGTCGCTCTTTGTACTATAGAAATTCTATACTCCGCTGTGGTTTTAGTGCTTTCAACCCTTAGGCTCTGTTTGGCTCCCCGATATAGGAGTGGTGTTCCGTGGATATTCAAAGTGCCGCGCCAAACAGGGCTTTTAGGGATAGCGGTAGAAAAATCAACCGCTCCCAAATCGCGCTTTTCTCCTATTTTCCTGCAATGGGTAACCTTCCGCGATCCATTTTTAGAAACCGCTTTTCACTTTCCGCCCCCGTGCCTTCGTGACTTTTCTCCTTCGCGACCTTCTCCATCGATCGAAGATTTTTTGATGAGGTAGCCGCCGGAGAAAACGACGGTGAAGGAACGTCATGTGATGGACGAACTTGTGGGAAAGCATCGTCTTGTGTTTCGCAAGGCCCTCGGCTTGCTCGTCGTCAGATCCGAAGATCTTCATGTTCTTCCTCGGAGTACTAATTCCAGCTTAAAAAACATGAAGCAGTTCTTCTGGTGTTACTATTCAGAGGAGGTCCCGATATTCTAGCTCAAAGCCGACATTTTTGAAATTCATCTGTACCCTCAAAACCCATTTCAAAAATCTGTTCATGCATCCCATTATCAAACATAAAAATCCATCAAGATGATGTGGAGTTCAGTCCAAAAGTAGGCGGGCTTTTCCTACCCGGAAGCCCCAACTAAGTGGAGAAGAAAGAGAGCTTCAATTTCGTTTTGAAGGCCAGTAGATCTTGCATTCAACTTCGTGGTAAAAACCAGTATCTCGATCTGTAAGGGCGGGGATGATGGAGAATGGGGGAACGAAAGAGTGTGGATGAGGATTATACATGGTGAGCTATATTGGATTTTGGGATTAAGGATTGATTGTGGGGATAACAATTTTTTCCGGAGTCAGCAAGCCGCGTGATTGGAAAAAAAATTTGTTCATCGATTTTTCCGCCACTGTTTCTTCCAAACAATTTTCAATTTTTGAATAGCACTGAGAAATTTGTTCTACCAAACAGTTTCACTGATTTTCTTACCATTATGCAAAACAACAGATTTTTTCATCACTGGTTCCCATCGCCTATGAAGCACCGACACTTCAAAATGCCCAGTGTGTCGGTGTCAGAGAGTCCGACACTCATCCGACTCTCCGACACTCAAGTCGGAAATCCGACACACTGGCTCACGCGGAACTCGCGTGTCCCGCTCAATCGGACATGTGTGTTCCTAATTTAGCTACTCATGGTGAGGCGGGTGATAATTTGTCTTGGAAGTACCTTTACCCCCTTCTAGCATTTCAAGTAGTGAAAGTGGATCTACTAGTGTCGTGGATATTTTCTCTAGAAAAAGAAAGATTGAAAGTGAGTAAAAAAGTTTGCATGAGAATCCATTATTTTTACTGACGATATATAATGATAATGTGTTAATGTTCTATCATTTTTGATCATTTGTTAAGTTTTGCATTTGAATATTTGATGAGTAATATTTTAAGATAACCTAATTTATTTAAATATTCGTTAATTGTTAAATTTTTTATTTTTTGTTAAATGTTTTAGGATTTTTATAATTATAAAAAATGAATATTTAATATACGTGTCTCAGCGTGTCGGAATATGGTATTTTTTGAGAATTGACGAGTCTCGTGTCGTGTCGTATCGCGTGTCCCGTGTCGGTGTCGGTGCAACATAGCCATAGTTGTCAAGACGCACGCCTAGGCGCGCCTGAGGCGTCGGGCGCACCAGGCGCAGCCCGCCGTGCCTCAGCACAGCTGAGGCGGGCGATGTGCCCCAGGCGCACCCAGGCGCGCCTAGGCGCGCGCCTTATGGGCTCCCAGGCACGCTCGGACCTTTCAAGGTTTTTTTTTAAAAAAATTTTGATATGGAGCAAAAACATGATCTTAGACACACTCGAGGCACCCCCTAGACGCACTTGGACGCCCAATTTGCTGAAATTGGGCGAATTGGGCCCAATTCGCTGAAATTGGGCGCCCAATTCGCTGAAATTGGGCGCCCAATTCGGGCGCCCAATTCGCTGAAATTCCGCCCAATTCGCTGAAATTCGTAATTCGCTGAAATTGGGCGAATTGGGCGCCCAATTCGCTGAAATTGGGCGAATTGCCCCAATTCGCTGAAATTGGACCGCCCAATTCGCTGAAATTCCCCGAATTCGTGCAATTTCAGCGAACTGGGAGCCCAATTCGCCCAATTGGCGCCCCAATTTCCTTTTCCCCCCATTTTTGCGCCTCACGTGCCTCAGGCGCGCGCCTGCGCCTAGGCTCCAGGGGCCCTTTGCGCCTCGGTGCGCCTTGCGCCTTTGATAACTTAGAACATAGCCCACCGCTACTTCTCCCATCGTTGCAGCCGAGCCAAATAATGCTTCAATCACTCTCTCTAGATGATGTAGATCAGTGTGAATGATTAGACTTGGGGGTGATGCTGAGTAGCCTGTGAGAGGTGCGCCAACACTAATTTAATCTTATGTGAGTGGGGCAGAATGGACTCGGACAAACTCAATCTAAATTATATGTGTACACATGTAATTGAACCTGAATTAATTTCTTAGCAATACTATTATAAGGTTTAGCAATTAAACACAACGTTCACCATAATTTTCAAGTACATAGGCATAATCATGTTCACCTTCACCCGAAGGGCTTTAAAGCTCAACTTAAATGAGAACTTTAGGAAATAGGAAAATAAAGCTAAACTTAAATGAGAACTTTAGGAAATAGGAAAATACAATAGAAGTACAACAAATTTCAACTTCCAGTCAACCATGCATTATTCTTCCAATAATCAATAAAGAAATAGAAACACAATACTAGATACACACGAATATGGAGATCCGGCGGTGGCTGTGGGAGAAGATCCAAAGAAGGAAGCGTTGACTGTGTTCTGACCCGACGATGGACAGAGGATGTTGTGCGAGAAGAACGTTGGGAGGCGGAAGGGGTAGTGGTTGTGGAAGTAGGGCTCGATTGTAAGCAAGGAGGTGGGGTGTTTTTGTATATACTGTAATTGGGTGGCTTGCGGCAGATGCTAAAATCAACCCTTCGGTTTGTAGCGGTGGGAATTTTAGGTTTTGCAGTAGAATGCGGCAAGGAGGATACGGACGGTGGTTCGCGCGCGGAAGGGGGCTCGTGAGACTGTAGCAGGGTTGAGAGGGATAGTTTGCGGGAGGCAGAATCACACAACTGTAGCGTGAACTCGCAAAATGCGGGATCTCAGGTCGCGACAGAAAGGGGGAGGGGCGTCGGTTTGAAGATGATACAGCGGGCGTTTCTTTGATTAGATCATGGATGAGAGTTTGCAGCAACAAAGATTACGGGAAAAAGAGGAAAAGAGGAAAAAATTGAAATGACTAACTCGAACGTTGTTCCCCGAGATTTCGTGCGACACACCACGATTTGATTGTCGGGTCTGGATTCTCTCACAAGTCTAACAATGCCTCAAAATGACAGACTTCCTCCCTTATTTTTAGCGGAAGGCGGGCTACGACACCCAACGCGAACTATGATTGACCGCTATGTCTGATGCCCAAATAACACTAAGGATGTACAAAAAAAAATAAATAGAAAATTTAGAAACGGCGCTCCATACACTCTTAAGGTCTTGGATCAGTGATCCGGTCAATGCCTCATGCGCGAGTACACAATTGCGGGGCCCGCCAAGTGGTGGCCCAAAGTTCACTTTCGATCCTACAGACGATACTTATCAGGGGGACCCAAAACCCTCCTTATATTTATAACTGCGCTTCCATCAAGTACCCTTTCACTTTAAGATAGTTAAACTCTGCATGGATGGTTACAGTTAACACAAAATTATAAATCATAAAATTTTGAATTAATAAATCAATTTTTACAAAAGATTGATCTGGCCTCATCAATTCCTGGGGCATGCATTGTTTTATTTTATCCCACTATCAGGGATGATCCAATTCATGTCCTTGAAGCACTTGGTGATGCAGAATTTGGAGTTTAAAGAACTTGAGGAAATTAGGAAGAAATTTAAATGTAAATGGAAATGATAGAAGAAATTGAAATGTAAATGGAAATGATGGAAGAAATTCGATGAGTTGGTAATGCAGGTTGGCGCTTAGGGTTTGCGCGTCTTTCGGGTTTTTGTAGGAAACCATAATGCATGTGATGATTAATGAAGTTTGCAAAAAAAGATTTTGAGCGAATGCTGCATAAACTTTAAGAAAATAAAACTACTTTAAAGAAAAAACTTTTAATCATAATTTAGCTATTTCGTTTCAATACTGAATTTCTTGGATAATATTTCCAGGAGAAAACCCGGGAAAGAAAGTTTGTGACTTTTGTTCCTTTCCCTTCGTCACAGCAAAACATAAACCGTGAAATTAAAATTATGCTTCCAATTGGAGTTTTCGACGTAACGTTCGCTGACAAAACCAATCGAAAATCTAGCAATGAGTCTATTATCCTAAAGAGAAAATGTAAACACACGCAAAGGAGGGGCAAAAACAATTTACCCACGGAAAGAGTCGTCTTTCCGCAATCGAAGCCGACGGCGATCCCGCGAGTAATTTCTCGTCACCTTCGATCTCCCGCTCCGAGGTTACCCGCTATCGCACACGGGCATCACGGAATTAATTCGCTCATACACACATAAGTGGATCACGAAATCTCACTAAGAAAATAAAGAAACTTCAGCTTCTTACAGTTTTTTGGTTCACTGAAGCAAGCCGGCAACAACACCTTTCATTCCAACTTAAATCGAGGCAGGGAAACAATTTCCAAAATCTCATTTTCAACTGTTCACCAGCAATATCAAACAGCAAGCCTCAAACTTCAATAATTTCATTTCAACTCTTCACTAAAGCCAAAATAGCAAACAACTTTTTCTAATTCCAAAAATTCACCAAAAAAAATTCTGAACAAAACAGTACATTCCCCCTTTTATTCAGGTTCTGAACAAAAAAAACAGAGATTTATATAAAAAAAGAGACAGCGGCCTTGATATTAAGGATGGCAGAACTGTCGGTGCTTGTGTGGAGGGAAATCATTGACAAGAACTAGATTTTGGACCAAGCGACAGGTGGTAGATGCGTTGGAGACGCGAACGTGGCTGGCGGTTGACGTTCTGGAGATTGAGGGCGGAAGATGTGCGACATGGGAGCTCTGTCGGCGTGCAGCGATGAAACCGGCCGTGAAGTGTGGGAGCTTTGACGGCGTGCAACGAAGAAATTGAAATGGTTCTCCCAGGCTCTGTCGACCAGGGAGATGCTTGGGCTTTGGCCGACTGGGGGGAGAAGATTCACTGGTTTTTCTTCTTGCTTTTGACTTTTCTCTCCTCTTGGTTTTATTAAAAGAGAAGGGAAAATGCTTAAAAATAAAAATAATCTTACAATGACACTAAAGCTACGCACGCAAGCGTGCAACAAAATAAAATTTGTCCAAACGTAAAAATTGCAAAATAAAATAAAATGTAATAATATAAAATACAAAAAAGCAATAACTCATAGCCGATAGGGTTTCAGACGAGCGCAACATCGGGTACTTCTGCGCCAACCTAATCTGGGCTTGATTTCCACCAGTTGATTTTCACCCACTTGTTTGGATGCACTAGAAATGGAGTTAAAACATATCTTGTTACTTATTTGGTTTATGATGAATTGAGTTTTCCATTGTTGTGAAGGGAAATGTGGGTATTTGTTCACATTTCCTTGGGAATTCTAATTACCTATTAATTACATAGGAGCCAAATGCCCAATATGAAATTTTGAAGTAAAGTGAATTTGCAGTCCCTTCATTTACTTGAGACTAAACAAACCCTTGATTATTAAAATGCCTATGAAGTGAACAAACAGGCTTTATGATCATGAAGAGTAACAATTTTCTTATCTAACAAGGAACATTTAGGAAGGGGAGTCATGGCACACCAGTTGAGGTCTTGTCATGTGATCTGGATGTCACGGGTTCGAATCCTGCAAGCAGACTCTTACAAAAATGCAGGATAATGTTTGCCCACATTTCACCCTTGTGGCGAGGCCTTTCCCGGACCCTCGCTGCGTGAGGATGCTTTTTGCACTGGGCTGCCCTTTATATATATATATATATATATATCTTTACCATATATAAAGAAATACTGTGGTCTGCGAATATCATGAGTTTAAAATTTCACAAGCCCTCAGATCATGAGTTCATAATTCAACAACCGTCTGATCGAGCACAATAAAGTCATTCTATCTCTCCACATTTTAGTAGGTCTCCTAAACCTAGTATTAGGGTGTCCTAAACCTATGTGAAATTACGATTTTGCCCCTATACTCTTAAAAAATCCAACAGCTGGCTGTTAAAATTATATTTAAATTTAAACGCGGCTATCCGGTTTCGATCCCAGAACCTCAAGGACAAGAGGAACAACTCAATCCAATGAGGCAAGAGAACAATTATGATAATTGTTCAGATAATTTATACTTATATTGTTATATTTTATAAAAATATATATATAAATATAGGTATAATATAATTCATTATTACATATAAATATACTATAGTCGGGTACAGTTGCGTGAGGTCTTAGTGTTGGGCCGGGAACAGTCGCGCGGGGCCGTAGGGGCGGGCCGGGTACTGTCGCGATTGGCAGTAGGGGCGGAGCCCCGTGTCGGGCACTCGTGTGTGTGTGTGTGTGTATATATATATATATATATATGGTTTATTATCGGGACCTCCCCTGGGAGTTTGTAAAATTACAGGTTGCACCCCTCTATCTTTTGAAATTACATTTACCTCCCCTCTAAGTTTTCTCAGTTTACAAAAATGGCCCTTCCGTTAGAATTGTGGATGGAAAATGATAAAATCAACCAAATTATTTTATGATATTTTAATTTTATCCCTTTATAATGATTTTATATTAATTACAAAGGGTAAAATGTAACGCACCCCTTTTAATGTAGAATAAAGGGTAAAATTGAAATATTATAATATAATTTGACATATTTTATCACTTTCCATCTATATTTCCAAAGAAAAAGATCACATCTTTCAATGTACTCATTACAAATGGTAAAATTGAACATCATGACATAATTTGACATATTTTATCCTCTTCCATCCATATTTCTAATGGAAGGGGCAATTTGTAAATTGGAGAAACTTAGATGGGAGGTAAATGTAATTTCAAAAGATAGAAGGGTGCAACCTGTAATTATTCAAACTCCCAGGGGAGGTCCGGCTAATTAAACACACACACACATATTAGAAGTGTAGTTGTTGTTTATGTTTTATAATGTTTCATGTATTTATATTTGGTGTCTGTGCTTTGGGAATTACAGCTTCTTTATATTCCTTGAAGTAAAAAAGTTCTGAAAGTTAATTATCTTTTAGGTAGATGTTGAGGAGGTGATCTACATTGTCAAAGAATTGTGGCATGGCCGAAGTGCTCGAGATCAATCAAGCAAATATGTTGGTCGTAAAATGTGGCGCTCTATTAATGAGTTGATGCTTCTGAGGTAATTCTATATTCTGGTGCTGCTCACTTCTCTGCAAGTGTTACTGCATTAAGATCTATTTGAATAAGTTCTTATTTGCTGCATATTTTTTAAAAAATTCTTTTGTTTCTCAATTGTCAATATGTGACCTTGAGGTCACGAGTTCGAGATCTAGTAGCAACCTCTTTCAAAAATGCAGGGTAAGGTCTGCCTACATTTCACCCTTGTGGTGGGACCCTTCCCCGGACCCTCGCTGCTCGGGGATACTTTGTGCACATGGCTACCCTTTTTTCAAATGACTGTATGTTGGCCTTCTTATGAACTTTGTTACCATGTTCCTATTGCCCTAACGGATATTTTGATTTGATCATTTTGTCGAGTTTGTACAAAAATGATATGTAAATCGCTGGAATACTGTTCTTGCTCTAGAATTTATTTCTCCTTCTACTATTGTTGATGAGGGTGACAGTTTTGTTATGAAGGCTTTTACAGAAGAGAAGCACAGATATTTTCTGCTGCTCTCTGGTTCAAAAAATATATATTGTTTTGTGTATTCTATTTATTTCGAAAGCATGTCTATTGCCTAGTTATTGCATTCTTTTTGCCGACAATCACATATTTCCATAATCTGCTTTCAATCATGCAATTATTTTATGGACACATGTTTAAAGATTGATTAATCTTTATAGGGGCTCAGCTCATTCAGGCATACTAGTGTGAACTGAAAATTTCTTCTCCAAATCTAGTTTTTTTTATTTCTTTAGTCTTATTTCAATAAACTTATAATTCTCATTTTATTTTTAGTAATTTCTATTCTTGTCATAATTTGCCCGCAGATGGGACAGAGAGAAGCCGGCTTCTGTTTCAAATTTGATTCTTCTGAATTTCAAAGAGGTAATTAATCTCTTTCATATTTACTGCCAATGAGGATTTTAAGATCTCTGTTCTTCATTTGCTATATGTTAGAAAAGCCCATTTAGTCTAGCCTCATTATGTATCATTTATTGTTTTTCTCTCTCCTCTTTAGTCCCACATCATGTATAGGACCTTCCTCTCTCTTTCTCTCATCTATATATTTGTACTCATTCTTTGTATTTTATACAAGTGAACATATGTACAAGGTTGACTTTTTTCCTTCTCTACATGGTATCAGAGCCACCGATTCTCCTTGAGCGGCTTCCCCTTCTTAACCCGCACAACCCGCGTGGTCTGTCTTTTGTTAACTGCCCGCTCGGACTCCTGCAGCCTGACTCCCTATCCGCTCCGCTCCTTTTCTTTCGCTTCCTCTTCCTCTCTGGTTCCCTTACCTCCCGGTCAGCATCCTGTTGGGTGTAAATGAGTTTTCGTCATCAAGCATGCTCCGGATGGCACTATTGCTCGACTGAAGGCCCGACTTGTGGCCCGTGGCTTCACTCAACAGGAGGGCCTTGATTATGAGGAAACCTTCTCTCCGGTGGTTATGCTCAACACCGTCCGTGTTCTTCTCTTCGTGGCTGTGCACCGCCACTGGCCCTTCATCAGCTCGATATCAAGAATGCTTTTTTGAATGAAGATCTTCAGGAAACCGTCTACATGCGCCAATCGCCCGGGTTTGAGACCACGGGGGAGTCTCGTGTGTGCCTTCTCAAGAAATCCATCTATGGTCTCAAACAGTCCCCTCGGGCGTGGTTTGACAAGTTCAGCAAAGTGGTTCGGGACATGGGGTTCACTCGGAGTTCTGCAGATTTCTCCCTATTCACCCGACACCGGGCCACTGGAACAGTCCTTCTGTTGGTTTATGTTGATGACATACTACTCACTGGGGATGACTTAAAGGGGATTCTAGAGGTCAAACAACACCTGAGCACTGTGTTTCAGACTAAAGACCTGGGGCATCTTCGCTACTTTCTTGGTCTTGAGATCGCACGATGGCCGGACAGGCTTGTCCTCTCCCAACGGAAGTACTGTCTCGATCTTCTCAAAGACGCTGGCCAGTCTGGTTGCAAGCCAGCTAGTACCCCGATGGAGGCAATTCACAAACTATGTGCTCATGCCTCTGATGATGATTTGCTTTTTTCAGAACCCGGAATACTATCGACGCCTTGTGAGAAAGTTGATCTATCTAACGGTCACGAGGCCTGATATATCATTTGCTGTTGGTGTTGTTAGTCGGTTCATGCATGCCCCCCGGGTTTCTCATCTACAGGCGGTTGAGCGGATTCTCCGATACCTTAAGGGAGCTCCGGGTCAAGGGCTGGTTTACAAAACCTCCAACTCGGCTCCCGCATTGGTCGCTTATTCTGATGTCGATTATGCCGGTTCCCTGGACGATCAGAGGTCAACAAGTGGGTTCTGTACTTATTTTGGTGGTCATCTCATTACATGGAAAAGTAAGAAACAAGTCGTGGTCGCTCGTTCCTCCGCGGAAGCTGAATACCGATCGATGGCATCGGTTGTCTCACAACTCACATGACTTGAAAGTCTCCTTACTGACCTGGGAGGAAAACTTCCTTCATCTGCTGTTCTATTCTGTGATAGCCAAGCCGCCATACACATAGCAAAGAATTCGGTGTTTCACGACCGCACAAAACATATCGAAGTCGACTGTCACTTTATTCGAGAGAAAGTTCAATTGAAGAAACTTGAATTAAAGCATGTTCCAGGCACTGATCAAGTTGCTGACATTCTCACAAAGGCTTTATCAAGTACCTTGTTTTACCAGTGTTTGTCCAAGCTGGGTGCATATGACCTATACGCTCCAGCTTGCGGGGGAGTGTTAGAAAAGCTCATTTAGTCTAGGCCCATTATGTATCATTTATTGTTTTTCTCTCTCCTCTTTAGTCCCACATCATGTATAGGACCTTCCTCTCTCTTTCTCTCATCTATATATTTATACTCATTCTTTGTATTTTATACAAGTGAACATATATACAAGGTTGGCTTTTTTCCTTCTCTACACTATATAATTAAAAGCATTTTAATTCCCTCACCCCCTCCCACATGGGAAGTTATTTAGGCTCTGTTTGGGAGAGCTCTAGCGGCTGGAAAAGCTATATTACAACCGCCAAAGCTGATTTTATGTTGTTTGTTTGCCCAACGTTTGAAAAATCGCGAATCTTAAAACCGCGTTTAAGGGGCTCTTTTGGAAGCAACTGAGCCCTCGCTGGCGCGCTCCTAAAATCGCGTCCCGCCTCTCTCATTCCCGAACCCTATCACGCCTCTACTCTCTCGTTCCCGATCTCTCGTCTTCCCGATCCCTGACGAATTCAACAATCCCACCAATAGCCCGCCGACAGCGAGATCAACATCGATCCCTCCACGACATCACCACGACAGTCCCCGACGACCTCACGTCCATCTTTTTTTGTCATTCCCGTCAAGCTCCAGTGAGTTTCTCCCCCCTCCAACCATCCACTGACATGCCTTCCACTTCCAGATCTGGTCGATTCCGAACTCTCCTCTTCCAGATCTGATTGATTCAAAGCCCTAGCTTTCTGAGCCCGATTTTTCTATCAAACGGTCTGCAGTTCACTCTGTAGAGTTTTTCTGAGAGCTCTTTCTAAGAGATCTATTTCATCATCAATTTCTTCATCCGCCAGAGCTGTCCCAAACAGAGCCTTAGTCAGGAGGAGAGAGAAGATCTGTGACTACTTCTACCAAGCCATGTGGCTATCCCGAATCTGTGCGTAAAAATGCATTTGACTTTCTCACGACTTAGATTTGAAAATGGAGCCCCGAACCAAAAACGCCTCCATACACAACATTTATTGTACAAACTTTAACATTTAAATTCAAATTTTACGAATGTTAATAAATGCAATTTACATAATTCTAATTGTATTTAATTTGCAATTAGTACAAAGAAAATATGGACAAACACAAATATTTTCATAAGAAAAAAGTGATCTTTGTAACTAATGACCATTCTCACAAAAGTGATTAATTTCATTATCATTAACCTGATAAGAAAAAGTGATTTTGTCCTTCAATTTTGATTTCAATCTATTAAGTTACTCAAACTGCGCCGGAAGTTTGTGTCCTGTTGAATTTGTTCATTTAGAAAGTATTGCACTTTTTTGTTATGCAAACTCTCATGTCATGTTTTGCTTTTCTTTAGGCTGAGGTGCATGAGTCTACTACTATTGCAAACATAAAGAAAGAGGAACCCATCTTTTATGGCATGGTGATGGGGGTCCTAAGGAGGGCCATAATGGACTACATGTTGGAATAAAGGCAGGTATGTTGGATTGTATTATATTATGATGATGCAATTTTTATATGGGGCTTGCGCATTGTGTCGAGATCCCATTTAGGTAGTATAATTTTTATACCTCGAATCTTAGATCTCCATAATACGCTATGCCTATCTCACCCTACTTTTCTTCAAAAAAAAACATCTAGTAGTTTTGAGAAGCGTATTTGTTCTCCAATATTTCTTTAATAGACCGAATTTTTCTAAGAACTCTTCTAGAGAGTGACCATAGTTTCGAAAGCATAACCCTAGGACTCTCCTTTCATATATATTGAAGGAAACATTAATTACTCCACATTACAAGAAATGCAAACACTAATGTACGATAATAGGTGATACACATGGGGCGTCAGGTCTCAATCTCCCTTCCTGAGACCGGTCATCAGAGAGCATTTGCATATCTGACGATGGTGCGCATCATTAACCTGTGAGGCGAAGCACTCCAAAAGTCGTAACATTTTTTTCCACTTTATTGTTTGATCACAAATATTTAAAAAATAGCAGAAAAACGTTTTGTTGTAACGCGTTCTCACGGACCTGAGTGCATGCGAGAACGTGAGTTGAGCTATCTGTAAAACTCAGCGAAATACGCAGGAACAAAAACAATCAATCCGACACAAAGACGTATACATGAAAAACCCCAAAATAGGGTAAAAAATCACAGAACGATCGAAGTCGAACCCGAAAGCCTCCACTAAATGATATTCAACAATACGATCCACCCACAATTCCCGGATGGATCATACAGCTAACACAAATATAAAAACCAGAGAAAGATACAAGTATACCGATAAAGATGACCAAGTTCAAGTCAGAGTGACTCACTCCAATCCGGCTCTTTGAATTCTCTGCAGTTTTCCATGGTCTTTCAATATTGTGTCAAACTGTCTGCCTACGTTGACACACGGCGTCACTGACGCACTTCAATTAGTCTGAAACCCGTAAATAGGTTGCCTCGTTCAAGGCTCAGATGTCTCGCCACCCAAGTCCACGTAAGGCAAGGTTGCCTCCTCGCGCTGACCACCGCTAGCCGTAAATGTGGGCCAATATACTCGCCCGAGTAAATACGGTGGTTGCACACCGCCGTCCTTTGCGCCAAGATGCCCACTCTGCACCACCACACTACCACGACCGTGATCCGGCAACATCATCGACGCTTCAACAGTCCTTGCTCTCCCGAGCCCTAACGGCGCCACCAAACACCGCCTATGCCTCTTCGGCTCCGCCCAAATCGGCCTCCGCCTATGCCGCTCCCCCGCACACATGCACCGCAGCACCGCCATCACAAGTACGGCGGCATCGCCGCCTCCGCAACGGCCCACAAAAGAGTCCTCAGCGCCTCCAATCTTGTGACAATCGCCGCCGTCAAATCTCAACATCATGCGACCCAAAACCTCTGGATTTACCTCGCTGCCGCCGCTTACTCCGGCCTGCCGTCGTGCCCAAAGATCGCCGGCGAGAAACAACTCACCCAGAAAAAGATAGAGACACGGGAGAAGGCAGACCAGTGGCTACAGAGATGAAGACAGGCTGCTGTTTTTTCACAGGAGTAGCAGCAGGCCTATTTAGTTTTTTTCTTTTTATACTGACGTGATCCGACAGATTTCAAAGCGCAAGTTCCTTTTATTTTAACTATCATTATATATAGGGTGGTGTTAAAGGCACACTATTTTCGGCTATGTGCACACCTATCAAAAAAATAATCCTTAATATTTTAGGTTTTCTAAACCCCACCCATAAACTAAAGCCGAAGCATTGAGCCTGCCCGCCCCCTCCCGATATTCGACGCTCCTCTTCCTGATTGCATCCGACGAAACCTCCCCCCCCCCCAAATTCCTCCGGCGAAACCCTTCTCCTCTGATGCAATCCTGATTCTCTCTTCCCCGCCCGCCTCATCTCTCTTCCCCGTTGATGGTGAACGGACCCCGCCCGTTGATCGTATTGCCGATCCGACTCCGCGGTTGCGTCCGGAGGGTCGGCGCGAGTCGAAATGATATATTAGTTTATATATTTTGAGTATATTTTAAGGGTTTGATGCAGCCCCCATCCGGGCAAATCTGGACCATTGGATGCAATGAAGTTTGTTATAAGTATGAGATTAGGGCTTTAGCAAAAGGGGATCGAGTTTTGGGAAAGAACAAGCCGCCGACTCCTTCCCGATCCCTTCGGTCACGCCACCGGTGCCGACGCCGGAGGCCCTCCTTGGTGCCGACTCCAAGAGAGATTCGTATCTTCATCTCTTCACCCGCCATCTTCTCCATATCCACATCCGCCGGCTCCTCCCTGCGTCCATGCTCCCGCAGCCCCCGCCGCTCCCTTCCCCAGCTGCGGCAGCCGCCCGCAGGAAGCCCTCATCCACCGGCCCCTCCCTGCGTCCCTGCTCCCGCAGCCACCGCCGCTCCCTTCTCCAGCCGTGGCAGCCGCCTGCAGAGCAGATTATTAGAGAAGGAGCTCCACCTTATGCAAGCGGCCTTTATCCAAGATTCAGGTCCAATGTGAGAGATGGGAATGAGTTTCGCTGGCGCCTTTAATATTCATCTCCCGGTAATCATCGTCGGATTCTTAGCTGATTAGGCGTAATCTGTGAGCTGTAATTGATGTTTAGGCTTTCAACTTTGATAAAAGTTTTATTTAGTCTTTCCAATCTTTTGAAATGTTTGTTGATCATTGTGGCTAGCTTCAGTGGTGTAACCCCAACACTTTTCATACAATGAGAATCCTGTGCTTGTGTGGGAATGTAGAATGCTTCTTCTGCACTCTTAAAGTTTAGAATTCTATCTTGGTACTTTAATTTTATGTTGAATCAGAGGGGGTTATTTAATTGTGGGTTTGGCCCTGCGAACCCTAGCGTTTACCACCCCTACATCAATTGGTATCAGAGGAACCTGAAAAGTTTTCTCAAACTTTTCAATCCTTCTCCTGTTCTCGAAAATCTTTTGCATACACCCATGACGCTCTCCTATTATTATGATTCTGATAATTCCAGGGATTATGATTCCTATGCTCCTCCCCTTCCCTCCACTCAAATATCAATTCCTTGCGTGCTACTTATCATGTGCATAACTCTTCATATGTCCCCTCCATGGCATACCCCCCCCTCTGAATCGAGGCGAGTTTCTCGTCAAGCCCACAATTCATATTCCCCTTCTTCCACCACTTATTCCCATGAATCGAGGCGAGTTTCTCGTCAAGCCCACAATTCATATTCCCCTTCTTCCACCACTTATTCCCATGAATCGAGGCGAGTCCCCTCCCATGCCTACGATTCATATTCTCTGTCCTCTACTACATATCCTTCAGTTCGCCATTCCTCCTCCTCGTATGATCTTCCGTCACCGTCCCCAAGAAAAAGACATTTGGTTGAGCTTGGAAGAAACAAGCAAGCTAGAGTGGAAGAGAGTAAACAGAGGAGGGAAAGGGAAGAGAAAGAAGATGTCATTTGGGCAGGTTATGTGCAGAATTGGCGTGAGAATGATGCTAAGGAGATTTTAGAGCAGCGACAGAGAAGAGCAGCAGTCTTGATGCAGTCTCACATCCGAGGGTTTATTCAGCGCTGATCCTTCAAGAAGATCACCGGAACAGTCCTCGTGATTCAGTCACGCATTAGAGGATTATTACAGAGACAGTGGTACCAGACAGTGCAGAGGGCTACTCTTATCGTTCAGAGATTTGCCCGCCAGTGGATAGAGCGCAGAAGGACATCCAGTCTGATGGTGGTAGTACTGCCCTATGAACCTTCACGACGTCTGCTCATTTTTATGGATTTGTCACAGTGGTTTGAGCAGTCACTTCTCAGCTCGGATAGGGACCCTTTTCTGATGTTTGATAATGCCCCTGATGGCAAATCAGTTGGTTTGGATATGAGCCCAGACTGGGTGGGGCATGGTGATGACTTACTGCAGTTTGCTCAGGTTGATTGGTCCCCAGGTGATTACGACCCAGGTGATACTGAGACACAGATCGATACATCATTGTTCACACCGCCGATCGATATGATCATTTACAGTGCAGGATTAGAGAGCGCTGCCCCCTTACCAGTTGCTACAGTGTTCCGTCAGATTCTGAGATTGAGGTCATCGCCCAAGCCTCCCAAAGGCAGTGATTACATTAATTGCAGCATCGTGAGACCAGCATCTGGGATTGGAAGCTTTTATCTGATGATTGGTGACAGTGGGAAACAGTGCAGACCACCCGCGAAGCCTCCTTGGAAGCCCTAAAGATTTGAGGGCAAATCTTCTCCAACAAGGAGAAAATGATGGGGAACGGACCCCGCCCGTTGATCGTATTGCCGATCCGACTCCGCGGTTGCGTCTGGAGGGTCGGCGCGAGTCGAAATGATATATTAGTTTATATATTTTGAGTATATTTTAAGGGTTTGATGCAGCCCTCATCCGGGCAAATCTGGACCATTGGATGCAATGAAGTTTGTTATAAATATGAGATTAGGGCTGCAGCAAAAGGGGATAGAGTTTTGGGAAAGAACAAGCCGCCGGCTCCTTCCCGATCCCTTCGGTCACGCCACCGGTGCCGACGCCGGAGGCCCTCCTTGGTGCCGACTCCAAGAGAGATTCGTATCTTCATCTCTTCACCCGCCATCTTCTCCATATCCACATCCGCCGGCTCCTCCCTGCGTCCCTGCTCCCGCAGCCCCCGCCGCTCCCTTCTCCAGCCGCGGCAGCCGCGGCAGCCGCCCGCAGGAAGCCCTCATCCACCGGCCCCTCCCTGCGTCCCTGCTCCCGCAGCCACCGCCGCTCCCTTCTACAGCCGCGACAGCCGCCTGCAGAACAGATTATTAGAGAAGGAGCTCCACCTTATGCAAGCGGCCTTTATCCAAGATTCAGGTCCAATGTGAGAGATGGGAATGAGTTTCCCTGGCGCCTTTAATATTCATCTCCCGGTAATCATCGTCGGATTCTTAGCTGATTAGGCGTAATATGTGAGCTGTAATTGATGTTTAGGCTTTCAACTTTGATAAAAGTTTTATTTAGTCTTTCCAATCTTTTGAAATGTTTGTTGATCATTGTGGCTAGCTTCAGTGGTGTAACCCCAACACTTTTCATACAATGAGAATCCTGTGCTTGTGTGGGAATGTAGAATGCTTCTTCTGCACTCTTAAAGTTTAGAATTCTATCTTGGTACTTTAATTTTATGCTTGAATCAGAGGGGGTTATTTAATTGTGGGTTTGGCCCCGCGAACCCTAGCGTTTACCACCCCTACATCACCCGTCATCTTCCCTGACTGCATCCGGCGAAAACCATGATACCCCATCCTGTTATCTTCCCCGACGTTATCTTCCCCGACTGCATCCAGCAAAAAACCGCGAAACCCCATCCCGATTCCCGCGTTTCCTCCGGCGAAATCTTCGGCCGCCACCTCCACTGATACCTCCTGCCGCTTCCCATCACTTCCTTAAAAAGTCTACTGGGTGCACATAGCATTGGTGTGCACATAAAATTCCAATGGGTGCATATAGTATTGATGTGCACAAAGACGAAGATGGTGTGCCTTTAACACCACTATATATATATATATATATATATATATATATATATATATATATATATATATACTAGCATCTTCGAACGGGCTCCGCCCGTTCTCGATGCGTCGCTGCGGGCTTCGCCCGCTTGGCAACGACATTGGTCGTGGGCGGCGATATTGGTCGTGGGGGCGACATTTATCGTGGATGGCGACATTGATCGTGGACGACAACATTGTTCGTGAGCGTTGACATTGTTCATGGGCGGCGACAATGTTCAGGGGCGGCCACAGTGCTCGGCGGCGGCGACATTGTTCGGGGGCGGAGACATTGTTCGGGGGCGGCAACATTGTTCGGGGGAGGCGTCATTCATCAGGAGTGCCCGTTCTCGATGTGGCGTTGAGGGCTACGCCCGCATCAACGCGGGCTTCGCCCGCAAACCAAGTGGGCTCGCCCACAAATCAACAACATTGGTCGTGAGCAGTAACACGTGTCGTGGGCGGCGATATTGTTCGTGGGAGGCGATATTGATCGGGGCAGCGACAATGATCGTTGGTGGTAACATTTGTCATGGGCTGCGGTATTGTTTGTGGACGACGACATTGATTGTGGTCGGCGACATTGTTCAGGGGCGACGACAATGTTCAGGGTCGACGACAATGTTCAGGGGTGACGACATTGTTCGGGGACAGCGAAATTGTTCGGGGGAGGCAACATTGCAGCCCGCATCAACGCGGGCTTCGCCTGCAAACCAAGCGGGCTCGCCCACAAATCAACGACATTGGTCGTGAGCAGTAACATGTGTCGTGGGCGGCGATATTGTTCATGGGAGGCGATAATGATCGGGGCGGCGACAATGATCGTGGGTGACAACATTTGTCATGGGCGGCGGTATTGTTTGTCGGCGGCGACATTGATTGTGATGGGCGACATTGTTCAGGGGCGGCGACAATGTTCAGGGGTGGCGACATTGTTCGGGGACGACGAAATTGTTTGGGGGAGGCGACATTCGTTGGAAGTGCCTGACACGGGGCTCCGCCACTACGACCAAGCGCGACAGTACCCGACTGGCAACCTAGCGGGCTTCGCCCGCAATCAAGCGAGATTCGCCCGCAACCAAACGGGCTTCGCCCGCAAACCAACTACATTGGTCTTAGGCGGCAACATTTTTCATGGGATGCAATAAGTGGATCACTTGAAAACCATGCCACATATATCAAAGTATACAATAATTTATAAGAAGCATAACAACAGTAACATATATCAAAATTTTGATGTAATATTTAACATTAAAGTAATTGCAAGGATATCTGAGATTTGCGGTAGCACATTGCGTGAAGTTGATCCTAAATTACCATACATATGAAATATCTTATGATAGAAATCTTACCATCCATTACATGAAAGCATCAGGATTGCTTTCAAAGAAAATAATTTGTATTTCAATATCATGTGATGAAAATAAAAATTTATACAAAGGAGATGAATAATTATTTGGCCATTACTACAGCACATCGATTGTGTTTCCGCATCAAATAACTTTGCACTGCAGTAACCTCTGAGTATCACTGTTTGCAGCAGAAGAAATGAAGTTCTTCAATTCCAAATTCCAAACTGTTTTAGAACTACTGCAAGGTCCAAAAAAAAATATTGATAGAGAGCTGCCACAACCCTCCCCTATTCATCTTCATAATTGACTAAAAATCTACACACATAAAGAAAAAATAACTGCTTGAGTGACCTGCACTTGGAGAACATCTTCACGTACTAATCCAAGTAATAGCAAGTGTTGGAGAAGGAAGCAGCGTGAATTCAGGTTAGGAACAACTCAAATAACAATTTATAAATATATTAGAACAAAATACACCATATTATGAGCCTCTTGCATGTGAGATCATGAACTAAATTGCATGTAATAAAGTAAAAACAAATGAACATTGATAAACCAGTAGAAATAATCGGCTGTATGAATCGAAAGCCCAGGAGAACACAACACCAACATCAAAATAAAACATATCAGTACGACCTAAAAATTAAGAGATGAGAAGATTCCACCCGAAAAATCTAAATTTTAGAAATCAATGGGCTCAAAATAGAACGCTTAATGGAGAAAAAAGGGCAATGCAGATCATTTTATATATATAAAAAATAAAGCCTGATACATGAAGCTAAATGTGGAGGAGAGCTAACAGGGAAAATAAATTCAATGCCCATATAATAGAACTCTCTACAAACAACTATTCTCGAGAAAGGTGTCTAGCCAATAAAGAATTAGAATTTGATATGAATTAGAATTATTAACCTGTAATCACTTACCCGGAGTGATAGTAAATTGTATTGTCACAATGGTTGCCCCCAACATCAACTGATGTGGTTTTCTAAATTTTTCATTTGCTGGAAAAAATGGCAAACATTATAAAGCTTGCAAATTTATCTACTGCTAGAAATAAACAAACTGAAATTCATTCCCGTCTAAGCTGATAAAACATTATGTTCTTTAAAATTAACTCTGCTAGAAATTATCTAGTGCAAACATTATGAAACATCAAATTTATCTAGTGCTAGAAATTAACAAACTGAAATTTTAAAGAACATAGAGCACAGTTAAAAATTCATTGAATTCATTCACTAAAATTTCTAAGCATGCAAGTCTCCAGGTTTTTTCGAAGCTTGCAAATTCTCAACATTCTTATATCCAAGAGGGTATTTGGAACTTCTACAACACTTGAATGCTGAAGAAACTCCCAAAAAAAAAACTGCTTTGGAAAACCTCACTCTCATTGAATGCTTATCAAGTAATAATTTTTTCATCTTTATTTCATGGTGAAGACAGTGCCAACGGGATAATTTTTGGGAAAAACTAAAAAAAATCAAAGTTTATTTTGTCCATATTGTTTGAGTCACATAAAAGAACAAAAATAAATCAAAGTTCATTTTCAGAGAGAAGGCTTTTGATCGACTGCAATACCCAACATGAAAAAAGCTAAACAAAGGGAAAAAAAGAACGAAAACTGCATCGATCGACTACTCAAAAGAGGAAGAGAAGAACAATGTTCGAGCTGTAGGGCTTACCGGAGAGAGGGACCAAGCTGCTAAGGAGGATACGCCTCTTGTTGATAAGGAAGATTGTTGTGAGCTATTGATAAGGCAAAATATGAGAAAAAATCGAAAACGGAGAAGCTTGCCTGAAGGAAGAGAGGAGGAGCTTGCCTGAATGAAGCTCGCAGCAGCCATAAGGCTATGTCCAGGAGGCTTGAGGCTCTGATAAGGCAGTTTGCTTCGAAGAGGAGCTGGTGAGGCACTTATTTTGAGAAAAACGTGAGGAGGAGGCAGAAAGGATGGGGAGAAAAATGTGAGAAGGCAGAAAGGATGGGGAAGACTCACCGACTACAGCTCTCCTGGGAATATCTGTAAAAAGCTGCAGAGCTGCGGAGTTTGAAAGACTCCAGCAATGGTGCGCTTCAACGAATGAATCGAAAGAGACAACCAATAAGATAACCCTTGGTGGCCTTATGAAGAAATGAATCCGTGGACGTAGAGAAGAGGAGCTCACCTGGGCGATACCCTAGCTCCTGGTTTCAAAGCTTTGAAGAAGTAGAGAGCACGCGAGGAGCGGAGGTTGTGGTCGGCCCAGACATGAAGATGTTTCCGGTGAGGAGAGGACTGAAATGAGAAGGTATCGAGCGAAGAACACCGACGATTTCAATCAATTTCGCCGCTGCTGTCGTGCGGGAGGAGCTTTCGATCTGTGCTGTGCGGCGGGATTAGACACGACGGATGCAGCTTTAGGCGGATTTGATGGAAGATTGCTGGGGGAATCCGTGGCTTTTGCCTAATACGATCCGTGGCTTTTGGCTAAGATCAACCGTGGCCTTTGATTTAAAAAACGATCGTACGGCTAATATTAAAAGTGTGGTGTGCTCTCAAATATCTATATTCATTTATATAATAAAGATATATATATATTTATCAATTATAAAGAAGTAGTTTGGAATATATCTAGACCGTTCAAAAGAGCCTCAAAGTCCAAATGTTTAATCTTCATCGTCCATTATTTTTGAATTAAAAAACTAAAAAAATATAAATCACTTAAACCTATAAGAGAGAGAGAGGGAGAGGGAGAGGAGATATGGGAGAGAAAGGGGAGAGAAAGAGAGAGGGAGGCGGGGAGAGCTCATCATCCATTCATTTTTATATTGTAATATTATAGAAATAATAGAGAGAGAATAAGAGTGAGAGAAAAAGATAAGGGGGGAGAAATTAATTCTTTGTACGTCAAAACGTACATTTTTTAACAAAATTAAAATGACAATATTGATGTATATTTTTTTACGGTCATTTTGAGTACTCATATGTATATGTTATGGGCGCAACTCGCAGATGCATCAAGCATGAGCGAAGCCCGTGCGGAGGCGGGCAAAGCTTGCCTGGATGCGGCCAAAGGCCGCCCGAGAGCATCGAGCACACACGAGTGAGAGGCACGGGCCTCCGGCCCGATGACCACGCGCCACAGTACCCGACCGGCTACAGCGGGCTCCGTCCCTCCCCCCCCCCCCCGGCGGGCTCCGCCCGCCCCCCCGGGTCGATGTGGCACCTTTTTTATAATTAAAATTTTACTTTTTAAAATTTTTTAAATGTTATATATATATATATTATATTAATTTTAATTTACATTTTAAATATATTTTATATATTAATATTTTAATTTACGTTTTTAATATATTTTATATTTTAATTTTTATAATTAAAAATTAATATATCTGGGCCTCACGGTCAGGGCCAGATATATTTTTATATATTAATTTTTAATTAATATATCTGATCGTGGAGAAGTTCGAGTTTTAGGAGAGAGAAACTTCTAGTTTTTTGGAGGGTTTTTTTATTTGCAAACCTATTTCGCTATTTGCAGCCCAAGATCCAACTGTTTAGAAATAAAACGGTCAAATCCGACTGTCCATATAATTAGATTATTTCGAACTCATTTTTATTGGCAGACCACCATACTTCTTATATATATATACTATCATTTTCGAACGGGCTTCGTGTAACGGCCCAAAACCCGTCACAATTTAATTTCATTCTTTCTGAAGGGGTTTCTCACATAATTATACGCAGCAGGATAATCAAAGAAGTGTACCAGTGAAAAACATAACATCACATTTCATTAATATACATAATATATATACACTGTCAGGGACAAAAGTGTCTACATTTGTTACATTACAAATATCTCAACAGTACAAGAAATAAACCCATGCTAACCCGTGGACGAGCCACGTCTTCAACTGGTCTTCGTTCTGCCTCTTCCTGAGCCCGTCTAGCCGGGTATGGTACGCTGGTGCTCGGTTCCTACAAAAATGTGGAACCAATTAGTTTTGAAAACTAAGTGAATTCCTTACCTTTACCAGTAGCTTCGCTCTACAAGCAGACAAGAGAGTCAGCAGCAATGAAATCTATATGAACATGTTTCTATGCTAGAAACAGGTAAAATGACAATTTTATATTTGTTATCAATTCATATTTCATTTGTACTATTTCTATAAATTTCATTTTTATTCATAATTCGTTTCTCGAAAATACTTAGGATCACGAATATCTCAATTATCAGGGTCCGTCGTCCCTTTATATCATTATTCACTTTAGGGCGCTTCAACGCGCAACACGCATCCACGCCTCCTAATCGGATTCATATCATAATCTGTAGGAGTTTGACCCCCCTACGAGGTGTGAGAGTTCTACCCCCCCCCCCCCTCACGAGGTGTAGGAGTCTGAACCATCCCCCCTACTAGGCCGACCCTTAGCATTTTGATGCGTCGACGCGTTCTCCATTTCAATTCAATTTTAATCATTTCGATTCGTTCAATTTAATTCAAAATAGGATTTATTTGTATTTGGTTCCCCTCAGAATTATATTGCTCGCTAAGCCACGTTAGCGTTTTCGGCGATTTATATATTCAGTGATATCAAACAACTGAAAAGTTCACAAAAGAGGAAAAAGCAATAAGGACTCACCTCAACTTTTCTTTTGTCCTAGTCCTTCGCAGGGTTCACGTCACGTCTATCGCTGGACGCCATCCTCTGCAGTATTAAAATATCATTTACTTTAGGGTTGTGTCATAAATAGTTACGAGCGGACTGCTACGACGGTCACAACTACGACCTCTAGGAGTTGTCTGGGGAAGGATTAGTGTGGGTGATCAAAAGAGGGCACACCATTCAGCCAATAAAAAGATTCAATTAATCACAATGTTTATCCAAGTTGCTCCAATGCACAGCTGCAAGGGTTGTCACGAAGGCAACACTATGGGCTGCGAATAGTAGCAAGCAAGGTGTCAATCCCCACAAAAACAGCCAGACAGCTAATACCCAGCAGCCCAAAAGTACAAAAACAGCCCCCAGGTAACCCTCAACAATACAGTCGGCAACAAGGGTTTGCAAGGGGTCAAGACAAAACCCTAATGAAACCCTAACCCCATCTCTCCCAAATTTAGCTCAAATTCAAGGTTTAGGGTTTGAAAAGTTATAAAGAAATTGTTGAGTTAGAAAGGAGTGAATCAAAACCAAAACCCCAAGCCCTAGGGTTTTCATCCATCATAAATTCATACACAAACTTCGTGATCAACATAAGAGGAGTGAAGGGAAGGAGATTACCTTCCTAAAGAAGAAGAAATCGTGCGAAACGGGGGAGGTTGGAGGCAGCTAGAGTGATCGACGCAGGAGCGGCTTCGTCGGGTTCGTTCCGTCGAGAATGAAGAAGACGGATGTTATATCACGAGATAAGGCCACCGCTTAACCCAGGCAGCCAGTCATCACCGGTACAACCAGTTTCAAATAGTGCACAGCCAACACCACACCCATACCCAGCCGGTATACCCTCAAATACCATACATAAATCCCAAATCAAAGCAAGCTCAATCCATTAAACTCATATAAAATCCGGCCAACTCAAGTCATTCATAGTTAAACGAAATCGAAGCAGCAATCGCAAATAAACATAAAATTATCCGAACATCAAATTTAAAGTGTGACGTCAAATCAGCACTGAAATTATATTTCATCATCGGGGAATATGTCAAAATAATTGCATTTTATATTTGTTCGGTCTTGCAAATCCTCCTCTCCTTATCAGAATTTTCGTCCTCGAAAAATTAAACATCACCTTGATTCCCAAAGAACGAGGGAAATATTTTCATCAGCTAGTCTTCTCGCAATCTCGCTCCCAAGTAGCATCCTTGGTGGAATGACCGATCCACCAGACCTTGACAAAATTCACCTGTTGATTCTGAAGGTTCTTGCTATGGCGATCAACAATTTGATAAGGTGTCGCCGGGCAGGACAAATCAACGTCGATCTGCACATCACTGGCAGATATCATCAAATCTGGGTTCGAAATATACCGTCGAAGTGCGGATACATGAAAGACATCATGCAACTCCTGTAATTCAGTAGGCAGCGCTAAGCGATACGCCACCTCACTAATACGTTCAATCAAAGGGAAGGGACCAACTTATCTCAAACTTAATTTTCCAATCCGTCGTAGTCGGGAAATCGCTTTGAACAGTTTAATCTTCTAACACACCTGATCGCCCATAGCAAATTCCACCAGACAATGTCGGGCGTTGTAATATTTCTGTTGCTGATCCTGTGCGATTTTCATTCATTGTTGAATAACACAGACTTTCTCCTCAATTTTATTTGTTCTTTTCTGTGGAAATAATTTCTTTTCTCCATCCTCTTCCCAGCTTAAAGGCGTTCTGCATCGCCTCCCATATAGAGCTTCGAACGGGGTCATTTGGATCGTTGCTTGATAGCTATTATTATAAGCAAATTCAGCCAACGATAAGTATTTTTCCCAGGAGCCTTTCAAGTCCAAAACCACCATTCACAACAGATCCTCGAGCATCTAGATGGTGCGTTCGGACTGGCCATCTGTTTGTGGATGGAAGGCAGTACTGTACAACAGCCTTGTCCCTAATCTGTTGTGCACTCGTCACCACAAATCAGATGTAAACCGGTCATCACGATTTGACACGATCGTACGCGGAATACCATGTAATCTCACGATCACATTTACATAGAGTTCTACTAATTTTTCAGTCGGCCCGCTTTGCTTGATCGGTATAAAATGGGCGCTCTTTGTCAATCGGTCAATGATGACCCAAATTCCATCATTCCCAGCTTTACTGCGAGGCATGCCAAATACAAAATCAATCGCAACATCATCCCACTTCCATCCCGGAATGGGGAGAGATTGAAGATACCCAACAGACTTCTGATGTTCTACTTTCACTATCTGACAGGTATGACACTGAGCAATATACTGAATGACATCCTTCTTCATATGTGGCCACCAGAAATCCTGTTTCAAATTGTGGTACATCTTTGTCCGACCAAGATGAATCGAATATGGAGTATTATGCGCCTCATACAGGATATCCTTCCACAGGCTATCAACATCTGGTACGCATAGTCTGTCATTCAAGAGCAATATAGCATCCTTTTCAATAAAGGCACTCATTTCTCCCTTTTTCGAATTTTCAAATATCCCCATAAAAAATGGATCCTGAGGTATCGCTTTTTGAATTCTCTCTTTAATCGAATATTGAATCTGCATCTGGAATAGTTGTGCTTGCTTTTTTCGGACGTAAATATCACACATATTTCCATTTTCTGAAGCATATAAAGAAGCTTCCTATTATACTGCGGTATCACGGACAGCGCAGCAATATTCTTCCTGCGTAATGCGTCTGCGACCACATTTGCTTTACCTGGATGATATTGAATATCCAAATCATAATCTTTAATAAATTCCAGTCATCTTATCTGGCGTAAATTAATTTCCCGCTTATCGAATATATATTTCAGGCTCTTATGATCTGTGAAGATCTCACATCAAACACCATACAGGTAGTGACGCCAAATTTTCAAAGTGAACACAACCGCTGCTAATTCTAGGTCATGTGTTGGGTAGTTCTTTTCGGCATCCTTTAATTGTCGAAAAGCAAAGACAATCACCTTTTTACGTTGCATTAACACGCAACCCAATCCTTTATAGGATGCATCACTATAAATTTGAAAACCATCTGAGCCTTCAGACATCACCAACACTGGCGTTGTCATTAATCGTTCCTTTAAAGCCTTGAACGCTTGCTGACAATCATCTCCCCACGTAAATAATATGTTCTTTCGAGTCAATTGTGTCAAGGGTAGTGCTAGATTTGAAAAGTCTTTGACAAATTTCCGATAATAACCAGCTAAGCCCAAGAAGCTTCGTACTTCATTCACAGATTTCGGTCGGGTCCAGTTGATTATTGCTTCAATTTTAGCTGGATCCACAACCAACCCTTCTGCATTAATCACATGAACTAGAAAGACCACCTTATTCAGCCAAAATGCACACTTTGAAAATTTGGCATACAACTGTTGTTCCCTTAATGTTTGTAAGACTTGACGCATGTGTTGGGCATGCTCTTCCTTTGTATTTGAATAAATCAATATATCATCGATAAAAAACAATCACGAACTGATCCAAGAATGCCTTAAACACACGATTCATCAAGACCATAAAAGCTGCAGGAGCATTCGTTAGGTCAAAAGTCATAACCACAAATTCCAAATGCCCATACTTGGTACTGAATGTTGTCTTAAAGACATCTCCCTCTAGAATTCTCAGCTGGTGATATCCTGATCAAAGATCAATTCTTGAAAATACACGTGTGCCTATCAGCTGATCGAACAAATCGTCAATACGCGGTAGAGAGTATTTATTCTTTATTGTCAACTTGTTCAGCTCGCGATAATCGACGCATAGACGGAGAGATCCATCCTTTTTTTTCACAAGTAATACTGGAGCGCCCCAAGGTGAGGTACTCGGTCGAATAAAGTTCTTATCAAGCAATTCTTGTAATTGCACTTTCAATTATGTGAATTCTTTTGGCGTCATTCGATACAGAGTCTTAGCTATAGGAGCAACTCCTTCAATCACTTTAATTTCAAATTCAACTTCTCTGTCTGGGGGTATACCACGTGGCTCTTCTGGGAATACATCCACGTAGTCCCGCACTACAGACACAACCGTAATTGCTTTCTTTTCTTCTTTCATTTCTTTAATCGTTACCAAAATGACCTTACAGTCTTTCCGCACCATTTTTTTGGCTTTCATTGCCGAGATCCTGATTTTTGCAACTTCGCCCAGAGCTTTATAGATCATCGGACTTTCATCTGGACATTTAAATGTCACCTCTTTTGTTTTGCAATTAATAACGATTTCTCGGTCCGATAATCAATCCATACCGAGGATGACATCATATTCAACCAACGGTAAGACCGCAACATCAACTTCAAATTGTTTATCATTAAAAGACAGCGAGACTACGACTCGCTCTTTCGTTATCAGAATCGTATTATTCGATAGCAGTACACTCAAAGGTTGAGCAACTTGATATGGCCGTCTATGAAGTGATTCAATAATAGATGTTGAAATAAAAGATTGACTGACACCAGTATCAAATAAAACTTTCAGTACTTGATCATGAACAAGCAGCATTCTGTGACAACAGTATCATCGGCTTTCGCCTCTTGCTGAGCGAGATTGAAAGCTCGGGCCGGGATCAGTCTCTCATCTCTGGCCCCTTCAGCGGGTGTCGATGCTATCGACTCCCCTTCCCTGGAAGTCCCAATATGATAGATTTTCTGAGGCGGCAAGGCTGATGCTCCCCTCGAACTTTCATCCCTTTGCAGCTTTGGACAATCCTTTCGACGATGGCCCGGCTGACGACAATAAAAACAGACGCCGGTCAAGCATTCCCCTCTATGCATCTTGCCACATTTGGCACACTTGGTCGACGTTGATTGGGACACTTGAGTGCTACTAGTTGGCACTGCTTGTTGTTGCTTCTTCTTTTTCTACGGGGCTACACTTGTTTTGTCCGATTTCTCTTGGCTAGCACCCTCTTGGACCCTCTTCCTCATCACCGTCCGCCTCTGTCTCTTCTCATTGTCTAACTCGACTAATCGAGATTTCTCCACCAGCAGTGCATACTCAGTAATATCAAACGGAACCACTGAAGCGCAGATATCATCCCGCAACCCTTCCTGGAATCGTAAACAGCGAGCTTCCTCGGTCGCCACTGCAGACTCTGCATAGTATGTCAAGCTGGAAAATTCGGCTTCATACTGAAGGACAGAGCGGTTTCCTTGCACCAATCGCAAAAACTTCTCCTGTAGCTGCCTCTTTTCTGTCTGCGACACGAACCATTTTGTAAATTCACGAACAAACTCTGCCCATGTCACGTTCGCCAAACCTCGAGTCTGAAATTTCCCTTTCATCAGGTTCACCCACCACCCCTTAGACTCTCCTTCCAGAAGAAAAGAAACCAACTTCACCTTCCTCTCCGCGGGGCACCGCATCGTATCAAATATTGTTTCAATCCGAAAAATCTAGTCTTCCGTCTCGATCGGAGACAAACCACCGTGAAAAGTCGGCGGTTTCAATTCCAGAAACTGCTTCATATCAATATCAAGTAAGCGAGACTGCTGGAGGAGGCACAGCTGGCATAACTGGGGTTATGCCAGGAGAAGGCACAACTGGAGGGGTGTCCCGAACCAACCTAATTGCTTCAGCGATGGCTTGTGCAATATCAGCGATATGCACTACGGAAGACTGTCGACCACTCACACTTTCTTCTGATCTAGAATCCCTTGAATCCTCAGGTTCATTCAGAGCCTCTCGCATTCTGCGGCTCGAATACACTTGAAAAGGTTCCTGAGGAACAAATATAAGACAGTTCAGTATATTCTGATATTCCAATCTCATTCTTGTGGTTTATGTTCCATCCTGGTACTCTCTGCTTTACACACACTGCGAGAAACCTCCCTCTGATATCATTTAATTGTAACGGCTCAAACCCGCCACAATTTAATTTCATTCTTTTGAGGGGGTTTCTCACATAATTATACGCAGCAGGATAATCAAAGAAGTGTACCAGTGAAAAACATAACATCACATTTCATTAATATACAAAATATATATACACTGTCAGAGACAAAAGTGTCTACATTTGCTACATTACAAATATCTAACAACAGTACAAGAAATAAACTCATGCTAATCCGTGGACGAGACACGTCTTCAACTGGTCTTCGTTCAGCCTCTTCCTGAACCCGTCTAGCGGGGTCTAGTACGCTGGTGCTCGGTTCCTACAAAAAATGAGGAACCAATTAGTTTTGAAAACTAAGTGAATTCCTTATCCTTACTAGTAGCTTCGCTCTGCAAGCAGACAAGAGTGTCAGCATCAATGAAATCTATATGATCATGTTTCTGTGCTAGAAACAGGTAAAATTACAATTTTATATCTGCTATCAATTCATATTTCATTTGTACTGTTTCTATAAATTTCTTTTTTTATATAATTCATTTCTCGAAAATACTTAGGGTCACGAATATCTCAATTATCAAGGTCCGTCGACCCTTCATATCATTATCCACTTTAGGGCGCTTCAACGTGCAACATGCTTCCACGCCTCCTAATCGGATTCATATCATAATCTGTAGGAGTTCGACCCCCCTACTAGGTGTGAAAGTTCTACTCCCCTCACGAGGTGTAGGAGTCTGAACCACCCCCCCCCCCCCACTAGGCCGACCCTTAGCATTTCGATGCGTCGACGCGTTCTCCATTTCAATTCAATTTCAATCATTTCGATTCGTTCAATTAAATTCAAAATATGATTTATTTGTATTTGGTTCCCCTCAGAATTCTATTGCTCGCTAAGCCACGTTAGCGTTTTCGGCATTTCATATATTTAGTGATATCAAACAACTGAAAAGTTCACAAAAAAGAAAAAAACAGTAAGGACTCACCCCAACTTTTCCTTTGCCCTTGTCCTTCGCAGGGTTCACGTCACGTCTATCACCGGACGCCATCATCTGCAGTATCAAAATATCATTTACTTTAGGGTTGCGCCATAAATAGTTACGAGCGGACTCCTACGACGGTCACAACTACGACCTCTAGGAGTTGTCTAGGGAAGAATTAGTGTGGGTGATCAAAAAGTGGGCACACCATTCAGCCAATAAAAGGATTCAATTAATCACAATGTCTATCCAAGTTGCTCCAATGCACAGCCGCAAGGGTTGTCACGAAGGCAACACTAAGGGCTGCGAATAGCAGGAAACAAGGTGTCAATCCCCACAAAACAGCGGACAACTAATACCCAGCAGCCCAAAAGTACAAAAACAGCCCCCCGGTAACCCTCAACAATACAACCGACAACAAGGGTTTGCAAGGGGTCAAGAAAAACCCCTAATGAAACCCTAACCTCATCTCTCCCAATTTTAGCTCAAATTCAAGGTTTAGGGTTTGGAAAGTTATAAAGAAATTTTTGAGTTAGAAAGGAGTGAATCAAAACGAAAACCCCAAACCCTAGGGTTTTCATACATCATAAATCCGTACTCAAACTTCGTGATCAACACAAGAGGAGTGGAGGGAAGGAAGAGAGATTACCTCCTAGAGAAGAAGTGTGCGAAACGGAAGAGGTTGGAGGCGGCTAGAGTGATCGGCGCAGGAGCGGCTCCGTCGGGTTCGTTCCGTCGAGAATGAATAAGACGAATGTTATATCACGGGATAAGGCCACCGCTTAACCCAGACAACCAGTCATCACCGGTACAACCGGTTTCAAATAGTGCACAGCCAACACCACACCCATACCCAGCCAGTCCACCCTCAAATACCATACATAAACCCCAAATCAAAGCAAACCCAATCCATTAAACTCATATAAAATCCGGCCAACTCAAGCATTCATAATTAAACGAAACCGAAGCAGTTGTCGCAAATAAACATAAAATTATCTGAACATCAAATTTAAAGTGCGACATTTCATCATCGGGGAATATGTCAAAATAATTGCATTTTATATTCGTTCGGACTTACACTTCGCCCGTCTTGATGTGGCGCTGCGGGCTTCGCCCGCTTGACATTCAAGCGAGGGCAAAGCCCTCCCCCGACGGGCTTCGTCCACACCCCCGGAGGGCTTCGCCCGCCCCCGGCAGTTTTTTAAAAATTTAAAATTTAAAAGCATTTAAAATTGTATTTATTAGAATTTTTAATAATTTAATTAATTATTCAAAGAAAAACGAAATAAAAAATAAATTTAAAATAAATTAAAAACGGGGGGCTCCGCTTCCTCCTGATACGTTGCCTCCCTCTGCTGCCGGCGCCCACTGCCGGCGGCCTGCCCGATGCCCACTGCTAACTAATGGTAAAAATGAATAATGATAATAAAGTGATCATATCAAAGCTTTAAATTTTATTTACGGAAGATAATTGTTTGTTACACACATCCTTTTATTGAGAGAGAAAGAGGTTCTCATTGTTCAAAGTTGACGTGAAATTAGATAACAAAGAAATTATTAATAAAATAGTTGTTGGTGAAGAAAGATGGGAAGAAAACAACATTTTCATCTCACACTGACATCCCTAATCTCCATATCGAAATGATGTGGTACAATCACATGTATGAAAATGAAAAAAATGTATGTGTTACAATTAGAAACAATTCCCTTCATTGTTGATAATCATATATATATATATATATTATATATATATATATATAATATATATATATATATATATATATATATATATATATCTTTATCTTTTATAAAAAGTATGTTTGAAACGCATGTAACATGCAAAACAGATCCTAGACATTCAATATAATTCAAACATCATATTTGAACCGTCCAAGCTACTGAACTTTGACTTGGCATTCTTCCAAAAAACCGGACTCAAAAATCTGGATTCCAAATAATATATTCTAACTCGACTGCCACCCGCCGTTTGCGCCGTATCTCCCTACTACCGTGACTTACCCCCATCGCCTTTTTCAGCCAGCCTTTACCCCTCAATCCCGCACCTGTCTTCCTCCCGCCGTAGGTCATCCCGTCACTGGCTATCTCTCCATTCTCCTTCCTCTCTCTGCTGCGAAACGCCGGCGGAAATCTTCCCCGAACCTTGCTCCTCGACGGCGAGATACCACTTCCACGGCAGGCTTCCAGTTCTCCATCCTCTCTCTGCTGCAAATGCCGGCGGAATTCCCCAAAAATTGCTCCTCGACCGCGAGATATCACTTCCACAGCAAGCTTCCAGTTTGATTCTTCTTCAACTGGTGGACATCATCCTCTTTCGCTCTTAATCTACCTCAGGTAAACCTTCTTCTTTCGCTCTTAATTCCACTATGTCCGGGCTTCCCGTATTGTCATAGGGTCTGCTTTGTTATAGGGCTTCCAGCGCCTTTCTTCCTCCCGCCGCTAGATCATCCCACGCGTCCCCATTTTTCATCCCGATCGGTGCTGCCGCTAGGTCATCCCGATCGCTGCGGCAAGGATTCTTCGTCCCGATTGCTATTGCTGCTAGGTCATCCCGCTGCTGCAAGGCTTTGCACGGCTACATCCGACGGTTACTTTCTTCTGCTTCGTTCCACTTCGACTGCTGACTTCCTCCACGACGGCAAGTTTCCCCCTTCCACGGCGATCTTCCAGTTCGATCTTCCAAGAATCGGTCCAATTTCTATTACTGAAGCTTGCTTACCTCTCTCTACGGCGAGTTCGATCTTCCAAGGAGACGACGCCTTTCATCCTCCACGACGGTGAACCTTCGTCTTGAAGCTTGCTTCCCATCCTATTCGCTCTTAATCTCTACAACTGAAGAAGGTAGAATCATGCTCCACTACTTTGCTTACCTCTGTTCTCGATTGCTGCACTGTTACAAATTCCTTCTCCTATGCACTTTCTCTCTAGATTGCAAATTGTTTGTGCCTTCAATTTTTAACTCAGTGTGCAGTTCATTTGGAGGGGGACTGCTAATTCATTTTTTTCCAATCACCATTTTTTCACTCTGTCACACAGATTTTGCTCCTCTGTCCTGCGACTTTTGGCCCTTCGGCTTCCATCCACGCTGATGCTGGCTACCTAAACCCGCGCCGGTCTTCAAGGTAAAAGCTAGGAAGCATTTTATTTGTCATTCCTGAACTGTGTATATATATATATAGGAATATATCCAGGTGCATTAATTTGGCCATGGTAGCCTCATAAAATTCTCCATGTGTTGGCACCGAACTGCTCCTAAAGCGCTGTAGGAATTGTGTTCTCGAGGACTACTTTTTAAGCCATAATAATTTTATGATTTTTGTGCAATCCATAATAATTGATAAACTGAAAATTTTAGAAGTAGAAGCAACTGATTTGGTTTTAATTTGCACTTCTACTGTATATGATTTCTGTGCACCTGTTTTTTCTTTCACTTTGTAGGTTGTCATAGGGTTTCATTGTTTTAGAAGTAGAAGCATTTTATTTGCCATTCATGTTAGCTCTTTCCATTGTTTGTGATTACTTTGGCCTTTTCATTTGTATTTTTTGTCAAAGGGTTTTGTATCCTTTGTGCCCTGTACTTTTCTGCCATGTGAGAGCGTTTAAAGTAATTTGTGGTTTATTTTTACTATACTTTAGTGGAGTCCGGTAAACTCATATCTTGGTTTAATATGTGAGAAACTCATACCCCATGTACACTATCTTTAAAAAACAGTATTCTCTCCTGGCCGAGTAGTTCTCTCCTCGCCGGTAGTTCTCTCCTCGCCGGGTAGTTCTCTCCTCCTCTGCTACTTGCTCGCCAGGAAGCAATCTCCTAGCCGGTAGTTCTCTCCTCATCCGTTAGTTGTCACAATACTTTTCATCTAGTCTTGACGCCTGTCGTAGAGCGATGCCATGCAATTTCACAATATTTCTCCAATCCGCGACACGTTTGAACTAAATTTCTCATCACAAGTTCTTCAATACATGTCAACTAAAGGAATACTGAGCAGGAAATTTCAACTAAAGGAATACCTGTCTAAAGGAGTGTGCTAATTATTTAAAAAATTCACAAAATCAAATGTAAGATGTTTCTTGATTATCACCAAGTTTTTTTTATATTTGACTCCAGTAGTTTTTGCAATTTCGTTAGTGAGCAAAATGTAAGTAGTTACGCGTGCAGGCATGTCACCTTCATGGTCACGGGTCGGGTACTGTGACGCGTAACCATAGAGTCGGAGCCCCGTGTCAAAACACTCGCATTGATGCGGGCGCATCCCGTCGTGGGCTGGAGAAGCCAGCCAGGTGCGGGCGATGCCCGCCGTCACGGGCCGGGTAATGTGGCGCGTAGCCATAGGGGCGGAGCCTATGGCTACGCGCCACAGTACCCGGCCCGTGACGGCGGGCTTCGCCCGCACCTGGCTGCGCCCGCCCCCCGGGATTATAAACATTTAAATAAAGTCAGGATTGTGATCATTTAAATCCCGCACTTAGGCGAGATTAAATCCCGCCTAGTTAGGCGGGATTAATCCCGCCTGGGAGGGATTTAATGTCCCGCCACTTAGGCGGGATTAATCCCGTTAGGCGGGATTAATCTCCTGGGCGGGATTAAATCCCGCCTCGTTAGGTGGGATTAAATCCCGCCTCGTTAGGTGGGATTAATCCCGCCTGGGCGGGATTTAATTCCTAAGTGCGGCATTAATTCCGCATAAGTGCGGGATTAATGCCGCCTAATTAATCCCGCCTGGGATTGTATTAATCCCAGGCGGGATTTAGTCCCACACCGCCTGCGCATGTTTGGTTTTCGGGTATATATGTTTTTGTTCCCTTGTAAAAGTAAAGTTATAATGGCGTGCCTGAAACTCTGGCGGGCCTCAAAACTTTGGCGCGCTGTTTCTCTTGTTGGGCTTTCCTAGCGGGCTTTTTAAGCAGTGTTTGTGTTTAATTTTGGACTGGGCTGACGGGTTGTAGGGGTGCCATACAAAAATATATTGATTTGAGAGGTCGTATATAGGTTTAGGAGATATAAGAAAAAATATGAACGATTCTGATTCGTTGTTGTGATCAACGGTTGCGATCAAATATTTGGTTTATATTCAACGATCGTGATCGATCGTGATCTGATTCTACAATTCAAAATTACTTTTTTAATGTAGTTAATATATGTATATATATATATATGTATATATATGTATATATATATATATGTATATATATATATATATGTATATATTTATATCTTGAAAAGTAAAGAGAGGATAGAAGATGTTATTCATTCATCACATAGGGGCTTTAAATAGTTTACAACATGACTCAAAGACACCGATAGACCGTGTGAAACTGAACACATACACCTAAAGACTCCAATAGACCGACATTGACCCGATAATTCCAACAATATATGTTTTCTCATGCCGCAAAAAATAGGGCCCAAATTGTTATTTTGAAGTACACCTTCGACTAATAGAGATTTACTAAACACCGCCATCAATCAAGCCATGATGTTCAGCTATTAAACTGTTAAATGAATTTAGAAAATGTAGCAGGATAATGAATATGAAATCGAAAACAGGCTCGCGGCTTGAATGAACACAACCAGAAGTAAAACTTGTGAATATGAACTGAGCATTCATAAAATTTAGCACCTTCCTAACCTTGCATAATTACCATAACTTACCCATAAATTTACATTGTTAATATACACTTACAAAAAAATACCCATGAATGGTTTTAGTAAATTTGAAAGATAGAGGGGAGAGCGTGTCTTCAATATGGAGGTTTGAATAGAGGTTTGTTCGGAACGTCGGCGGGCGGCGAGATCTTTGGACCCCAAAAAGTCACGCTGAACCCTGGCGTCCTAGCACATATTCGGTGTGACTGACGGTTAGGCCCCCGACTTGAAGCCATTTATTTTCTTTCCCTAAAATTTCCCTATATATATATATATATATTTATATATATATATTTATATATATATATATCTATATATATATATATATATATAGATATCTATATATATAGATTCTATATATATACGAGTCAAAGGCACGGGCCTCCGGCCCGATGGCTCCCCGTCACAGTACCTGGCCACCGACGGCGGGCTTTGCCCGCCCCCGCCCCCGGTAGGTCTGCTCCGCCGCCGCCGCCAGTGCCGCCGCCGCACTGACCGAGACCCTCGTCGGGTTCGCGGGCTGTACGGACAAGTGAATTTGAGGGTCAAGATGGTCTCAAAACGAAAAGTGATCAACATGAAAGTTGTAGATCTCGGGGAGACGAACAACTTTCATGTTGATCACCTTTTGATTTGAACCCGTCTTAAACCTCGATTTGGGTCCCGAAATCGGGGGCGGCGGAACGGTTTACTGTAGCAGTTCCGTCGCGCCTGATTTCGGGGCCCAAATCGAGGTCCAAATCGGCTCCAAATCAAAAAGTGATCAACATGAAAGTTGTTCGTCTCGCCGAGATCTACAACTTTCATGTTGATCACTTTTCGTTTTGAGACCATCTTGACCCTCAAATTCCCTTGTCCGTACGCCCGTACCTTAGTAAATATAAAATCAAGCTTTTATAGTCCCACACTGCTGGTAGGTTTGAACTTTTTGGATTTAAATATAGAATTCAAGAATGAATGATTGAAATTAGGCGGACTTGTGGGTTTGCGGGCTTGTGGGCTGCCTGACTTATCTTGAATTCTATGAATAGACGGGTTAGCGGGCTGGTTTTAAATTCATGGGAGTGTTGTTTTTTAAGTCTTTTTATGTTATCTACTTAACTTTAAGATCCCTAGTAGTAGGTTTAGGACCTCTAGTAAAATCTGAAGAGAGAGGGTTGGTTTGATCCAACGGTTCATGATCAAATCTCTGAAATCCGACGGTCACCTAATTTCCTTTCAATTTCGAACTCATGTTATTTGCAGACCTCCATATTTCTTTATAATATGGTATATATATATATATATATATATATATATATATATATAGCTCCGGGGGGACGCGAGTGCGGTTGTGGCGCCGAGCCGGTGAATTGCGTCGAAGCTGGGCCCGCTTCTATGCGGTCGAAGGTAGCCCAGCGCATCAATCACGGGCGAAGCCCATGCGGAGGCGGGCGAAGCCCGCATGGATGCTGTCGAAGGCCTCCCGAAAGCTTCGAGCACGAGCATAGCCCGTACAAAGAAGCTCGTATATAATTATTCTAATTTTTCAAATATCTTTCACTATTATAAGGGAAAAGTTGTCTTTGGTGAAACATTCAAAAATACCAATTATGCACTCATTTTTATATTTTAATTATTTGACATATATTATAATCTATTTCAATGAAATTAAAATACAATGTCCATTCAAGTAATTACACTATCAAAAAATTAGAAGTAATGATGAAAATCCATTTAAATTCAAAATGTTTTTAGTAGAACTCCTACACCTGCTATGGTAGGTTGTCATTAGGCATGTCAGCGGTCTATTCAAGGAAGGTTGTCATTAGGCATATCAGTGGTATTTTCGAGCCGATGACATTAAATCAATCAAATTTATTAAAGTCAAAATTAATATTTTTATGTCAAAATGTATATTGTTTTACAAAATAAAAATTGCAATATTTATGTATATTTTTTACGGTCATTTTGAGTACTCATATGTATATGTTGCGGGTGAAACCCACCTTGATGAGGGCGGGCGAAACCCGTCGTCGCCGATCGGGTTTCGCCCCCATCCATTTCCTGGATGCAGCCGAAGGCCGCCCGAGAGCATTGAGCAGGGGCGGGCGAAGCCCGCCGTCGCCGGCCGGGTACTGTCGCGCCTGGCCGTAGGGGCGGAGCCCCGTGTCGGGCACTCGTATATATATATATATATATATATATATATATATATATATATATATATATATATATATATATATATATATATATATATATATATATATATATATTAGCAAATCAGCACACTTTTTCTACCCCATAATTTATGCAATCCTCAGAGATTTGCTTAGCTTTATTACCCCCCATTGGATTGCTCCCATTCCGTTACAGTATATACAATAAAAAAATTCTAACGTCAAAGCATTCAGCTGACATTTTAGCTCCGTTTGACACAGTGGTGGTGGTGATGAACATAGGGTTAAATTGTTATTTGTTAACGCCAGCTTAAGGAACTTCATCCACTTTTATGTTCAAACGGATGATGTTTGTTTGGTGAACCTTAAATGACGTTTTAACCCATGTGTTTACGACCGCCACCACCGTGCGCCCCCGCGCCACCTCCGAAGCTGCCACCTGTTCCTCCACCCAAGCCACCTTTACCACCTCCTCCGAGTATATCGTCACCTCCAAGTCCACCGCCAGCCCCTCCGCCTGCCACCGCCTCCTCCAAATCCACTTCCACTACCTTCTCCCAGTACACCGTCACCTCCAAGCGTACTGCCAGCCCCTCCGCCGAGCCCGCCGCCGCCGCCGCCAAGCACAACTCTACCACCTGCTCCACCGCCGCCACCTAGACTGTTAGATAATATGATCTAGTGTGTGTTGTTGTTTACTTTATTTTATTTATATTGGACTTGATGCACCGCGCCATACGGGTCTAGTATATATTGACTCGTATGTGACTATCTTCGAGATAGCCCTAATTTCTCGTCGTCGTCATGTGCAATTCCTTCCCGCCTCTTGTTCCTGTTCATCTTCTTCATGCAGGTTTCAGGGCACTCATCTGACGCTCATCTCACATTTGATATCAGAGACAGGTTGAGCGCCATCAGTCGATCCGTGTAGTTTGTTCTCTGATCTTCAGCCCGATCAGTCGTTCTATTTGATCTTCCTCATATCGCGAGCTCGTCATCTAACTCTCAAGCCTTCACATACACGCAATCCGGAATCCCCATCTTTGAAGGGGAATCGTATGATTATTGAAGCAAGCAGATGAAATTTTTTTCTTATCCCAAGGTCCGTGGGATCTTGTGCAGGATGGTTGTCCAAAGCCCTTGGCAACGGAATCGAAGGATAAAGAGGACAAAGCGATCATACAACTCCAGCTGGACAATCAAAAAGAGCGATGCCAAAGCAATCCTGTGTATCCAACAAGGAGTAGGACGATCGATTCTGTCTCTAATCATCGAT
The DNA here is from genome assembly GCA_039583875.1 of Platanthera guangdongensis. Classification (NCBI taxonomy): domain Eukaryota; kingdom Viridiplantae; phylum Streptophyta; class Magnoliopsida; order Asparagales; family Orchidaceae; genus Platanthera; species Platanthera guangdongensis. The sequence continues at coordinate 20,615,617 of CM077157.1, read as the reverse complement.
GCTGAAACGGCTAAGGATGCATGGGACATACTAAAAACAGAGTTCAGAGGTAATGAAAGAGTTGTTTCCATTAGACTGACTATACTCTGGAGAGACTTTGAAATCATCAGCATGCTTGATAATGAATCCATCCAAAGTTTCTTTACCAGAATCACAGTTATAGTGAACCAGATACAAACTTATGGTGATGAACTGCCTGAAAACGAATTGTGTCAAAGATACTTACCAGTTTAACCATGAAATATGAGCATATTGTAGCTGTAATTGAAGAAGCCCGTGACATAATAAAAATGACAACTTCAGAGCTTATGAGCTCTGTACAACCCCGTATTCGCGAAGGATGGGCCCTAAATGAAGCGTGCTTAGTTTTTAAGCTTTTTGAGTATTTTGAACTCTCGGTGGCCAATTTTGGCTCTAGCTTGGAAATATACTAGTAGGGGAGGAGAAATCGGCCTCCCCCCGCGGCCCTTAGTTGGAGTGTGAGAGCGGCAGGTTGGAAGGCACCGGCCCGGGCCAATTGGGTGTGGAGGCGGGATCAGCAGGCCCTCCCCCTCCCCTTTTCCCCTCAGGCCGGCGAGACCACCCCGAGCCCGGCGGGTAGGCCGGGCGAGACCGGCCCTCGGGCCAGGTCTCGCCCCGCCCCACGGGCAGCCAGGCGAGACCGGCCCCCAGGCCGGGTCTCGCCGAGCCCGGCGGGTAGGCCGGGCGAGACCGCCCCTCGGGCCAGGTCTCGCCCCGCCCCGCGGGCAGCCAGGCGAGACCGGCCCCCAGGCCGGGTCTCGCCGAGCCCGGCGGGTAGGCCGGGCGAGACCGGCCCTCGGGCCAGGTCTCGCCCCGCCCCGCGGGCAGCCAGGCGAGACCGGCCCCCAGGCCGGGTCTCGCCGAGCCCGGCGGGTAGGCCGGGCGGACCGGCCCTCGGCCAGGTCTCGCCCCGCCCCGCGGCAGCCAGCGGACCGGCCCCCAGGCCGGTCTCGCCGAGCCCGCGGGTAGCCGGGCGAGACCGGCCCTCGGGCCAGTCTCGCCCCGCCCCGCGGGCAGCCAGGCGAGACCGCCCCCAGGCCGGGTCTCGCCGAGCCCGGCGGGTAGGCCGGGCGAGAGTGGCCCTCGGGCCAGGTCTCGCCCGCCCCGCGGGCAGCCAGGCGAGACCGCCCCCAGGCCGAGTCTCGCCGAGCCCGGCGGGTAGGCCGGGCGAGACCGGCCCTCGGGCCAGGTCTCGCCCTGCCCCGCGGGCAGCCAGGCGAGACCGGCCCCAGGCCGGGTCTCGCCAAGCCCGGCGGGTAGGCCTGGCGAGACCGACCCCCAGGCCGGGTCTCGCCCCGTCCCGCAGGGTGGGTCCCCTATTTGCTTTAGGTGACGCGTTTTTCCTTCTCTACCCCCCGGCGTGGCGGTTTCCTATTGGCCCGAGGCCTTTTGGCCGTAGGGGTATTTTGGTCATTTTTGGCGCAAGGGATTTGGAAAACTATAAATAGACCCATTAGGTGCCATGGAGAGTATCCTTTTTTTGAGTTTTCTCCTCCCTTAGCTTCTTCTTGGTAGAGTTGAGAGAGCTCTTCAAGGCACCCTAGCTCGAGCATTGGCTAGGGAGGGGAAGTGCTCAGGTAGCCTTCCGGGTGTGAGGTGGACCTCCGCGCTAGAGCCGAGGGTCTGTTCCTAGCTTCTTGATCCTTTGGTCCGTGACTTTCTCTTGAGTGTAGTAGGTGTGAGGTCACCCCTTTCTAGGGACCCCGAACTCCACAGAGACCAAGTTTTTGGTTTCAACATTTTGGTGCGGTGAACGTGGAGAGTGACCAGCACAGAAGATCTCGAGAGAGTGTCATGACGGGAGGTCAAGGAGGCGGTGATGATCTCGGCGAGCTCCCCAGCCCAGGACCCTTTGTTGGGAGGCAGGAGTTCATGGCCTCCATCCAAGGTATCATGGAGATGCTGCGAAGCATTGCTCCTCAGGGTGGCGCTCCCCCCCCCCCCCCGATCACCCAGGAGCTAGCTCCCCCCCTCGACGAGTCGACTCCCAGGGGTCTAGGCGAGATGACCCCAGCGGGGGGAGAAGGAAGTGCACCAGGAAGAAGACCAGGGAAGGAGAGGATGGGAGATGGGGTCGAGCGAGACCTCACCGGCCGGGAGTTGTTCTCTAGCCCGGCAAGTGCCACCTCCCAGGCGAGCAGGTTGCGCGAGTGGAGGTGGCGAGACCACCCCTTAGGGGGTCACCCTTCAGCGAGCTGATCATCTCAGCTCCCGTTCCCGAGGGGTTCAGAGAGCCGACATGGCTTACTATACCGGGAAGGATGACCCCGTCCAGCATCTGCAGTGGTTCGAGGATGTCGTCTCCATCAGGCCGATGACGGATGTCTTCAAGTGTCGTCTCTTTGCGATCACGCTAAAGGAGAAGGCAAGGGACTGGTTCCATCAACTCCCTCCGAGGTCGATCTATGGTTCGAGGACTTGAGCCGAAGCTTCCAGCTCCGCTTCTCCACCTCCAAAAGCGGAAGAGGAGTCCTGAGTCCATCTTCTTGATAAGGCAGGGGGGCCGAGGAGTCACTGGCCCGTTACGTTGACAGGTTCCAAGAGGAGATCCTGGAGGTCCAGGAGATGTCAGGGTATGCTCTCCAGATGGCCTTCACCGTTGGGCTGAAGGAGGGCTTCTTCAAGATGAGCTTGACCCGGAAGGCCCCCCTCTCCTTCGAGGAGCTGATGGAAAGGGCGGCAGAGGATTGCCATGGAGGCAGCCAACCCGGCATTTGTCAAGAGGTTGGAAAAGTTGACAGAGGTGGAGTCAAAGGAGCAGGTTGGCTCAAGGCATCAGGAAGGAAGAAGAAAGAGGAGCAGAGAGCTCAGGGGTTCCAAGGACAGGAAGGTCCAGAACCAGGTTGGAGGCAGCAGGGGACCTGCCCAAGGTCCAGGAAGAGCTCTCATCCAAGGAGAGGGGAACTTTCATGGGGCCAAGGGAGGTACAACTTCCAGAGGCAGGCCCCAAGGCAACTCTTACCCCCGCCGCAGCAAGCCTTGGCGATAGGAGGGGAAGAGGTAACAGGAGAGCGCCCAGCCCGCCGAAAGAGGGGAGAAAGAGCGCTGCTGTACTGCGACTTCCACCAGGTGGAGGGGCACGCCACGGCTACCTGCCCCGAGTTCTTGGAGGTGAGGGGGGAGAGAGGCTTGCCCAGCCGCAGCCGCCGGTACGGGTAGAAGAGGTTCTACCCGGAGAAGGGGGTGATGATATATGCGAGGATCGGGTCGACGTGGGAACCCGAGGCGGTATAGGAGTGATCCACGGTGGAGTGGGGTTGAGGCCACCCGGAAGGCAAGCCTCCATGTCATGTACCGAAGGAGCGTCGCCTCAACCTCCCAGACCCGCCCCCAGAGGAAAAGATCACCTTCTCGGTGAAGGACCTACCGGATCATGAGGATCCGTTCTGTGATGCGCTGGTCATCCAGACAGCCATCGAAGGCTACACCCGTCTCCGGATCCTGGTTGACAACGGAAGCTCCGTCAACGTCATTTTCAAGAAGCGTTTGACGAGATGAAGGTGGAGCCAAGGAGGGTGTTGGCCTCGGACGGACCCCTGTTCGGATTTTCAGGGAGAGGAAGGAGGTGGAGGGTGGAGTTGGACTCCAAGTAAATTTGGGAGGAGTCTCGAGGAACTGCCGTTTCGTCATTGTTGACGCTCCAAGCAGCTACAACGTCATCTTCGGAGACCCCTCATCAGCGCCTTCCGTTGCGTGACGTCTTCATTCCACCAATGCCTCAAGTTCAGCTCAGGAGGGATCCAGGTCAGAGTCAAGGGAGACTCCAGGATGGCAAGGCAGTGCTACGTCACGGCCGTCAACACCATCTCTTGGTTGGCCAAGGCAGAGGAGATGGAGAAGGTCATGGAGAGCCTGAGCAGGATGGGTGTCCGGCGAGGAGGAAGCGGATGACGACCACCGGCCCAGACCCCCTGAAGAAGCCTCGCCCCGGCAGAGTCCTATATGTATCTTATCTTGTAATGAGTCTAACCCCCGACTAACTGAGTCGGGGGGATCATGTAATCCATCTATTTCCCCGTTTGAGGATGTAGGATTTGGTAAGGTTTGATTGTGTAGCTCAAGTCCTTGCTCCGATGACGATTCCGCCGCCAGCTCCCACTAGCTGGCTGGGTAGGTTGATCTCTCGTGGTAGCCCAAGCCCTTTGCTCCGATGACGATTCCGCCGTCAGGCTCCCACTAGCTGGCTGGGTAGGTTGATCTCTCGTGGTAGCCCAAGTCCTTTGCTCCGATGACGATTCCGCCGCCAGCTCCCACTAGCTGGCTGGGTAGGTTGATCTCTCGTGGTAGCCCAAGTCCTTTGCTCCGATGACGATTCCGCCGCCAGGCTCCCCACTAGCTGGCTGGGTAGGTTGATCTCTCGTGGTAGCCCAAGCCCTTTGCTCCGATGACGATTCCGCCGCCAGGCTCCCACTAGCTGGCTGGGTAGGTTGATCTCTCGTGGTAGCCCAAGCCCTTTGCTCCGATGACGATTCCGCCGCCAGGCTCCCACTAACTGGCTGGGTAGGTTGATCTCTCGTGGTAGCCCAAGTCCTTTGCTCCGATGACGATTCCGCCGCCAGGCTCCCACTAGCTGGCTGGGTAGGTTGATCTCTCGTGGTAGCCCAAGCCCTTTGCTCCGATGACGATTCCGCCGTCAGGCTCCCACTAGCTGGCTGGGTAGGTTGATCTCTCGTGGTAGCCCAAGCCCTTTGCTCCGATGACGATTCCGCCGCCAGGCTCCCACTAGCTGGTTGGGTAGGTTGATCTCTCGTGTAGCCCAAGCCCTTTGCTCCGATGACGATTCCGCCGCCAGGCTCCCACTAGCTGGCTGGGTAGGTTGATCTCTCGTGGTAGCCCAAGTCCTTTGCTCCGATGACGATTCCGCCGCCAGGCTCCCACTAGCTGGCTGGGTAGGTTTATCTCTCGTGGTAGCTCAAGCCCTTTGCTCCGATGACGATTCCGCCGCCAGGCTCCCACTACTGGCTGGGTAGGTTGATCTCTCGTGGTATCCCAAGCCCCTTGCTCCGAGACGGTCCCGCTGTCAGGCTCTTACTAGCTGGCAGGCCGGTGGTACCTCTCGTAGGAGCCCCAGTTCTCTCTGCTCCGAGACAGTCCCGCTGTCAGGCTCCCACTAGCTGGCAGTGCCGGTGGTACCTCTCGTGGAGAGTAAGTCTCCTTGCTCCGAGGTGGTCCCGCTGTCAGGCTCCCACTAGCTGACAGGGCCGGTGGTACCTCTCGTGGAGAGTAAGTGTTTTCACCCCGAGGTCGTCTCGTCACCCAGGCTCCCATTAACTGGCTTGACAGGTTGACCCCTCGGGGAGGGTAAGTGTTTTCACCCAGAGGAGTCTCGCCACCCAGGCTCCCATAGTTGGCATGGCAGGTTGACCCCGCAAGGAAGTTACACTCCGCGAATACGTTGGGTTAGATGTTTCTTTCCGAGCTTGTGCCAACCTCGAAAAGAGCGGGGATTGTGTACAACCTCGTATTCGCGAAGGATGGGCCCTAATGAACGTGCTTAGTTTTTAAGCTTTTTGAGTATTTTGAACTCTCGGTGACCATTTTGACTCTAGCTTGAAATATACTAGTAGGGGAGGAGAATCGGCCTCCCCTCGCGGGCCCTTAGTTGGAGTGTGAGAGCGGCAGGTTGGAAGGCACCCGCCCGGGCCAATTGGGTGTGGAGGCGGGATCAGCAGGCCCTCCCCCTCCCCCTTTTCCCTCAGGCCGGCGAGACCAACCCCGGCCCGGCGGGTAGGCCGGGAGAGACCGGCCCTCGGGCCAGGTCTCGCCCCGCCCCCGCGGGCAGCCAGGCGAGACCGGCCCCCAGGCCGGTCTCGCCGAGCCCGCGGGTAGGCCGGGCGAGACCGCCCCTCGGGCCAGGTCTCGCCCCGCCCCGCGGGCAGCCAGGCGAGACCGACCCCCAGGCCGGGTCTCGCCGAGCCGGCGGGTAGGCCGGGCGAGACCGGCCCTCGGGCCAGGTCTCGCCCCGCCCCGCGGGCAGCCAGGCGAGACCGGCCGCCAGGCCGGTCTCGCCGAGCCCGGCGGGTAGGCCGGGCGAGACCGGCCCTCGGGCCAGGTCTCGCCCCGCCCGCGGGCAGCCAGGCGAGACCGGCCCCCAGGCCGGGTCTCGCCGGCCCGGCGGGTAGGCCGGGCGAGACCGGCCCTCGGGCCAGGTCTCGCCCCGCCCACGGCAGCCAGGCGAGACCGGCCCCCAGGCCGGGTCTCGCCCCGTTCCGCAGGTGGGTCCCTATTTGCTTTAGGTGACGCGTTTTTCCTTCTCTACCCCCCGGCGTGGCGGTTTCCTATGGCCCGAGGCCTTTTGGCCGTAGGGTATTTTGGTCATTTTTGGCCCAAGTGATTTGGAAAACTATAAATAGAACCCCTTGGGTGCCTTGGAGAGTATCTTTTTTGAGTTTTCTCCTCCCTTTAACTTCTTCTTGGTGAGTTGAGAGAGCTCTTCAAGGCACCCTAGCTCGAGCTTGGCTGGGAGGGGAAGTGCTCAGGTAGCCTTCCGGGTGTGAGGTGGGACCTCCGCGCTAGAGCCGAGGGTCTGTTCGTAGCTTCTTGATCCTTTGGTCCGTGACGTTCTCTTGAGTGTTGTAGGTGTGAGGTCACCCCTTTCTAGGGACCCCGAACTCCACAGAGACCAAGTTTTTGGTTTCAACAAGCTCGTTGCTCAGTCATGAGGCCAGAATGAAGAAGAAAGAAACACAACTGGAACATGCATTTTCAAAGTAAAGTTTTCCTTGGATTCCAACAAGTCAAATTCCCTCAATCAGTTGCTAGAAATTGCAACATCATTCTCAAGAGGAGGTCAGAAGGAAGAGGGAGACTCCGCCAGCACACGGTACTGCAAATTGTGCCACAAAACACGCATAATACCAGGGATTGTTTTTCTAAGTGCAGAAAAATGCATAAGAAAAATCACTTTGCAGAAGACTGCTGGTACCGTGACAATAAAACAAAAGAGGAATTCAATTTACTAATAGTTCATAATCCCTATTCTATATTTCCAATGCCACTGCACACACACAAGTGAGGTCTGGTTCCTCGACAGTGGTTGCTTCAAACATATGTCAAATAACGGAGAATCATTCACTCACCTAGTGAGAAATGCAATCAGAAGTCATTATGGGTGATGGTAAGTCTGTGATAATAAAGGGAAGAGGCACCGTTGCTGTTACTATGATGAATGGGCATACCAGCTCATTCATGAAGTGCCATATGTCCAGACTTATCTCAAAAATTGCTCAGTAGTGGGGCAACTTTTGAAGAAAGGGTATAAACTCATTTTGATCAAAATGAATGTACTATCGTTGATAAAAATGCAAACAAGTTGATTGCTATTGTAAAAATGACTGATAACAAAATATTCCCTTTATCGTTGCCATTGGGATTATTTGAAGAACAAAATTGCGCCAACTTCACCTACTCACAGGAGGATTCTATGTTATGGCACTGCAGATGTGGTCATCTAAACTATCATGATCTTGGTAGATTACCAAGTTAGCTAATGGACTGAAGGTTCAGTGAATGTGAGAGGCATTTGTGAACATACGCAGAGAATAAAATCCACAGAGTCCCCTTCCCTCAGTAGTCAGGCTGGAGAGCTTCTAGGCCCCTTGAGCTAGTCCACGCTGATATATGGGGACCAGCCACCAACCCAACTATGTCTGGCAACAGGTATTACCTTCTATTTGTGGATGATTATAGCAGATGGATGTGGTATTATTTCCTAAGTCAGAAATCTGAGGCCTTTAGCAAGTTCGCTGAGTTCAAGAAATTGGTGAGAAGTAGTCAAACAAAGAGATCAAGTGTCTCAGGACTGATAGAAGGGGGGGGGGTTTCCTTAGCTCAGAGTTTGATACATATTGCAAGACAAACGTCATTGGTCGTCAGCTAACTGCTCCCTATAGCCCACAACAAAACGGGGTTGTAGAAAGGAGAAACATGACCATTGTGAAATGGGTAGGAGCTTGTTGCAGCACAAAGGCTTACCTAAAGAGTTTTGGGGTGAAGCCATGCACACTGCAGTTCATATTGAATCGATCACCTTCAAAAGCTTTATCTGATACTACTCCCTTTTGAATTGTGGCACCAAAGAAAAGTCTCCATTCATCACTTTAAAGTCTTTGGTTTCATAGCTTATGCTCTCACAACCAAAAATCACAGAGATAAGCTTGATAAGAAGGAGAAAATTGTATTATGTTGGGTACAACCAAGAGTCTAAAGCATATAGACTGTATAATCCGCAGACCAACACTCATAATAAGCAGAAATTCCATCTTTGATGAGGCAGGAAGTTGGTGCTGGGAGAGTCTGGTGGATCAGAGTCACTATCTGGCAGAGTTCTTGGAGGATGTTGATGTTACTTCACAGAGCCATGAAGACACTCAACCACCTAGTCCAGTAAACCCAGCAGAAGTTGCAGATCATACAGAGGATTTTCCTGTTGATCACGGGTATGACTCATTCTCTCCAAAGAAATTTAAAAGTCTAACAGATATCTGTAGTTGTTGCAATATAGCATTTTTCGGTAAGGAACCTACTTCGTTTGTTGATGCCTCATCTCAACCTGAGTGGGTTGAAGCTATGAACTTGGAAATGGAGATGATACATAAAAACAACACCTGGGAGCTGGTAGATAAACCATCTCACCAAGATATTATTGGCCTCAAGTGGGTGTTCAAAGTCAAACTAGATCAGAATGGACATATTCAAAAACACAAAGCACGACTTGTGGCGACGGGATACTCTCAAAAACCAGGCAGGGATTACACTGAGACTTATGCTCCAGTAGCAAGGATGGAGACAATACGTTCTCTTCTTGCTCTCGGTGTACAATTTAACCTCCCAATTCATCAAATGGATGTAAAATCGGCTTTTCTAAATGGAGAAATCACTGAAGATATCTATGTCAAACAGCCAGAAGGATATGTGAAGGAAGGAGAAGAAGATAAAGTCTACAAACTCAAGAAGGCTCTATATGGTCTTCGACAGGCTCCTAGAGCATGGAATGATCGCATCGATTGCTTGCTTTCTCCGTGGGCAGGAATACACCGGAGTCCATATGAAGCTTCCTTGTATTATAAACACTATCCTAATGGCAACATGGTGGTTGTGTGTATCTATGTTGATGATCTGCTGATAATAGGTACAGAATCCACATTGATAGAAGAATTCAAAATTAGCATGAAATCTGAGTTTGAAATGAGTGATCTTGGACTCATGAGTTACTTTCTAGGACTCCAAATTCAACAAAGCTCAGATGTTATATTTATTCACCAACACAAATACATATGTGAACTTTTAAGTAAATTTGCAATGGAAGAATGTAAGCCACTGCTAACCCTCTGGCAACAGGAGAAAGTCTTGTCAAAAATGATGGAGTAGGAAAGGTGAATGAAGAGAATTATATATGTATTGTTGGGTCTTTAATCTACTTGACCAACAGTAGACCTGATATAGAGCAGGAAGTTAGTTATGTATCCCGTTTTGTTAATAAATCCAGCAACATACACCTAATGGCTGTAAAATGCATTCTGTGTTATCTTTAGGGGACAAGAACATATGGTCTGACGTTTACAAAAAGGGACATAGATAAAGAAGAACTGATTGGATTCTCGGATAGTGATTGGGCTGGGAGTGTTGATGATAGAAAGAGCACCAGCGGATTTGTAATACAACTTGGTGGTAACACCGTTTCCTGGAACTCCAGAAAACAGAAAAGCATTACGTTATCCACAGCAGAGGCTGAGTATATGGCCATAGGTGATGCCGCTAAAGAACTTATTTGGCTAAATCGTCTCATAAGAGATTTAAAGAAAAGGAAAATGGGGGCAGTAACTCTGAAAGTGGACAGCACATCAGCAATCTCTATCTGCAAGAATCCAGTTTTTCATAACAGGACCAAACACATCCAAATACGACACCACTTTGTGAGGGAACTGGTCGAAGAAAAGGAGATAATGCTGAAATACTACAGCACCACCAAGCAGCTCGCCGACGGAATGACAAAAGCCCTATCCGCTGAGAAGTTCATCGCATTCCACCGCGGTCTCGGAGTCGGCGGTGCACTGGAGCCCTAGATCAAGAGGGGGAATGTTAGATAATTTGATCTAGTGTGTGTTGATGTTTACTTTATATTATTTATGTTGGACTTGATGCACCGCTCCATACGGGTCTAGTATATATTGACCCGTATGTGACTATCTTCGAGATAGCTCTAATTCCTCGTCGTCGTCATGTGCAATTCCTTCCCGCCTCTTGTTCCTGTTCATCTTCTTCATGCAGTTTTCAGGGCACTTATTTGACGCTCATCTCACATAGACCTCTGCCTGCTCCACCCAATCCACCTCCATGACCACCTCCGAACCCGCCGCCACCACCCGCTCCACCACCAAGCCCTCCAACACCACCACCTAGTCTTCCTCCGTGACCACCTCCCAGGCCCCCCTCTATGCCCTCCTCCAACACCGCCGCCAACCCCACCTACTTTCCCCCCTCCAAGCCCTCCTCCACCTCCGAGCCCTGGCCCTAACCAGCTCCACCCGAACCACCATTAATGTCCACAATTTTTTTTTATAAGAATGCTAGACGAAATGACGACGTTGTCACGGTAAAATTGTAACATCAATGTAACGGACGAGAGTTACTGTAGAAATGAAGAATTCCCTTATTATAGTGTGTGTGTGCGTGCGTGCGTGCGTGCGTGCGTGCTGGCGGGCGGCGTGCGAGGCGGGCGGGCGGGCGGGCGGGCGGGCGGGCGTGCGCGGGGGCGGTGGCGGGGCGGGCGCGGGCGCGGGCGCGGGCGCGGCGCGGGCGCGGGCGCGGGCGCGGGCGCGGCGGCGGGCGCGGGCGCGGTGTGTGTGTGTGTGGGATTATTTACCAGTACCTCCCCTCGAAGTTTGTAAAATTACAGCTTGCGCCCCTCTAACTTTTAAAATTAGGGTTATTTACGAGGACGTCCCCTCGAAGTTTGTGAAATTACAGCTTGCGCCCCTCTAACTTTCAAAATTACATTTACACCCCTTTAATGTTTACATTTCATAACATCCATCCACAAAAAGACCCCCTTGAAGATTTACGCCAAGGGGGTACTTTTGTGCATGAATGTTGTGAAATGTAACATTGATGGGAGGTTTTTGAAATTTCAAAATTTTGAGGGGTGCAAGCTGTAATTACACAAACTTCAAGTGGAGGTCCCGATAAATATATCCACACACACACAAACACGCACGCACGCACGAGCAGCTCCGCACGGTCTTCACCCATTCGAGCGGTCTTCGCCCATTCGAGCGGGTTGCACACACATTCGAGCGGGTTGCACCCGCCTATAAGCACTTAGTTTTATTTAAAACATATTCATATGAGTACTTAAAATGACCGTACAAAAATATGAATCAATATTCTTATTTTTATTTCGTAAAAAAATAAAAATTTTATCTAAAAAATCAATTTCTCTCTCTCTTCTCTCCCTCGTATCGCTAAATGTAGGGATAAAAGAGCTATAAAGATTCCATATTTCTCTCTCTCATCTCTCCCTTCTCTCTTTATTTCTCTCTCTTCATTGGATGACTAAGATAAAAAACTTGGCATATGTTGGTTGGCTAAAATTAATTCTAAACTCCAAACTACTTTTTAATGTAGTTAAATAAATATATATATCTTATTTTATTATATAAAGCAATATAGGTATTTGGAGGCACACCATAGATCAAACAAGAGCCGTTGGATCATGAGAGAGAGCATGAGATGGGGGGAAGAGAGTTGGGAGAGAGAGAAAGGTAGAGAGAGGGGAGGAGAGAGGGGAGGAGAGAGAGGGGGAGATAAAGGAATAGAGATGAAGAAAGACTGCGTGAAATTAATGTTTTTATGACAAAACGTAATTTTTTTTATAAAATAAAAATTATAATATTGATTTATATTTTTTTACGGTCATTTTGAGTACTCATATGTATATATTGCGGGCACTGCCCGTCTTGAAGTGTGTGCATCACGCTTTGATGCGGGCGCAGCCCACAATGACGCATCGAGCACGGGAGAAGCCCGTTCGGAGGCTGGCGAAGCCCGCCTGGATGCGGCCGAAGGCCGCCCGAGAGCATCGAGCACGGGCGTAGCCCGTGCGAAGATGCTCGTATTATATAAAACCATATGCTTATTAAGGCACACCAAAGATTTAATATGTGTCATTGGACCATGAGAGAGTGTGTGAGGGAGAGAGTTGGGAGAGAGGGTGAGATATATTATTATATATATAATACGAGTTTCTTCGCACAGGCTACGCCCGTACTCGAAGCTCTCGGGCGGCCTTCGGCCGCATCCAGGCGGGCTTCGCCCGCCTCCGCATGGGCTTCGCCCGTGCTTGATGCTCTGAGCGGCCTTCGGCCGCATAGAAGCGGACCTCTCTTCCACGCAATTCAACCGCTCGGCGCCGCAACCGCCACTCGCGTCCCTGCGATTCACCGGCTCGGCGCCACAACCGCCACTCGCCGCCCCCCGTCTACCTATGATTGTTTGCATACGCGGGCGTGAGGAATAACAGAGCGGGTTTCCCGGCACCGGCGGCCTGGCCGCAGATGGGATCCATGCCAATGGCCAGGCCGGAGAGGACGGAGTAGCCGGTGATGTTGGCAAACCCAGTGGCGAGGCTGCCACCGGCGAGGGCCAGCAGGCCGAATCGGCCGAGGAAGAGCATGGAGATGATGGAGCCGGAGTAGAGCAAGAGGCCGGTGGCGAGCATTGGGAAGGCGACGGTGAGGATGGATTTCACCTCTGTGATTGTTAGTTCTAGCTCGCTGGGTTGCTCACCGTTGCCGGAAACTATGGCTGCTTTGGAGCTCCGGGGAAATGGGTGCAGAAGGATTTGAAGCCGGTGGTTTTGGAATTTGCAGGGCTCACACTGTCACACATGGTGGCCGGCCATTGGGTCTCACGGGTAGGGCACCGCCAGTGGTGGCCCTGCCCGTTGGCCACCGGAAGAGTTCTGACGAGTTCGCCCGGGTCCGGCGAACCCGCCGGTGGGGGCTGGACAGGCCGCCGGGGGCTCCGCTGGCGGCGGCAGTGAAAGCTTTTTAAAAAAAAAGAATTTAAAAAAAACATCATGTTGACAACATATACTGTAGATAGGGTAAATATCTTTATATATGTATAAATAATAATAGGGAGAGAAGGAGAGAGAATGGAGAGAGAAAGAGAGGGCGGAGGTATGGAAATAGAGAGAGAGGGAGGGAGAGGGAGAGAGAGAGAAAGAATTAAAGAAAAAAGAAAAGAAGAGAAAAAGCGAGAAATTAATGTTTTATTGTTAAACCTTAAATTTTTTATAAAATAAAAATGGTAATGATGATTTATTTTTTTTACGATTATTTTGAGTAATCATATGTATATGTTGCGGGCGTAGTCCGTCGGGCGCTGGCGAAGCCCGCCATCGCCGGTCGGATACTGTCGTACAAGGCAATAGGGGCGGAGCCCCAATCCCGTATCTGGCACTCGTGTGTGTGTATATATATACATAATATATATATATATACATAATATATATATACACACAATATACATATATTGTGTAGACACAATATATATATATATATATTGTGTGTATATATATAGTGTATATATTGTGTATATAACTAATATACGTGATATGAGCCGCCTCTCTTGAAAATCATCACGGCTTAATTCATATCTCTACGAACCTCTCGACGTCTGTCGCCGCAGGTTTTATCCACCTATGAGGGAACCCGAACCCAACACTATTAGGGTACGTTTGTTTACAGGCTTGAATGTTGGAATTGGAATTTTAATAAATTTCATGGAATTCATTTTGAACTATAGCCAATTCTTTCTAATGTATATAAGAATTGAATAATTTTGGGCAGAGCGCACTTTTTTCCGGCAGGGAGCGCAATTACCGGTCCGACGTGCATTTTTCGCTGAGAGGCGCATTTTTCGCACAGTCACACATTTTTTTTCCGGGGGCGCATTTTTCGTTTGTACGCGCATTTTCCGTTCAGACTCACATTTTTCCCCGGATGCGCATTTTTCGGGTCGGACACGCATATTTCCACTCGATCGCGCATTTTCTGTCTGAGCGCGTGTTTTTCGATTGGGTGCACGTTTTCTACATGGGCGCGCGTTTTCCGCCCGGACACGCGCTATTTTTCCCGTCCGCGCGCATTTTCGATTGGGCGCGTGCATTTCCCCCGAGCATGCTTCTTTCACCTGAACATACGTTTTTTTTTCTCTAGCGCATGTAATTTCATGATTGAATTTTATATAACAAACGAATGACAAAATTGATCAAATTTTGTTTTTTGGACAAACATTATACTTGAAATTAATTTTAATTCCAATATCCGATTTCAATTTCTTCCAAACAAACGGTACCCTAGAGTGCGCTTGTTTCGTTGTTTTTTGATGGAGGGAATTGTTTTTGGTTCAAAACCAAAAATCTCCGAGTTTTGAAAATGAGCCAAAACCAAGTTTTTTGCTTGTTTTTAGTAATGTTTTCAGATAGAAAGTATTCAAATTGAAATTTTGGGGGGTAAAATTTTCAAGTTGCTCCTGTTCATCTTCTTCCTAAAGCTTTCAAGCTTCTCCTAAGCTCGGAGTGAAAACTCCCTAATCCTAAAGAAAACCTCCCGCTGCTGCTCCATTTTTTTGAAGCTTGCATTCGCAATAGAAAAAAGAGAGGAAAAGAGACTGCAAAAACGGGTCAAAAAACAAGGATGTTCTCCCGGTCACTCTGAACAAACTCAGAGAGAACCGGCGGGAAATCCTCAAAACAGGTCCAAAGAAAAGTACAGAAAATAGCATAACGAGAACAAAAATCCGCAGCCCGATTGGCCTCCCGCGGAGCATATCAGAGCAGAACACGAGGAAGCTCGAAAAGGAATCCCAACACATCAGCGTCCGGGAAGTGGGCATCCCAAAGACGCGAGTCAAAGCAGCGTTGACAATACTTGATCAAGTTGAGGCAGCCCCCCTCAATGATCACCCCAGAAGCATCAAAGCAGTCAACCGTGAGGTAGTCCCGAATGGCCGCCAGGGCAGACATCTCCGTTCGGCCCGGATCCCATTGCATAAGCGACTGGCCGGCCGCAAAGAGGACCGTACCAGAGGAGTCACGAGCCACAATCCCCACCCCGGCTTGGCGAGAAGGTAGGAGAGCGTCGTCGATGTTGATCTTGAGCCAGCCCGGGGGTGGGGGACACCACAGGGTAGAAGACGGCCGAGAGGGCTGGGTGGTGTCCCAATTCGCCTGGGTGGGGAAGGTCGTTGATCGAGAAGCTGACTCCAACACCCGCGTCGCAATAATGGTGGGAGTGGCATACTCTTGGAGGTGGATCATGGCGTTGCGCGTCTGCCAACACTGATAAACCGCAAAACCAAGAATGGTAAACGTGCTGGAGCAGTTGGCCGAGTTGGACAGGCCATCCATGAGGGCAGTCCAAGAAGAGACACGGGGAAGGGTCAGCCCCCACCGCTGCAGCGCCGTCCCAACAGTTTGGAGGCAACTGCACTCGCCGAGGAGATGGTCCCACGACTTAGAAGCGATCCAGCCCCAAGGGCAGCAAGTCTCAATCGCCAGCCCGCGGTGGGCCAACCAAGTCCGAGTAGGAATAGCATCCAAGGAGAGACGCCACCAGAAGTAACGCGCGCGGGGGCACATCTGGAGTTTCTTAAGCCAGCCCGCATCCTGCGACGGAGGTGGGAAGAGGGCCGCGTAATCGAGCCCAGTCACAGTCTGCCCCGAGAAGCGCGGAAGTAAGGTAGGAGTATCCTGCTGCAGATCCAGGTCCACGATGACCTGTAGGATCAGAGTGATCAGCTCAACCCCAAAAAACCGGCGGAGGCGGTCCAAACTCCAAACACCATGATCGTCAAGGAGGTCCGCCACCATAAGGCCTTCCAGCCCACAACAGTCGATGAAAGTGGGCACCGAGCAAATTCCAAATCCAAGAGCCAGGTCTGCCGAGCACCGAGATAGAAGCCCCATCCGCGATTCGCCAGTGGAGAAGCGGATCCAAGTGCGCCATACCCTCATGAAGGATGCAGAGAACAGGCGAGTCCCCGCGCCGAGGTGTGCCCCTAAGAAGGCGGTTGTTGTACCGATGCCGAACGATAGAGTGAAACACGCTGGCCGACGGTTGAAGAAGGTCACAAGCGTGCCGGGAGCGGAGAGGGCCTCACCATTTGTCAAGGCTGTGGAGACCAAGTTCACCATGAGAGGTCGGCAAGCACACGGTAGACCAATCAACATAATGCATCTCATAGGTACTGCGGTCCTTTTGCCAAAGAAAAAACCGGGCAATCTTGTCAATGGAGAGAGAGACGGAGCGAGGGACATCCGCATGCGTGAGCTGGAACTGGGCTGAAAGCAGCAAAGCGGAGGCAATCAAGGTTCCTCGGCCGGCAAGAGACGGGTGGCGATTACCCCAAGCCCGAACCTTAGACCGAATACGGATCAAGAGGTCGGAGAAGTCCGCTGCCCGGAGCTTCCGCATGGCGAGCTTAACCCCCAAGTAAAGCATCTTTGTGACACCCTGAAAGCCAAGCGAGCAAGGAATCCAGTCGGCCTTCCAAGATGGCGTGGCCTTGCTGAAAACCACCATGGACTTGCTCGAGTTGATGCACTGGCTCGTCCATTTACAATAATCTTCAAGGGTGGACCGGATGCCCCCAAGAGCAGTCGAGGAAGCGGCACCAACGAGGAGGATATCATTGGCGTATAAGAGGTGGGAAATGCGGGGTTCAGCCGGGGACAAGGAGATGCCGATGGAGTGGCTCTGGAGCTCGAGCAGAGAATAAAGGCATGCGGCGAGTGGGGACAGCCTTGTCGGAACCCGCAGGTGGCCTCGATCCATGAAGTCTGCTTGCCATTGAGGAGGAGTGCAAATCGCGGATGCATAACGCATTGAGGGACCCAGTTGATGAACTGAGCAAGTAACCCAAACAGCTGGAGGACTTGTTGCAAGGTGCCCCAAGCCATTTTATCGTAGGCCTGAGCCATGTCGATCTTGATAGCCATAAAACCCGACCGAGCAGTGGAGACCTTGAACTTGTGCATAATTTCCTAGGCAAGGAAGCAATGATGTGAGATGGAGCGGCCCGGGACAAAAGCACCTTGTTCCGGAGAAACCAAGGATGGGAGGAGCGGATGTAGGCAGCGAATCAGAACCTTGTCCGCAACCTTGTAGATTGTTTGGCACAAGCTAATCGGCCGGAATTTATCCGGTTGAGCAGCATTAGGGACCTTTTGGATAAACACGAAAAGCGTCTCCTTCCCCTCGGGAGGCATTAGGCCCGTCCGGAAGAACTCTTGAAGGGCGCCGCAAACATCCTTTTTGATAGTTAACCAAAATGAATGGAAAAAAGAAGCAGTCATGCCGTCGCGGCCGAGTGATCGGTTTGGCTTCAGGTCGCGGTTGGCGGCCCAAATTTCCTCGTCTGAGATATTTGCAGCAAGAAGTGAGGCCGCCGCCGGTGGCACCAATTGAGGCTGGGGGAGCCCAGCTGCTCCATTGAGCATTAGAAACTACAACATTTAAAAGAGAGAGGAAATCAAAACGATGATCCATGGAAGCTCGTGTTTTCACCGCTGCTCCATGGATCCCAAAATCAAAAAGGAAAGGACATTAAAATGGCGATCCATTAAAACAACGAGCAAAAATGGAAGCTCGAGCTGCAAAAACGTCTTCCCGTTCTTTCTTCTTCGCAAATCCTTTCAGCTCGAGCTGCAAAACCGACCAAATTAGGTCGGTTTCGTGGATGGCTTAATTTCTAAACACCCAAAACTCATAAGTTTTGATTGAAAGCCAATTCCGTCCAGAATAAGCTCCAAACGAACACAACAAATGGAATTCCCCCCATTATTTCCTCCTAAAACCGATCGCACCAATTCTATCCTTCAAAAATATCAAACAAAAACAAAATTTGAATTTGGGTGTACCAATTCCATTTCCTTCCTCCTAAAACCTACGAAACGAACGTACGCTCATGTTTCCGATTCCTTCCGGTGGCGATTTCCAACAAAAATCAAGAAAAATATCGCACATGTAATCCATGTGAAATTTTGATTGAAATGTTTTAGAAGTTGCATGATGCTAATGTTTTATCATTTTTTGTCAGATAATGAGAAACTTTTGTTACTCATTTTTATGATGCTAACGGTCACTGTACTTTTTCTATTTTTGCAGTGCCACGTGGACAAATTTGACTGGAGAACAAGTGCATGTGTGAGAGATTGAGGAGTAATGATGATTTAGGCTTATCTTATGGATGATGCTACACTCATCTAAAATATACAAAAAAAAATCACAAAAAGTGGGTCCCACTCAGCACAAAAACACCAGACCTTCCTATTTCCCTAATTTTGCAAACCTAATTACAGGAATCAGATGTTTTTGTGCTGAGTGGGGCTCATTTTTTGTGTGATTTTTTTGTATGTTTTAGGTGAGTATAGTATTATCCTAATCTTATTAGTGTGGAAGTTTTTTAAAATATGAATGTATTTTCTCAGTTTTTTTTTTAATTATGTGCTTTGAACTATAAAGAAAGACGTGATGTACTTAGGCATTAGTGAGATTAGAAATCTATATAGTCGACCTCACTATAGTTAGATATAATGAGATAAAGGCTTGAGTGTTATTATTGTTTGTGCTTTGAAGAATAATTGATGAGTGTTGTTAAGTAAGAGTATTATAGGGGTGATTTCTAATCTACCTCCATGATTATTTGTTGAGTGGGAGGTAATGTAACATGTTTTTTGCTCAAGTTTACTCCACAATCTTTTGCTTAGGCATAATGCTCGATAACTCGTGATAATTCACAGTGCTTGGCGGGTTGACTTCGCAAATTTAAAGTGCTCGACAACTCGTCATGTCTATTCATCATTCATTAGTCAACCAACTATAGCAAATTGAATCATGCTTGTTACATGCAGCCTACTTTTTGCATAAAGTCAGTGGGGCGCTTCAGCATGTAACGGTGGGACAAACAAATGTACTTGTTACTTGTTAGTTAGAGTAGGAGAGTGTCATAGATGCATTGGCTTTTAAAGAATTGAGGAAGGGTTAGGCTGTGTTTGGCGCGGTTTATTGCGGCTTATTTGCTCTGGTGATGTTGAACAAAAACATCATTGTTATAAAATGTATGTTTGGTATGACAAATGTTACCATCGTTACAAGAAAAAATTAGTTTGGGGCATAAGCTTTTGGTATCACAATGACATTTTTATCTGACATCACCAGAACAAATAAACTACGATAAGCCGTGTCAAACGCAGCCTTTGCCAAAAATGTAACTTTATGTTGAACACAAAGATGTCCTGCTTAGTTAATTTCTTTTGTTTCATAATTACCGAGCCTCCTAAATTGACTTGGAGATTGAGGACTACTCCCGATATTCTTTTTTCCTAAAAAAATATGTTTGGGAGTCCGTTTTGACTCCATTCCGTTCTAAACGGACTGGAGGAGAGGTGTTTGTGAACAACTAAAATGTTGTCATTTTAAAACGGTCGGTTTTAAAACTTACTTTTTCCTCCGTTTTGAAAAGGTCGTGGAGACCTCCATTCTCCCTTTCAAAACGATCGTTTGAAATATTTTTTTAATTTAATTTTATTTTACTTAATCAATTTAACCCCATTAAAAAATAATTATATCCATAAATTTGCAAAAAAAATTACAAATATAATACCTAGTTTTGTTTTTAAAAATTCAGAAAAAATTACCCCGATAAATAAAATTCATTTGAAGATAATTTTAAAAATTTCAAATCATCATCAAAACTAAGATTACCCAAACAAAATCTCAGTTTTAAAACCACAGTTTTAAAATACAGTTTAACATCTTCTTTTTAAACTTCCCCCTTTTAAAACGACACTGGTTTCTCAAACAGAGCCTAAAAGAAAAATCAACTAGTTTCTTTGAGCTCTGTTCGTTTGGATAGAATTGAGAATCTGAAATTAAAATTGAAGGTCATTTTTAATTGAATTCAACATTTAATTTAAATTCTAAAATCTCAATTTCAATCAACCAAGCAGAGCCTTGGGTTCTCTCCAAAGTTATTGAATCCAATTTGATCTTCTCATCTCATTTCAAAATTATAATGCTCACTAAAGTCCCAGTAACATTAAGGGGCATATTGACATATGATCTTGTGTGGGCAGCCTCTCATATTAAATTAAAAAAATATTTTTCACTAAAATGAATTATATGAAAATTATTTTTTGTCCTTATATATTATATATAGTATCTATTCATAAAACTTTCAATAAAATAAGATTGGTATAGTGGCTTCGATCACGGTGGTTATTGCTTCATTTGGGAGAGTGATTAGATTGAAATGTAATGTTGCATATTTTTCATTTGTTTTTTTGCCTCTCTTTTCGAGCCCACATGTTTTGATCCTCTTAGAAATTCCGTTGTTAGTAACCCGCTACCCCGACCTTCAGTTATCGGCTTTTCAGTGAAGAGAAGAAAAATTCTGAACTCTGCTCAATTCCAGCCATCCGCACCTCTGACTCCTGCCTTGCCCCGACGAGTGTGATGTTGCTTCATCTCCCTCAGCGTCGGCGAGGAGTCCATCAACGTGGAATCTTGACAACCGTTGTGCTCCTGATAGCCCTCTCGTGCCCCCCGCTGGAACAATTTTTTGGTGCCACCGACGACCTGCCCGGAGCCCACAGGCGGGTTCGTCGAGACCCGATAAACCCGCCAGGATTATCCCGATGGTGCTCTGGCAGGGCCACCGCCGACGGTGGCCCTGACCGTGAGGCCTAAATTTGGGCCTCACTGTCAGCACCACCACCGGAGCCGGATTACCCCTGCCGGGTTTGTCGGGGTCTGGCAACCCCCTGGTGGGCTCCAGGCAAGCTGCCAACGGCTCCACCGCCACCGGCGGCCTTAACCGCATGCTCGACGCTATTTTTAATGTTTTTTTTTCAATAATTTAATATATATATATATATTATTATTATTAATCGTCATAACTATTTTGGCAAACAGTTATCTGTTCCGAACAACTCTGCAAATACATATTATCTAAACAGATTTTCATTTGCAACAAGTAATTTCCATTAACTTCATTTACAAACCTTCATTTACAACTACTTATTTTATAACCGCAACCATTCTCTCAAATGAAGTCTATGACTTTGGTCCTGTTTGGTAAAGCGGTAGGAGTGTTGCACACCGCTGCAACGCATGAATCAACGCCAAACACAAAAATAACTATCGCGGTGGAACAGTGTCCGACATCGCGGCTCGTGAAAACAGCGGCAGGCAAAAATTTACGCATCTTTCCTCTTCCCTGATTTCTCTCCCAAGCCCTAGCGACACCGGCGAAGATCTCCTGGCGATTTTTCTCCCAAGCCCTAGCTACACCGGCGATATTCTCCACCGGCGACGCGTGCTTTTTTTCTGGCATCCACGACTGCTCCTAGGCCAACATCGGCGATCTTCGCCGCCCAACTTCGTTTTTACGGCTGCTCGATTTGTGTTCTCTATCTCTGGACGATCTCTCCTCCCAAGTCCTCTCATTCTCCGGCAGATTCTGTACCCGACAAGCCATCGATTTCTGTTCATCTTCTCCGGTCGTCGCCTTCTTCTTCCTGTTTCCAGACGCCGAATCTGCACCAAAAATCTATGGATTCCTAGCTTTAATATTAGTTTAAGGGAGCTCTAGCTCCTTGGTTTCTGGTTTGCTATCTTTAATATCTATGGATTCCTATTTATTTGGCAAGTCCACTCACTTTAAAAAAAATGATGTTTTTCATTTTTTTTCACATTGTTTACCTTTACCTACTTTTTCTGATGTTCCTTCAGTTTTATGCTTTGATTTACATGGTAAAGGTAAACAATGTGAAAACATGAAAAACATCATGTTTGCTCATCCTTGTACCTTGACTCATCTATGTGCTCCCAAATGTTGGATCAAGTTACAGAGTTGCTCCCAACTGTTGGCCTTGGTCATCCCAATGCATTTTCAAAATCAAAATGATGAGAACTTTTAGCATCATGTTTCCAAAATCAGAGTTCCAAAATCAAACTAAATTTTTAGTGTTTTACATTTTGTCCAGGTAGGTGAGTGATGGGTAAACCAAAGGATGGTGTCGTTTCAGCGCGGTGGGAGTCTGCACACGTACACGAGCTTGAGAAGTTTCCGAACATATTCGATGATATAGACATGTACGATTTTGCCACGCTGTATCTCATAAATCTCAACAATCGCATTGTCTTTATGAATCTACCGGAGGACAGGAAGGTCTCGTGGTTGCGGAAGCGTTACATGGATTCTCTGAAGTGAATGTCTTATAGTTATGGTCTCATTAGCTTCTTTCAAGTACTCTTATAATTTGGCTTATTTTGGAATCATGTTTTTTATGAAACTCTTGTTATTGGGCCTACTTTTGGATCATCTTTTGTATGAAACTCTTGTTATTTGACCTATTTAGAACTCTTGCAATGTTTTGTAATGTTAATCTTCTGTTGTGTATGTTAATTTGGACTCTAGCATTGTTGTTTATGTTAACCAATAGGCCTCTTGTTATGATCATTTAAATAGTTAGCAGGGATTAGCATTGTTGTATGTTCATTTATTAGTATTGTGGTATGTTCATTTAAATAGTTTTGTTATCAGGTATTTTCACGATGGAAGAGCAGAACAATGATGATGATGTTATGTTTAATGACGAACAAGTCATGTTAATTCACCAAAATAACCAGAAACAGAGGTTTATTATTTACCAAAACCTCGTTGCAGGCAAGCGCTTTGGTAATAAGCAAATATGTACTCCAATCTCTTATTAAAATACCTTGCATGACCTCAAAGCAAACTGGAGAGAAATGGATGACAGAATTATTAACATGGCATCCAAGCAGATTTTTTGATAATTTTTGTATGTCCAAGCAAATCTTTTTGGATTTATTGATTTTACTAGAAGAATCATATGGTTTAAAATGATCTTTAAGGACCGCAACCAGAGAGGTTTTGGGAATGACATTGTACATTCTTGGCCATCATGAAACTCTACGAAAGACATGAAAACGATTCCAACATTCATCTGCGACAGTTAGCAGATTTTTCGAGGAAGGTTTACATGCACTTACACGACTTTCAATGGATATCATAGCTCCCACCGATCCACAGTTCAAAGGAATTCCCGCGCATATTCAAAATGATGATAGATACATGCTGTTTTTCAGGGACTGCATTGGAGCAATTGATGAGACACATGTGGATGCTTGCATTCCGATACATGAGCAAGTCACATATATTGGCCGACATGGATCGCCGACTCAAAATGTAATGGCAGTGTGTGATTTCAATATGTGTTTCACATATGTTGTGCCAGGATGGGAAGGTTCAGCTCATGATAGCCACATTTATCATCGAGTTGTGCGAGATAGAACATGTAAATTTTCATATGCGCCTCTAGGTAAATTTTAGCCGGCATTACTAATGCACGTTTTTTCCCCTATTACTATTTAAACTTGTGTTTTAAAAAAACATTTCAATACAGGAAAATATTATCTGATGGATGTCGGATATCCGTTAGAAGCTGGACTATTGAAACCATTTCCAGAAATAAGATATCATTTGACGGATTTCGCTCGAGGCAATCGATATATTGAAGGCCGCCGTGAAATATTTAATCCAAGCACACTCATCGTTGCGTTCTATTATTGAACGGAGCTTCGACGTTTGGAAAAATAAATGACGCATCCTTAGAAAAATGCCACAATACTAATTCTCAAAGCAATGTGTAATTGTGGTGGCTACAATGACCCTTCATAATTACATAAGAAGACATCCGTCTAGGGTTGATCCAGAGTTCAGAGCATGTGATATTGATGAGACCTTTGTGCATCCAGAGGCATACAAACATAGGGCACAACGACGAGGAACCGTCATAGTCACAACTCCGAGCGTAGAGCCGGTAATATATGATGAGACAGGTGCACCTGAGATGTCTGCTTTGAGAGAGTTGATTGCAGACCAATTGGAAAATGCTCGCGGGTAAAATTCAATCATATGTAGTTTAGCATATACATTATTTAATTAATATTAAATTCATCTAATCTGACGTAAATCTATTTTGCAGATGAGAATTATTCACATTGTAGAAAAGAGACCATCATGGCTTTCAATTATATTTACCTAATATTTTGCGTCGAACAAGTTGTTGAATGCAGAGTTGGACATTAAAAATGATGCGAACTATTTATTTTAATTCATGTTTGATTATGATTGGCGTGAAATTTACATTACAATTTAATTATGCATAACTGTTTAATTTTCATTTCTGTTTTGTTCTGCACCACTGTTTCACACATCACTTCAAATACAATTTTTCAAACAGTTTCATAAATTTTTTCACAACTGCAAAACAACAGATTTCTGCACCACTGCAAAACAACAGATTTCTGCACCACTGCAAAACAACAGATTTCTGCACCACTGTTTCTCACCACTGCTTCCTGCACAGCCACAGTTTAGCCAAACAATCCTTTGTCCAGCACAACAACCGCGTTCGCAGTGATTATCTAAGGGACGGCAAGGAAAAACGCCTGTGCGAACCGAACCTAACTAATACCTGTTCTTCAACGGTTGTGATGGTTTCTCGTGCTTCAGGTGTGGTGCGCTCCTCCGCGGAAATATTCACCTTCGTAGGAGGCGAGTTCCCGACGTCTTCCGAATTGAAATATCTAGCTCGACTCAACTGCGAACCGTCTAGGGTTTTATCCCCCTCTCTTTCTCCACATGGATCGAGCGCTCGTCCTCTTCATCGTCGCCATCCAACTAGTCGTTGGTTCACTCTGCAACGTAGCTGGTATCTCTGGCCTCTCTCCCATGTTCTCTCCCCCCCTGGAACCGTTGCCTCTGTGTCTCCCGTTCTTGTTGCTTCTCTGCAAATAAAGCAGTCATCTTGACGATAAAACTTATGTTGGAATGAAAGAAGATAAAATGATGTAATGGTAGCGCAATTGAAGTTTTTCTATGATGACTGATTGCTTGGTTCACTTCAATGGATCTGCTTCCTATCTTTATGCATACTCTTGTAGATTGTGTATTATGGTTTATTTTTAGCTTTTTAAGGATGAGTGTGGTTGGTGGCATATGCTCTTGATAAGGTCGAGATAATTGGTTGTGTGGGGATGGTGCTAGAAATGTTCTTATGATTATGAAAGTGCTAGTGACGCACGGTGTAAAGGAAATAGTGAAGTCAATAGAGAATAGGAGGATAATAGCAGGAAACGATATCACACGCATAAGATGCTTCTTTAATACTTTGCTTATGAAGGATAGTAAGGAGAGGAAGGTGGTGGCAGTGATTCGACCCTTAAGTTAGTGAGGACAGTAAGGCAGAGCCACTCTTATTTGGGCGAGAGAAGGAAGCAAAACAGTGGGCATTTAAGTATTGTATGGGAGTCGGCACATGAGAAAATGTAAATGGCAGTGATAAGATATAGTCTAGATTGAGATTCTAGAGGACAATGGTATATGAGAAGGCAAGATGCACATGATGTCTTGCATAGTTCTTGGAGATGGAGATGAAAGAAGCAGATCCAGAATGAGGTTAAAAGAATAGAGTTGGAGGCTTATGAGAGTATAGATTAGAGGTTATATCGAAATCTAGAGTTTTGTCTTTGGAATTGGGAAGGCATGAGGCCTTTCTCTTGAGGGGGTATTCGATGTCAATGAGCGAGATTTCTCTCTTGTAGTGATATTATGTCTCCTAACAATTATTTCGGCTTGCCTCCACAACCTACCTAAAGAATCTCTAGTTGGTGGACAAATCCCACCTGGATTGATTTGAACATAAGGTGGCTTCCTGTTCCTGGTCTGTGCTATGGACTATATTAATGCTCTTTTGTATTCCATTTGCACGAACTTAGTTGGACAGCGAGCATCCCATCTCCAAATATGACACCAATTCTAGTTTAGGTCTCTGCGATGGCATTGATGTTATGACTTGTGATACCTTACACATTGTACACCCTCACAATCCATCAATGATGACATTTTCCACTTCATTCCTATATCACCCTAGAATACAAGCTCGCGACAATATTGTGGCCTGGACTCTGCTACCCTCCCCTTGGACCAGTGCTCCTACATTCTTTTCTTTTTTCCTGCCTCTCCCGGTCACGATACCCACAACCCATGCTTCCCAAATTGTTTTCCATTCATGACATCCCAACATTTACGACACCTAATTCTCATCCGACCGACGTGACCTGGCCTCCCCCTCCTATGCTTGTTGTCGACAGCCCCACACAATTGTGTTCCACCTAGAACCACTCCCAACTACTGCCAAAGTTAATTGTAGCCACCAAAGCCACCATTACCATTTCTTTTGGTTCCCTAGCTCCACTAATTTTGCCACCCTGCTAACCATCATTTTATGATCCATTGCATCAAATCTCTTCCTAATCGATGATTTTCCCATTTCATAATCACCCACATTGTCACCCTCACGCCTTGTACCCAAATATATCTCAATTAGTTCTCCACGTTGTCATTACCTCGACCCCGAGCCACACACATTTCATGCCCTTTACTCTTCCAAATGTAACACATTCCAACATTGAAGTTTCCCACACACTGCAAATACATCCTCTCCAAACACACCTAAACATCCAACTTAACCAAACCTCAGTTCACTAACTTAACATCCCACAACCCATGCATTTTCAAATCCGTGTGCAAGCACGAAACATGCTTTCCATGGTGTTTTGCCTGATCTCACCTCACATCTTTCATTGTCTGTCTTCTTTGACAACTATTCCGCTAGGCACTCTCACCTCCATCTCACAACCTTTTCAGTACCCACCTCGATTACTAGCTTGCAATATTTTGCGATGGGTACATCTGGTACCGAAGCTATGCAAGAATCTTATTTTATTGGGCAGGACAAACTCCACAATTGTGGATTTTCAACGAAGGGTGGAGCACTGACAATGACACAAGTGCATTGTGCTCATGAAAACTGAAAAACACGATAGTATCTACTGGCTGATGAGTGACTGTGCGAGGTGGTGCTTTCATAATTTTAGTAGAAGAGAAGTAGTTGGATAAGGTGGTGGAGTGAATCATTCTTCTATGACTCATGTTCAATAAGTCAGTTTTTGTGATTTGGGTGCGTTGGTCATATAAGGATGAGCCAAATGCAACAAATCAGTTGTTACCTTAATGTTGAGGTGGTGCCTTATGAATTTGGTGCTTCGTGCAACTGATGACAAATGCTTCATGATGGTGAATGTTTTATACATACGGTAGTTGATGTTGTTTCATGAGGCCAGTTTATTCATTGGATGCCTAAAATAAGGTGATGAGTTGTTCGATTATTTATAGTTTATGTATCCACGTTGCCATCAAACTCTCTACCTAACCACATTATATCTTTCTCCATCTCATAAAAACCCCTTCCTCCTCTATTTAAGAAAGTGCATTTAGGCTATGTTTGTGATAACTGATGACGATCAAAAAGGAGCTGTTAGAAATGAAGTTTGAAAAAAAGGTATCTGTGAGAAATGAAGCTTGCAATATAAAACTATTTGGAACGGAACTCTGTTTGCAGAGTTGTTTAGAATGTAATAACAATAAACCATTCGGTAAAAACAGAATTTTGGTGACTGTTTTTTCAAATTGGTATTATCGCCAAACGCGGCACCATAAAAAATACATTTATTTATTCGAACTATAAATAACATATAAAATGCAAGGTAAGGTTTGTTTATATTTCACCCTTGTGGTGGGAACCTTCCTCGGACCCTCGCTGCATGGGGATGCTTTGTGCGCTGGGATGCCCTTTGTTTATAGATAACATATAAAATGAAATGACATTTTTTTATATATTATAAGACAAGATTTTAACATATAGATTGACGTCCTTGTATTTTATGTTGCTCTGGATAAACAAAATTATCATCATCATCACATATACTGAAATTAGGATGCAAATTAAAAGCAAATCAATTTTTTATCACCATTTTAGGGTTTGTATATCTAAAATCATTTTCATGCGCATGTTGTTTTGGAATAAAAAACAACATGCTTTGGTGATTTATGAGATTTCAGGATCGGAACATCACAAAAATGTATCCATATCACGAACAAATTTCATTCAAAACAGAGTCACATCGGCTGCAAATTTTCATTCATAACAGAGCCATATCGGGAAAACAAAAAATCACAAAAAATGATCCAAAAAATGGAATAAAAAACATCCAACATTTCCATTCAAAATCATAAACATCTAGCACTTAACACCAGAAAAAGGATCCAAAATAAATTTCATTCGGGCAATGTTACCTTCTCCGACTCAATGAAGATGAGAATAGCTCGGGGCTACAATGGTGATAGGAAGTACTGATCTGTCGTCGAGGGGAAGAAGGAATAAGATCGAGCATTTTCCTGCTACAGTGGCGATGAGAAGAGGTTGTTTCGAGGCCAGTGAAAACGAGGTGGAAGACTCAACCAATAAGAAGGATTATCGTCGTGGGGAAGAAGAAAGGAGATCGATCTGGTCTATGAAGCACAAATAATTGCCTGAAGGCAGCGTACCCGTACCAGATACGTATCCGGTACCGGTACCGGTACCGGTACGTACCCGATACTCGACGAATACACCTGTGTGGACACACTTGAACTTAGCACATCATTTTGCATATTGTGATAGTTGTTTGTTTTTTAGAGTAAACAAAAGTTGGCTATATGTTAAGAAGCGTTGGTACGTCCAATTAAGTTGTGTATCTGTACCGAGTATGTTTCTGGTACTGGTACGTTTCTATTACAAGTACGTGTATTGAACGTGTTGATACGACACAAGTTATTAATAAAACGACTAACTTGTTTCTAAACTAACCAAAAATTGAAGATGTTCATCTCCAACAATGAAGTTGATCTCCAAGAATGAAGAAGAAAAAGATCGATAAGTAAACTTAAGTTTAATTTTATCTCTTTTGATTAAACATATAAGATGTTAAATTTTGTAATATTTACAAATGTTTAATGTTTGAAAATTTCATGTTATGTCTCATTGATTTGTCTACTTGTACTTAAGTTAAGATTTATGTTTGATGTTTCAATATTTTGAGAACTATTTATTGCACTTGTGATATATATATAAATATAAATATATATATATATATATTATATTTGTTCTAACGTATCATGACGTACATGTACTATTGGTTTTAAATTTTGTCGTACCGCCGTACCGAATACGTATCGTACCTGGTACTCGTACCAATGGTTCCTAGGATCTGGTGTGGCAGGCTGAAAACGTGGTCGGTCACCGACTTGACTGAGAAATTTGCCTCCACCAAGCGGGCGACCATCATAGAGTTTGTAATATCCCGAGGATGGTGTGTACGTAGTCATGAGCGAATGTGGGGTTGGATACCTTGAAGGAAGAAGCCCATATAATGATTGGGAGGAAGACCGGGGATGTGGTTGATGAGCTCGATGTATTCGTCAATGTATTGATCCACCGAAGAAGTGTGGCAGAGGGCACACAGGCTCTCAACGACATTGTCAGAGGAGCGACGTTCGTAGCGCTTGACGAAGGCCAGCTTGAGGTTGGACCACAAGTGGAGTGGGGTGGAGTGGCGAAGCCAACGAACCCAGTGTAAGACAGAGCCCTCCATGACAAGGAACCTTAAGGAGACCTTTTGCATGTCCTGGATGCCCTGGATGTCAAAGAATTGTTCGGCCTTGGCAATCCTCCTAAAAGGATCGGTCCCGTTGAAATGGGGAACTTCGAGGGAGTGCAACACATGTGCAGGGAGCAAAGGAGGCGTCGTATGGCTGGACGACAACCCACTGAAGGAGGATTGGTCCTCCAAGGGCATCGCAAGCCTCCAGGCACTGAATATTAGCCTGGATGGAAGCGAGGAGGCTGGCTTGATCGTCGAGGCGGTGTTCGACAACATCGAGACGGGCGTTTGACAACATTGAGGCGGGCATCCATCATGGTGCGGGTGCTCATTCGTCTCGGTGACGACCCCATGAGCAGTAAATGAACTAGGTGGTCAGTGCGGTCGAATAAGGCGCGAGCAACACTGGCGGACGCTTGTTGCGAGGTGCGGCTGGATGCACGCGGGTAGGTGCGGGTTTGGATGCTCGCCTGTAGACGCGGTGATGCAGGACTAGCGTCACACTTGCCTGCCACCCTGAAGTCCCACCAGGGGGCCCACCTTGGAGTCCATCAAGACGGATTTCATCAGGGTTGCAGCCCATGCACCCCAAATCATCTCCGCTGTGGAGTCACCACCATTCGGCGGGTTGTTGAGGCCCAAAATCGAACATCCAACCTCCTAGAAAAGTGCCTTTCAGCAGAGCTCTCATCACCAACTGATCTGCACTTTTATGATGCAGGACAGTCGTCACACCTGTCTGCCACCCTGGAGTCCCACCAGGGGGCCCACCTTGGAGTTCACCAAGATGACTTTCGTCAGAACTGCAACCCATACACCCCAACCCATCTCCGCCATGGAGTCACCACCATTTGGTGGGTTGTTGAGACCCGGGATCGAACACCCAACCTCCTAGATAAGAGTTTTTCACCAGAACTCTCATCACTTATAGCTAAATGTTTGAAGTCCATTATCTTTCCTTATAATTAGTTTGATGTGTACTGTATTTTTTAAGTTCATATCCTAACTTCAAATCTTAGTTTACTTAAAGTTCGTCTTGAAGAACAAAATTCCATGTGTACTTTTTCATGTTACTAGACTATGCTTGAAACGAGCTCAGAAGAAAAATATCTAGCTAACTAAATTATGCTTGAAACATTAGAGACAAAACTTTGTTCTTTTTGTCTCTCTATGAATTCAATATAAGAGCAAAATGCCAGCTATCACCGTTTATTAAAAAAATTCAGGATTTTATGCCTTGCGTTGATTTTATGAGATTTATTGTGTCTGGTTTGGCAAGAGTAAATCTCCTTGAACAGATGGCTTAATTCATGATCAACTTTGACAGAAAAAGTACATTAGTATTTTGTTTTTCCATTTATTATTTAACCTTCTCGTTCTGATAAATTATCCTTTGAGAGTACGGATTGCTTAGTAGTTTCCTGGCGTTATATAAGTGTGTTATTATAGAGGAACCATCTAAAATGACTGGACTCACCCAAGGGAAATTAATTTTATGAAATTTTGTGCCTTCATTTACTGATGGGAGGTTAGCTACTGTGTGCAGGCTATTAATTTATTCAAAACAATGTGGATCTCCTTCTACTTGTTCAATAATTTAGAGCTACGCCTTCACTCTTTCATTTGAACTAATATTGTTTCAGGTCGGCTAAAGTTCATTTTTGTTGGATATTTTCAGGGGACAATAGCACATTGGAGTCGGTACCAGACCTTGAGAAGGCAATGTACTTTAATGCCCATGGATATCCTTGCGTTCGACTTTTGAATCTTTCTGGAGAAATTGGTTGTTCAAGTATGCAAACTTTGTTTTCTCTACGCCCAATATAATTCATTAAACTTGAAATTTGAATTATGTTAATGTTTAAGGTGTGTTATTATTTACTTCTTGGAGACCAGGTCATCTTTATTAATAGATCCGCACTTTTAATAGTGAACTAGTGATACGAGACTCTTCAAGTTTTAAGAACGTTGTGAGATGATAAGTTCATCCATTTTTCAGTGTGTTGTGCAGTACAGGACAAGAATCTTTTTAGGGAAAAATTTGTCTATATAATAAGTCATGAGTGCAAATTTTAATTTCAACAACCAAATGGCATTAGATTTTCTAAAAAAGATACCAAGTTTAAGTTTCATAATTTTTGGGGATTATTAAATTTGCAATTCTCTAACATACCTTTACTTTAGGTACTTGATTTGTTTTTAAATATATGCTCATTTCTCTCCATTGTTTTTTATTTATTTCTAACTCGAGTATGGCTATGTTAATCCTTTCTATCCTCTATATTATGTTTATTTCCTATTGATATATGCATTTATTGACATTTGCAGATCCAGGTCAGGAAAAGATTGTTGCACCAATTTTTAGACAGGTGAACATAGACAAACTGGTGGTTCCCTCGTTTGCAGTTCTGACCCCTTTAGAAGAGTTGGAAAATCTTCTTCTAAGGCATGTTCGCTTTTTTAATTCCATGTAGTTATTGCATTTAATACTGCACGGTAAAATAGACAATTGGTCCTTTTCTCACTCCTTATGAAGTCGAACTTTACACTATCCTTCAATGCTCCTTATTTATGCTACATGATTTGCGTATGTGATTTTTTTGAAGATTCCTTATGATTATGTAATCTGACCTCTTGATTTCTTAGTAGACTAAGGTCTCTTATGTTTAACTTTAGTCGTAGATATCTTCTTACCATGAATTTAAGATACTATAACTTTGTTCTTACTTATTAAGATTGTTTTGTCGCTCGAAGACCTTCTGGGGGGAAGGGTGAGAGCCTACCAGTCCGCGGGGGGAGGGTCGGTGTAGAAAACCTAAGATCGTGTTATGCATCACTTTTGAACTCCGGCGTCATGGAGATCACAATATTGTAATTGTATTTTAAAATAAAATCATTTTCATCCTTAATTTGTTATTAAGATTTTATTTTCTACAATTGATTCAAAGTAAAATCTTTTTAGTCTAATATTTAGAAGGTTCAATCTCAGGGAGATAGTGTCGTGCGGTAGCACCTACCGTCGGCGGTAGTTAACAAAGATTTAACTTATCATCACACCAAAAGAGATCTTATGTGTGTCATGTGTCATAGTCAAGGTGGGATTTTCATTCCCATATTCCATCCTTTTGTGTCATACGTGTTTTGGGTCTTTTATTTTCATGCGGTTCTACCTTTGGTTTAATTCTGTTGTGGTTCAGTAGGCTAACTTGAGTATATGTGGTTGTT
This sequence comes from Platanthera guangdongensis, assembly GCA_039583875.1. Taxonomy (NCBI): domain Eukaryota; kingdom Viridiplantae; phylum Streptophyta; class Magnoliopsida; order Asparagales; family Orchidaceae; genus Platanthera; species Platanthera guangdongensis. Next base: position 20,582,732 of record CM077157.1, on the reverse strand, counting down.
GACACTTATTTTTACTTGGTCTAGGAGATCGGAAAGAAAATGAAAAGAATGAAAATGAGGCTCAAATATAAAGTTTGAATCAGATTTAAAACTCCTTTTATTTGGGTTCGCACATTGTCAATTGCTACACCTATTGGGGAAGGGGGGCATGATTGGATGTGTGGGTGCTACTTTCGCATATTGTTATATTATATATGTAGAGAAGCAAAACCGACTACTTACATGAGTTAAACCTAATTAGCTTTTGCGACTATTGTTGGGATCTATCTTAGCGTTGTTTTGAGACACGAGCTCAGATTCTGTTAGCCTTTTGAGCAATTAAGATTTTGCATCAATTGGCATCACACCATCTTAGTCAACTAGAATAACATCAATAGCTATCAAAGCCTAGGTCCTTGTCACAAATGCTTTTATTGGACGTTATTGTGGAGGAGATGATAGGATGACAAAACATAGTTACAAAGAGATCCTATTTTATTTCACATTTATTTATATTCGCCGCACTTCTATTATTTCATTAAGGTCACATTTTTTATGGGCACATGTTTGTTCAGATCACACACTTTTCTATTTATTTGAGACTTTATATTTATATTTGGGTTCGTGTTAGAATTGGGGCATGTTGAATATTATTGAGTTTTTTGGTGTCTAGAGATTTAGGGCTCTCTCTTATATCCTCTCTACCGACTCCCCCTCTTGCACCAAGCCATGTGACCATTGCCCTTCTTCCGACGTTCTTTACAACCGGCTCCCAAGTGCCGCACATCATCGACGAGGGAGGCCATTGTTGCCATTTCCAACAACAACAACCACCACCATTTCCAACAGCAGCTGCCACTGTCACCATTTCCAACAATATCCGCCACTGTTGCCATTTCCGACAACCATTACTATTGACATTTCCAACAACAACCGCCAGTGTTGTTCCCGAGCTGCCGTTGTGCCACGGTTGTTGTCCAACAAGATTTGTTCACAATACATCGTGCTCGGTTCCTCCATCCCTCTTGACACCCCTCAGAAAGGCTCCAAACATCGACCCATAATAGTTCACCACCAAAGATCAAAGGGAAGATCATCCTCAACACCTCCCGTCTTCTTCCTCTGTCGCATCCTGTCTGGTAACACGGTCCGTGACACGGGCCTATAATAATTTGGAATTAGAACCGACAATAATGCGATACAGCTATGCCATTGAGGCTATGTTCGAACTTATGCACAAACTGACGATGGATTAACTACTGTATCCGAGAATTGACAACAAGCAGCCTAAGGCTGATATCTCAACTTGCGTGGAGAGCCTCATTATACCCTAGTGCAGTGACTTTCGCCAACGGGTCCGAAAGCAGTTACCATGGAGGCTCTACGTCCCGGAGACAGATTTTACAAGGGCTCCACGAGAACAATGTTCTCCTGCACTACGTCAAACTAGAGTTTCCAATATATAACGATAAGAGCGATCAATTGTGTTGGCTGACTCGGTGTGAGCAGTTCTTCGCTAATCAGAGAACGCTAGCCATGTAGTGTATCTCTCTAGTTGCGTATCACTTGGTCAGAGTTTTCCCATATGTGGTTTCTACGGCAATACATGGAGAAGCTCTGCATGGTATTGTACGACTTCAAGCATTACTGCTACTTTCATTTTGAGCCACAAATGCAGGGAAATCCTTTGGGGGACTTAATTTTCCTCAAACACACGTGAGTGATTGATGAGTACCTGGAGAAGTTCCAGACTCTTCACTTGCATGTGCCCAACATCCGACCCGAGCAACAGTTCTTTATTTTAATAACATGACTTTATGAGTGCCTTCGCTTATATGTCAATTTTGAGGGTCCTCCTATCCTCATTACTGCTATGAGCTTAGCGCGGATTTGCAATCGCCGTGTTTAGTGGGATACAACCTTCTATTGTCGACAAATTCCACCACCTCACAGGCACCAACCCTCAAATCGATGGGGCCACCTTCTTGGGGGTGGGGGTGGGGGACAACAATGACCCCACCTCTGCATATTGTCTCTAGCTGAGATGGTAAAGCATAGAGCAAAGGGATTATGCTTCAATTGCGATGAGGCTTATGCGTGAGAACATCAGTGCAAAAATCTCTTCTGATTCGACGTGAAAGATGATGAGGATGCAACCCCTATAAATAACTGCCAACCAAAGATCTCGCCCATGCCATGAATGGGGAAGAAACATACAAACGATGCAGTTGCAGGCTTGTAGCCCCAAGTGACCAACCACTATGTCAGGGTTTTATCCGCATATTGTCCAGGCATACGTGCAAACGCCTAGCTAAAGGTTCACACAGACGTCATTTAGGTGTCCGTTGGTCGGATTTGAAGTTGTATTTGGGGTCCAATGGCTCCTCACTCTTGGACTAATCGTGTGGGACTTCACCTTCACAATGACCTTTGGATACAATCCCACCGAGGGTCCATTTGGCGCGGTCGCGACCGCGGTGGTTATAAACTGTCGTTCGTGAACGACCGACTTCACCTAAGGGACTCCATTCACTTTTATGTTCAAAATTAGTTTTTTTTCTAGGTGATGGTCAAAAATCATGTGGGACTTCACCTTCACAATGATCTTTGGATACAACCCCACTGAGGGTCCATTTGGAGCGGTTGCAGCGGTCATGAACGCAGTGGTTATAAACTGTCGTTCGTGAACGACTGACCTCACCTAACCTAAGGGACTCCATTCACTTTTATGTTCAAAATTAGTTTTTTTTTCTAGGTGACGGTCAAAAACATTGTTATGTCAAACACATATTTTATGATGACAGTGTTTTTGTCCAAACTCATCGGAGCAAAAACGCCATGCCGAACGGACTCTGAGTGTGTTGGTTAGGCAAGGAGCAGAAGATCTTCCAACGTCTCACCACCATTCATTGCTTAAACCCTAAGCAAAGGATTCTGGAGGACTTACTGGAGGAACATGTGTCCCTTTTCGAGGATCCGGTGGTCCTTCCCCTGCCGAGGTCGCAAGACCACCTCATCCACATGGTACTTGTGATAGTACTGGAATTTGTTCAATAACTCCACCTAGTAAAGCAATTCCACCATGTTTTGATGGTCTTTGAGGCTTTCCACCACCCTCATCTTTACCTTGAGCACTGCGAATGCATTTTCAATGCAGGTGACCTATCTGGGCCACGTTGTCCACAACTATGGGGTCTCGGCTGACCTTGGAAAGCTGGACGCAGTTGAGAATTGGTCACAACCACAATCCACAAAGGTATTGCGGGGTTTCATGGGCTTGTCCAGTTATTACAAATTCATTCAGAACTATGGGGTGATTGTTGCCCCTTTAACGAGCTTGGCTCAAGTAGAATAAGTTCTAACAGACACTAGAGGTGACACATGCGTTGTTAGCCTTGAAGGTGCCCTTACAACAACTTTAATCCTCCATCTTCTCGATTTCACATAAGACTTTGTGGTGGAATATGACGCGTCGAGGGGAGGGATTGATGTTGTCTTACAGTGGCGCGAGCACCCTATTGTGTTCTTCAACCATAAGTTGACAATGCATTACTTGAAGTTGTCCGCTTACGAGCACGAATTAATCTGGTTGGTGAAGGCGGTATGACATTGGTGCTTGTACCTATGGGGGCGTCATTGCAATATCAAGACAAATCACTACAACCTCAAATATCTCCTGAACAGAAGCTGTCCATCTCCCCTGTTAGCACTGAAGGGGTTTGACTTTACGGTCGAGTACCGAGCTAAGATGCTCAACAGAACGACAATCGTTCTTTCCTTCCGCGATAATGGGGAAGGTCTTACTATTATTCCCGAGTCACACATGTTAATGTTCAAGGCCATCAAGGAGGAAAGGACTTCCAACCTTATTCTAGGCCAGATACGAGTGCGCAAAGAGGCAGAGGAGCCCCTAATCGATGGAGTTACAAAGAGGGTATAATTTGTCTCAAAGGAAAGATCTTTCTCTTGCCAACATTACCACTTACTCCGCTCATCATCAACATCATCCACAACCTTACTCATGAGGGTGCGGAAATGAAACTTAAGACGGTACATGCAGATTTGTTCTCGAAGGGGTTATAAGGCATAGTTAAGGAGGGGTTGTACACACTTGCATTGTATGCAAACAGAACAAAAGCATGCAGGCACACCCAACAGGGCTCTTATAACCTCTTCACATTCAATCACAAATATGGGTTGAGATATCCTTGGACTTCATTGAGGTGTTTCCTCACTTGCTTGGCAAGTCTGTAAAGCGTAATGGTGGACCGCTTCTCTGAGAGGCACATTTCATATCCTTGAGCCCATCTTTACACATCGATTGGTGCGACACACTTTCTTCGAGCACATTGTGCGCCTACACAGAATACCCAAAGGACATCGAGTCTGATCGCTGGGCAATGTCTACTGATCGGTTTTGGCGTGAGGTTTTCCGCTTATGTGGGACCAAATTGTTCTCCTCCATGTACCACCCACAATCTGATGGTCAGATAGAGATCGTGAACAAGAAAATCGAGATTTACATATGATGCTTGGTGGCGGATAAACCCAAGTGTTGGGTGGCTCGCTTAGCTTAGGTTGAGTATTGCTATAATACTTCTTACCACTCCTTATTATGGAAAACACCATGCATAGTGGTTTATGGATGATGCCCACATTTCATCATTCCATACACACCACTGGAGGCCTGGGTGGTAGGACTAGACCATCTACTTCAGAGCAGAGATCAAATCTCGTTCACAACTGAAGAACATCTCCTTCAAGCTTTGGAAAGGTTTAATAAATACTATGATGACAAACATATTTCGTTGGAGTTTGGTGCACGACTTATTATGGCTGAAGTTGCAACAAACCCACAAGCAGCCGGTGATCATGTGGCGGTTGAGAAACAAGCTCTTGCTACGTTATTGTGGCCCCTTCCAGGTACTAGAATGGATTGATACAATGACTTATCTTTTGGTATCTTCAACCAGGTTGCAGATGCACAATGTCTTCCATGTCTCAGAACTGGAGATATTCACAGGAGAGCCCTCGATGATCATTTCATAGTTACCATCAGTGTTCGATGGGCGAATTGTACGTTGGACATTGAATGTCATTTGGTCCTGTCTCAATCGAGGGACTTGCGAGGTGATTATTCTTTGGGACGGACCATTGCAGGATGAGACTTGGGAGACACTGGAAGACTTCTGGAAGGGGTATCTCGACTTCAGACCTAAGGAAAAATTCGATTTGGAGGAGAGTGATGTCACATTTGTTTTTTTCGGGAACTATTATTGCGGAAGCCAGCGGGACGACGAGGCATACTTACGTCACATTTATTTTTATTCGACGTGCTTCTGTTATTTCATTAGGGTCACATTTATTTACAGGCACATGTTGTTCCGAATTGCGCACTTTTCCATTTATTTGAGACTTTGTATATTCACGTGTTCGCGTTAGAACCAGGCATGCAATATATTATTGAGTGCTTTAGCATCTAAAGATTTAGGGCACATGTTGTCCCCAAGCCGCGCGACCGCATCTCCTGGTCTCCTTCAGAGCGCCTTGGGGCATTGACGAGCACAGCTGCCACCGCTCGTTCCTATAGTAGTCGTCCTTGCTGTTTTAGAGCCACCGTTGTGCACGAATATTGTCTAGCACACAGTAAAACGGTCGTCCTTCGTACGCCAGCCCGCTCGGGGCCTCTTCTCACGCGCCCGACTCCCCGCAATTCCGCTCCTCCATCACGCTCAACGCCCTCACTTCGAATGACGTGGAATGGCTCCAAACATCGACCCCACCATGGGTTGCCACCGAAGATCAATGACAAAGCATCATCCTCAACAATCTCCGTCTCTTTCCTTCGTCGCACTCATGCCACGGACCTGTGACAGTTTTGCTTTGGACAGTTTTGCTTTGGAATCAAATATAAATTTGTGCCATTTTTTGTACCAGTGTACATTTTTTTTTCACGTTTAAAGAAAATCAAAGCAATTTGGTCTCCATTGGATTCAAGAAATTTGCTCTAGATCAAAGTCATATCAAAGCATCTTAGACAATCAGAGTGCATCAATTTTGATTTCATAACTTCTAATTGTTCTCCACCAGATTTAATAAATCAGTTTTGGATCAAAGTAGTATTAAAGTATCTTAGAAAACTAGGAATGTATCAATTTTAGTCAAGATTGTAAATATTGGATATTGACAACGTGTCAGATTGAGTTTTTAAATATCCGTTGTCGGAAGTCGGAGACATGTTGGACATATTTAAAATATTGGATTTTCACATCTTATAAATAAAAAATTATTTTTATGTATACTGAGTATAATTGTATATTCTAAAACTAAAAATAATTAACATAACAAATATATTAACAATCATGTATATAACAAAATAACTTCGAAGGGTATCCAAAATAAAATATTATTAACAAGTGCAAATTTATACATTATAAAATATATTCAATATTATATAACAGTTTTATTTTAATACACTAAGTTTATAGCAAAAAAAGAAGATTTGAAAGCTACGTATCATTGATTGATTATACGTTTTTCCAAGCTTATAATTCAATATTGAAAACATGAAAATAATCAACTAATAATTGTGTTGAACTTTTTTACATTTTTTGTAATATGAAATAAAAACTCGCGTGAAATAATTATACAAAATTGAATTTAAGAATAAAATATTAAAAAATAAAACAATAAATCTAATTGATTTAAACATACATAATATAATGTATTCAAGTGATTTAAACATATATTGTTAGTCTACTAACGTAACATAAAATAAAATAGCAGACAATATGTTCAAAGTCGTGTCAGCTGATATATCGCAAAAATTTGGATATATCGGCCAATATTTTATGAGTGGATATAATCTATTTTTCTTAGGAAAAAATACCGTTTTGCCCTAAAAATTGATATGTTGGCAGACATGTCGTAGGACATTTAAATAGTGATTTTTGTATCATGACATCATTTTGCAAGTAGAATTGTATCAATTAGTATCATAGCACCTTAGCGAACTAGAATTACATTAATTATTTGTGCAGCCTAGGCTCTCTTTGAAATTGGATATATGTATCAATTAGTTTGTTGTTTCAAATTCCAAAAGAAATTGAAAGTAAACCGGTCTTGTTAATTGTGCATTTTGAAACAACTTTACTCTAATCTTGCACCCTAGTTGTATTTCTTTCATCTCTATCAATTCATAATGGCTACATGGTGAGAAGTCCTTGTTAGACAAGAATCCACCGTCTTGTTAATTGTGCATTTTGAAGAATCCTTAGTTTAATCTTGCACCCTAGTTGTATTTCTTTCATCTCTATCAATTCATGCTGGCTACATGGTGAGGACTCATTGTTAGACATCCACAATAGAAAGCATTCAGCACAACTTGAGTTACTAGCACCATCACCACATGACACGTGTAAACTTAAAATTAATCAAGGCAAGAGAAGGAATGGCCGAGGCTTTGTAGATAAGTCTCCCTCAGGTTATCAATAGGTACTACTTTACAAAAAGATAAGACTAGAGAATAAACAAATGTCAACTCAAGGACTGATGTGCTTAACTTTTAAATATCTAAGTGATCTGTCTTGTATGTATTTTTGAGGTGACATCCATGACGTTGATTCCTCCACATATTAAGCACCCTTAATGTTTATCATGATGATATGCAGGTTTGAAATAAATAAATCATTTTATACTGGTTTTGCAAATGATCCATTAGTTTTTACCATATTCTTGTGAATTTGGAGCTTCAAATTGGATTTGAAATTTATTTGCTCATAGATTTGGGGGTAAAATATATAGTGCTATTCAGTAACAAGCAAATATGAACTGGTTCAGAGTTTCAAGTGATTCAAAACTAGCCCAAAAGATTGCTGGTGTCTTGGTTGAGGCAACTGGGCTTGAAAATAGGTCCTTAGGTCAGTGTTGGAGTCACAATTTGTGTTTTCTGTTATATCCCCGTGCATGACATCATTCTCACAAATGATTTAATATGTAGGGTTTTCTCCTGATGAGAAGTTCCCGCAAGCTGAATTTGCACCATATCAGAACCTCAGTTTTGAATGGAACCCTCGTGTTAGTTATTTAATTCAAAGTTAGTTGATTTTGATCGCTATGCCATGAGGTCATTGTGATCTACTTTTTTTAATGAATCATAATATTCTTCATTCTTCAGGGTTCTGGTATTATGTGGAAACGCTATAACTTTCCAATATTTTTGCTTTCTAATGAAAGCACTAAAGTGCTGCAAGAGGTACCTACTGTTGTTTATGTAGCTTGTCTTATATTTGCCGTTAAGGGAAACTCTGATCTAATTTTGGATAATTACAAGGACCTTCCTACTATCTCTCAAAATTACCATGACCTCCCACCCATTCAATTTACATTGTTACATGTAAAAAAAAATCCTGGAAGACCCTTTCATGGTTTTTTCGTACATGTATGTAAGCTCAGAGGTGATGTTTTGATAATTTGAAGATAAATGGGTGTTCCCTAAAATTATGCGAAGTTAGAGGAGAATTTTTTATTATTATTCATACACACACACACTAGCAATCTATGCACGACTGCGCTTTTAATTGTGAATGGGGTCCACCCATCCGTGAAAGTTTTGGGTGCACACGAGCTCTGCTCCTACGACTAATTTAAAAAGGAAGGAAATTTTCTTACAACATTATTTCAAATATAAAAAATGAAGAATAAAAAATTATGCTCCGGGATTTTTTTTACATGTAACAATGTAACTTGAAATTATGCGAAGTTGGAGGGGAATTTTTTATTATTATTTGTACACACACACTAGCAATCTATGCACGACTGCGCTTTTAATTGTGAATGGGTCCACCCATCCGTGAAAGTTTTGGGTGCACACGAGATCTGCTCCTGCAACTAATTTAAAAAGGAAGAAAATTTTCTTACAACATTATTTCAAATATAAAAAATGAAGAATAAAAAACCTAAAAGAAAGAAAATGAAAAAACACCCTCTCTCACCCGCCCCCTTCTCTCCTCTAGGATCTAGCTATTTGAGTAACTTCAAGAGGTCTAGGAAAAACTTTTTTCTTTTCCCTCCCTCTCTCTCTCATGTAAAGATAGGACAACCCATATAATTACTCAACCCACACAAATTCATCCCAGACCATACTGAGCTAAATTGTACGGTTTGTCTCTTTCCACAGGTCGTCTACAAGCACTTCCCATGAGGTCACCTATCCCATGACTAGCAATATTATATTAGAGATAAAAAATGAAGAATGAAAACTCTTTACAAGGAAATAAAACACACGCTTTTACCAGGTCCCCCTCCCCCTAGCTCCTGGCTATTTGATTAGGTTTAAGCGGTCGAGGGAAAAATTCTCGTCTCCCACCCTTTCAATAACATTCCTATCTAGTTTATCAATAATCAACAGTCTGGCTGGAACCCATGATGAGAAGTAAATTAAGTAACAATAATAAAATTGGTACAAATCATGATTAAAATGGAAGCATAATTAAACAATACTCACAGTGAGAGCAAAAGTGTGAAGCTAATGGCGAGAAGGGTACCTCAAATTTCTGAATTCACAAAGTCAACTAAAAATGAAAAGAACCAACCATCTGATAGACTGAAATCTTAAACATAGTTTTGATACAAAGAAAATCTTAGACATCAATAGTCCCTTAAGAAGCTAAGTTATCAAGGCGCGCGCCTAGGCGCGCCTGAGGCGCCGGGCGCACCAGGCGCACAGAACAATGCCTGGTCACGGGCGAGGCGGGCGAATTGGCTCGGGCGCACCCCAAGCGTGCGCCTTGCGTGCCATTCAGGCGCTGGTTAGGCGCGCATAGAAGTTTTTTGGTTTAGGCGCAGCCGGTTTGGTTTAATTAGGGTTATGGGTTTTGTTTTCTGATCAGAATAAGAAGTCTTTGGGCTCATTTTTTCGATTCATGCCGAATCAGGTTTAGGGTTGAAAGCTCGCCATCTCCGCTCTCGTCGCAGCTCCTCTTCCGTTTGCCGCTCATCTTCCGTTCGCCTCTCGCCGACCGTCGCTTATTTTGGTAACTTCTTCTTCTCACTGCATTCCTTCTTCTAGCATAATGACTGCCAACTGCCATTTTTTCCGGCTGCCCTTTTTTCTGGCTGCCATTTTTTTCCGGCTGTCCTCTTCTGTTCGTCGCTCCTGTTCTTCTGTTCTAGCATAATGGAAGCCCAGTTCACTGTAACAGTGAACTGAGCTTCCAGTTCACTATTTTACGCTGCCAGTTCACTGTAAAACAGTGAACTGGACGCTACAGTTTTCACTAATTATCCTGTTCTATGTAATTTTTTTTGTAAAATGTTTTAATAACTGGAAATGAATGCGAGTGGATCTGGTTCATCCAGTGTCCAATCTATATGATTAATCCAGGTTGGAAATATGTGCGTCAGACATCTGTCACTAATAAAAATGATTTAATTTGCATTTTCTGTGAGAAAGTCACAAATGGTGGAATTTATCGTGCGTAGCAATACCTAGTTGGGGGATTTAGAAATACCAAAGTTTGTCTTAAATGTCCACAATATGTAAGGACAAAAATTCAAGATTATATGAAAAAGAAAATGATTGTAAGCAATACGGAAAAACAAGCATTCCCGTACTTTGCAAATGTAGATACCTTTGGAAGCGATGAGGATATGGATGACGTCGGTGCGAAGATTCATGGATGCAGTACATGCGGTGCGCCTAAAAAGTCTATGACCGAATAGCCGATTGATGTTTTTTTGCACCTTAATATTGAGAAAAAAATGAAACAAAAAGGCCAACATAAGCAAATGAAGCAAACTTCAATTAACGAAGCGTGTAAGAAGGAACTTAGAGTGAGGGCTTGCAAGCATATAACTCAATGGATGTATGATGCAACTATTCCTTTTAATGCGGTTACATATCCTAGTTTTGCAGTGATGATAGAATTCGTTGGACAGTTTGGGGTTGGACTGAAACCACACAGTTACCATGAAGTTCATGTGCCTTTGTTGTATAGTGAAGTAACTAAAGTTCAGAATATGATGAATAATTATGAGGATGAGTGGAGGTTGTTTGGATGATCTATCATGGCAGACAGATAAACAGATAAGAAACATAGAACTCTTATAAATTTTTTGGTGAATTCACCAAAAGATACATTTTTCCTGGAATATGTTGATGCATCTGATTACGCAAATACTGGAGAGAGGATGTTTGAATTGCTTGATAAAGTAGCGGAACTTGTTGGAGAGGCAAATGTTGTTCAAGTTGTTACTGATAGTGCAGACAAATGTTGTTCAAGTTGTTACTGATAGTGCAAGCAATAATGTTACTGATAGTGCAAGCAATAATTTCAGCGAATTGGACGTTCAATTGACTCAATTTCAGCGAATTGAGCATCCAATTGACTCAATTTCAGCGAATTGAGCGTCTAATTGTCTCAATTTCAGCAAATTGGGCGCCCAATTGTCTCAATTTCCGCAAATTGGGCGCCCAAATGGCTCAATTTCAGTGAATTGTTCGCCGAATTCGCTCAATTTCAGCGAATTGTGCGCCCAATTCGCACAATTTCAGCTTGGGCGCCCAATACACTCAATATCAGCAAATTGGGCGCCCAATACGCTCAATTTTAGCAAATTGGGCGCCAAATACGCTCAATTTCAGTGAATTGGGCGCCCAATTCGCTCAATTTCAACGAGTTAGACGCCCAATTCGCTCAATTTCTTTTTTCCCCCATTTTTGCGCTTCACGTGTCTCAGGCGCGCGCCCGCGCCTTGCGCCTAGACTCCATGGCCCCTTTGCGCCTTGGTGCGCCTTGCGCCTTTGATAACTTAGATTAATACTACATTGAGTTCATAAATGATAGTAGTACAACAATTGAAAGGATAATACAACTGAAAGAAAAACCAACGAAAATACGTTCATGAATGCTTATCCTAGGCGTAACTCACCACCTATGACCCATGAAAAGAAATGTCTGAAGACGGGTCAGCTCACTGGAGAGTAAAAAAAGCATTCATCCTTGTGACACTAAAAATACTTGAAAGGAAAATGCGTGCATGCTTTTAAAATAATATTTTATAGCGAGGAGAAATGTACTATAATGCTACGCATGCTTTTCTATCAAAATTTCTTGAAACATAAATGTCAGTTCTAGTGTGATCATAATCTAAATTTTCATTCAATTTTCAAAATAATTAAACTATAGGGATTTCTATATTTCGGCATACACTTGAATTTGAAGTGTTTTAAAATTGCTTTTCTTCTTGTTTTAGGTTAAATAGATTCTTATGTGCATTCTAATGATTCAAGTTTTTACTAACGAACACAGGTGTTTTAGTGTCTCACAGACTCGCATCTACTAATATTTATATGGGGTGTTGTCGCCCCAACTTCAGACTCATAAGGTCTGCTTAGCCCCATGAGTAAGATAGTGCGCCTCCATCTATCACATGAGGAACCCTCAATCGTGCCTCCTAATTATTTTCCACTAGATCTTGGATTACAACTTATTCATCTTAATACCTAGATCGTGTCTCTTACTAGTTAAACACCTTATTTGCATACTCATGTGGTTTAGTATTAAGTGATTTCATATTCTGTATATTTTCACAAAATTTGTGGGGGAATAACTGAAAGGAAAATACGTTACTTATGTTTAGACATGATTTTACGCGTCTTAATTGGACGTTTTGTTAGGACTATAGTTTTTTGTCATCAACTACCATGGCATCTTGACGCTTACAATTTCCCATTATTGCATGCATCCTTATAATTATATGAGAACAATCTATGCAGTATACTGTGATATGTCTAGACAAAAGGAATAAAGTTTCTTACCCCAGTATTGTTGCGCTCGCACACACAACGCGACAACATAACTGACTAGGTTACTTTGAAGAACATGCAGGAATCTCCTCTGATTTACAACATAGCTCTCTTTCCCCAATCCTCCTCACAGTCCTTAAAGGGGAAACATTAAACATTTAATTAATTCTCCTAAAATTTCTCTCATGCCGAAGGAAAGGGGCTTACCACTCCTCTATCAGTGGAGGGTTATGATTTCTGCATTGGAAGAGTTGGAAGTTGCCGATCCAATAACGGTTGTCACAAAAAAACCCTAATTAAACTACATAACGACTTTCTAAAAGTTCCACTCAAGGAAAAAATAATGCTTGTCATCTGTTCAGATTTGGCAGAAGGATTGGCCTCAATAAGAGTTGTCGTGGAAGGGAAAAGAAGAGACTTGATTCCTGGATTTGGGGGAGGAGACGGTATGAAATTTTCGAAGGAAAACACTGCAGGATATCCGCTTGGTATTTACCTGGCAGGGACAGATGCAGAAAAAGGTTGATCGACTCCTGTATGGTCCGGAAACGCATCTAGGGCATTTACAAACCACGATTTAGGGGGGGGGGTCGACGATGATTTCTCGAAAGAAAGAAGGGGTCGGTTTCCGACTTCGATCGAAAATGAAAGCCTCATTGAGTGCTCGTTCCGCGAAAAGGGAAGCTTGTGGTTTACAAAAATATTGTAGAGTGGGGGAGGTGAGGGATCGTGGCTTGACTTTTAATAAATTATGGTTTTAAATTTTATTACAAATATCACATTCATCTATATTACTTATAAGTCTAAGTGATACGCCCTCGCACAATGCAAAAAAATGCGTCGACACCAAAATTCATAAATATATGAATTAAGATTTAACATGAGAACTTTACTGCAAGGGATATTAATAACGCGATCAGCGTTGATGTCGATCGTTTTCTCGCGATCGGATCCTGCAATTATTAAAGGACGACAAATAAATCTCTGAGTATAGCCGGCTGATGATGAATAACTCTCTTGGTAGAATGTTCCAACAACAATGTTAGGAAGGGAGGATGAATGTTGTTGGGGTGGTGCTTGGCAATTGAAGCAGGGAGTGTTAAGGGGAAGTGGTGGCCGACAAATGGAGATGGAGAGTGGCCTGTGTGTGGGGTGGGGAAATGTGGGTGGTCGGCCGGGGTGGTGCTTCGCACCCGGGGGTTCGTCTTCGACACCGAGATGACCAAAAAATGTGCTTCAATACTCCATTTTTCAATGCCTAAAATAAGAGCCCTCGCCCTCTATTTATAGTTTTCTAAAGACCAATGAATGACTATGATTGACCGAACACTTAGACTCAAATAAAACATAAACGACAACTCGAAATAAAAAATGACGAGAAAAAATACAAAATTTGTCGAGTCGCTCGAAATAAGTTGTCCCAATCGTCACTGCACCCATGTTTATCGTGAGTAGACCCAAATGGGTCGGACGGGCTTCCCCATCAACCTCCCCCATCACTACCTCTACAGAGTTCAATGTGAAGTTTTTACAGAACCCAACAGCCTCAAGTATATCTTTGATCAACAAGAGCTCAATACGAGGGAACGTAAGTGGGTATAGTTTCTGTCAGATTATGATGTGGGTATCCAGTACCATTCGTGGAAAGCAAATGTGGTAGCAAAAGAAGTTCCAATTTTTCTCGTATTACTTGGCAGGAGGATTTAGTGCGAACTATGGAGAGACTGGAGATCAATGTGATTTCGCGCACCAGTATGGGTTTTGTCAGGTTAAGCTAGATAGAAGTCACTTGTGACATTAAAGATAGGATAAGAAATGTTTTACCCTTTAGATCCGAAGATGACAAAGATTTGGGAGTCGACTCAGACAAGTCTGTTTACTGTTATACGATAGTATAGTTTGTGTTGATAGTGCCCGAAGCTTGTATGTATTATTCCAGTATGTAAATACAAGGAGAGAATACAAATATATAGGAGAGAAGAGAGAAGAATAAATCCTATACATGATGTGGGACTAAAGAAGGAGGAGAAAAGAAAATAAATAAAGTGGGCCATCAAATGGGCCTTTTACATGGGCTTTTCCAATACTCCCCCGCAAGCTGGAGCGTACAAGTCGTATGCGCCAAGCTTGGATAGGCACTGATAGAAGAGGGTACTAGGTAGAGCTTTGGTGAGGATGTCAGCAACCTGTTCAGTACCCGGAACATGCTTGAGCTCGATCTTCTTCATGTGGACTTTCTCTCGGATGAAATGACAATCTACCTCAATATGCTTCGTTCTTTCATGGAAGACCGGGTTTTTAGCAATATGTATGGCAGCTTGACTGTCACATAGGAGGAGAGCTGGTGAAGGTAGTTTAACTCCAAGGTCGGTAAGGAGACTCTCAATCCATGTGAGTTCAGAGACCACAGCAGCCATTGCCCGATATTCTGCTTCTGCTGAGGATCGAGCAACCACTGCTTGTTTCTTGCTTCGCCAAGTAATCAGATGTCCTCCAAAATAGGTGCAAAACCCGCTAGTAGATCGTCGATCGTCGAGGGAGCCAGCGTAGTCGGCATCAGAATATGCCACTAGTGTAGGAATGGAAGATGAGGTTTTGTATACAAGTCCTTGGCCAGGGGCTGTCTTAAGATATCTGAGAATGCGTTCCACAGCCTGGAGATGAGAGCTTCGAGGAGAGTGCATATAGCGACTCACAAGGCCCACAACGAAGGATATATCAGGTCTTGTAACTGTTAGGTATAAGCTTCCCAACTAGACGACGGTAATATTCTGGATTTGGTAGAAGCGAATCAGAATCCGAGCTCTGAGCACATATTTTGTGATTTGCATCCATGAGAGTGTTAATAGGTTTGCAGCCAGAGTAGCCTGCATCATGAAGAAGATCCATGCAATATTTGCGCTGAGAGAGAACCAACCCATCTGACCGTCTGGCCACTTCCAGACCGAGGAAGTACCGAAGATGTCCCAGATCTTTAGTTTGGAAGACGGAGCTCAGATGTAGCTTAACGACCTGTATGCTGTCCAAGTCACTGCCAGTAATAATGATGTCGTCGACATATACCAATAGGAGAACCGTACCAGTGGCCTGGTGGCGAGTAAACAATGAGAAGTCAGCCGAGCTGCGAGTGAAGCCAATTTCCCGGAGAGCTTTGCTGAACTTGTCGAACCATGCCCGAGGGGATTGTTTGAGACCATATAGTGATTTGAGAAGATGACAAACCCGTGACTCCCCCGTGGTCGCAAACCCGGGAGGTTGTTGCATGTAAACCGTTTCCTGAAGGTCGCCATTCAGGAAAGCGTTCTTGACGTCGAGTTGAAATAAGGGCCATTGGCGATGGACAACAACAAAAATGAGAATGCAGACCGTGTTGAGCTTAGCGACCGGAGAGAAGGTCTCGTCATAGTCCAGCCCCTGTTGCTGGGTGAAGCCACGAGCAACCAAACGAGCTTTGAGGCGATCAATGGTCCCATCAGGAGCATGTTTAATGACGAAGACCCATTTGCACCCAACAGGTTTCTGGCCGAGAGGAAGGGGCACCAAGGTCCAAGTCTGGTTGGCCCAAAGAGCAGCCATCTCGTCTTCCATGGCCGCACGCCACCCAGGATGTTGAAGAGCGTCCTGGACAGAAGTAGGAATAGAGACCGAGGAGAGCGAAGTAGCCAAGGTCTGAAGAGGTGGAGAGAGGCGATGGAGAGAAACAGAGTCCGCCATTGGATGAGCGGTAGAGGCCGACACCGGAGCAGCAGAACACGGAGAAGCCGAGGTCGAAGCCGACTGCAGAGGAGCAACGGGAGGAAGAGGGCGACGAGTATAGACCCGAATGACGGGGGGTCGAGGAGGGTCAAGGGTGGGAGGAGGCGGAGGGATGGTGGGAGGTGACTGGACGGGGATGACCGGCCGTGGGAGGGAGGGTGTGGTAGGAGATGGTGGTAGAAGTGGGGGCAAAGGGGGGGGGGGAAGAAGGGTTGATCCTCCCGGAAAGTAACATCAGCCGATACAGAGACCTTCCGGGTGAGCGGAGAGTAGCAAACATAGCCCTTTTGGGTGCGGGAGTAGCCGACGAAGATGTGTTTGGCCGCACGGGGATCCAGTTTGTCAAGAGTGGGGCCCAGGTGATGGACAAAGCAGGTACATCCAAAAACCCGGGGGGTGAGGGGGAAGGCGGGTGTGGAGGGAAAAAGAAGGCTGAAGGGGGTAGCGTTTTGGAGAACCGGAGAGGGGAGACGGTTGATAAGAAAACATGCAGTGGACACCGCAAAGTTCCAGAAGACTTTTGGAACATGCATGTGAAGCATGAGGGAGCGAGCAACATCAAGCAAGTGGCGGTTCTTTCGTTCGGCGACCCCGTTTTGTTGAGGGGTGTAGGGACAAGAGGTCTGGTGAATAATACCGAAGTTTGCGCAGAGAGTGGCAAACTCGTGGCTAGTGTATTCCCGGGCATTATCAGAGCGGAAAGTTTTAATGGTGGTAGAGAATTGCGTACGAGTCTCTAACACAAACGCCTGAAAGACACGAGGAAAGCTCAGAGCGATCATGTAGGAGATACAACCAGGTAGTGCGAGAGTAATCATCAATAAATGTTATAAAATAACGATAACCAGAAATGCTAGAAACTTTATACGGTCCCCAAATATCAGAATGTATTAAATCAAACGGAGCAGAGCTCCTAGTACAATGAGCGGGATAAGAAAAGCGAGGCTGTTTGCCAATAATACAAGAATCACATTTAAAAGCAGGAAGAGAAAGGTCTGGAAGCGCCTTCTGGAGGATAGGTAGAGGGGCATGCCCAAGCCGACAATGCCAATCAGACGAGGAAACAGAGGAAAGGGATGTGGGAGAGACATCGAGGAGGTAGAGCCCGTTCTGCAGTCGACCCCTACCAATGGTAATCCGCGTCTGCCGATCCTGTATCAAAAAACCAGAAGAGGTGAAGGTGATAAAGCAATGCATATCAGTAGTAAGACGACCAACAGAGAGTAAATTAAAAGGTGAGGCTGACACATAAAGAACGGAACAAAGAGAGAGAGAGGGAGGGAGGAAGAGATCAGCGCAGCCGGAGACCGGGACAAGCGCACCATTGGCCACAGTAATAGACGGGGGATGAGCAGCAGCAGAGAACTGGGGCGGCCGCATGGAAGTGATATGGTGGGTGGCTCCCGAGTCCAGGATCCAGCGAGATCCGGAGGAAAGACAAGCAGTACCTGCAGTGGAGGTGGAGACAATACTTGCATGGGAGGTGGAGGCAATGGAAGCAGAGGGTGGGTTGAGGAGCCCCTGGAGTTGTTGCAGCTGAAGGCGAAGAGCCTCAAGATCAGTACCAGTCGGAGGAGAGCTATCGGTAACAGCAGCAGTAGGCGGGCGAGGAGGGTAGCCATGTTTCTTGTGACAGACTGCTTCAGTATGGCCATCCCGGCCGCAGTAGGTGCACTTGGGCCGTCCGCGGCCACCACGGCCCCGCCCACGGGAGCCCGTACGTCCACCCCGAGTAAAAGAGGGTTGTGGAAGTAAAGGAGGAAGGGCCTGCTGAAGAAGGGCCAACGTGGGTGGTGCAGGAGCCTCCGGTGGAGGGGGTACGCGAAGTAACATCGAGCAGACATCAGAGAAGGAAGGGGTAGTGGGTGAAGCCAGAACCTGGGCCCGGATACTGTGCAGGTGTGGCGGGACGCGAGCCATAATCATAGCAATACAAACAGCCTCCTTCTGGGCGCGTTGGGCAGCGAGATCAGTAGTCGCGGGCTGGTGCTGAATCCAGGCCTCCGTGAGAGTTTTAGCACGGGCCACGAAGGAGGTCATGTCCAGAGCTTTGCCAACATCCAAGGCTTGAAGATCAGTGATGATGTCAAACATGTGCTGAAGGCTGTCCTTCCCTGAGTACAACGAATGAAGTTCATCCCACATGGCTTTGGCGGTCTCATGGTACATGATCATCTGGTACGGCTCACCCTCCACCGAGTTCAGGATCCAGGTCTGGACGCGACCGTCATTTCAGAGCCAATCATCAGTAGGAGTTGGTGAGCCATGGGTAAGGTGACGTGCAAGACCTTGGCCTGTAAGACCCGGCGGACGGAGTGGACCCAGGGGATGAAGTTGGACTTGCCCGAGAGGGAAATAGTAGTAATCCGAAGCTCATCGCGGAGTTCGAGAGGAGCCACGTGGTCGGCCGGGGGTTGAGCGGTAGTGGAGTCGCTGGAGGACATTGGCGACTAAGGAGGAGCAGACAGCAGAGCTCGGAGAGAACAAACCGTGCGGCAAGCAGCGGGTGAAAGGAGGTCGCGACGGACTGGAGGAGATCGCGGCGAACTGCGGGAGGTCGCGGCGAACTGGGTGAGGTCGCGGCGAACAGGAGCAGTCCGCGAAAGGAGGCCGCGGCGAATTGGAAGAGGTCGCCGCGGTGTGGAGCAGATCTCAACGGTTCAGAGCAGAGCTGGAGCAGTCCGCGACGGAGGTCGTAGCGGTTTGGAGCAGAGCTTGGAGGAGGTCGCGGCGAACTGGGGGCAGTCCGCGGCAGAGGTCGCAGCAGTGTGGAGCAGATCGCAGCGGACTGGGGCAGGTCGCTGAAAAACACCGTGGCGGACTGAAGAAGAGATCGCGAGGAAGAAGCCACGCAGCAAGAGAAGAGCGCACAACGGACACAAGGAGAGCCCGCTGCGGACAGGAGCAGTCCGCAAGAGACTGCGGATAGAGAGTCCGCGAGCACAGAGGCTCGAGCGGACAGAAATAGAACGGGCGGGAGGGAGCAGTCCGCGAGCAAAGAGGCTCGAGCGGACACAAACAGAGAGCGCAGCGGACATGGAAGGATCGTCCGGAGCGGATAGGAGAGGTGGGCCCCACGAGTCAGAGCAGAAGATGGCTATAAGAAGCCTGAGGAGGGTGGAACCACGGAGGGAGAGAAGAGAGGCGGAAGCAGAAGGGCAGTCCGCACGAGACCGGAGCGGACAGAAAGGCAGTCCGCAGGGTAGCCGAGCGGACAGATGCAGAGGGGCAGTCCGCAGAGAGGCGGATGCAGAAAGGCAGTCCGCAGAGAGGCGGATGCAGAAGGGCAGTCCGCAGGAGACCGGGCGGACAGAAAAAAAACAGGTCGCAGCTAGAGGGAACCTGGCTCTGATACCATGTTGATAGTGCCCGAAGCTTGCATGTATTATTCCAGTATGTAAATACAAGGAGAGAATACAAATATATAGGAGAGAAGAGAGAAGAATAAATCCTATACATGATGTGAGACTAAAGAAGGAGGAGAAAAGAAAATAAATAAAGTGGGCCATCAAATGGGCCTTTTACATGGGCTTTTCCAATAGTTTGCATTACATATGTTAGTCATATTCGCGAGGACATTTTTTGAGACTCATAATTCTAAATATTTCAATATCCAACTCGTATAAAAATGTATGCAAACTTTAAGAAGTCAGTTTGGTGGCCAGAGTTGAAGAGTGGCGTTGCAGAGTTATTGAAAAGTGTGAAACTTACAAGTTAGTTAAAGGCAAATGTCATAAATCAGGGGGCAAGTTGCAGACACTCCCTATTTCAAAGTAGAATTTTGAAGACACCGATGGATTTTGTTCACGGTCTTCTCAAATCTCGAAGTGGGAATGATTCTCTATGTGTAATAGTAAACCGTCTTTCTAAGGTTGCTCACTTCATTCTTAATAAGAGGACATATCAGGGTCCACGTTTAACTCAGTTATATGTAGATGAGATAGTTTGACTCCATGGTGTTCCGAGGTCTATCATTTCAAATAGGGATAACAGATTTACCTCTAGGGATTTAAAATACGTTCAGGAGCATTTGTGAACTAAGTTAAAGTTTAGTACAACTTTTCACCCCCAAACTATGAAAGATATGCTCAAAATGTGCATTTTGGAATTTAGAGCTAAGTGAGGGAAATATGTCACCATAGTTGAGTTCTCTTACAATAATAGTTTTCAAACAAGTATTGGGATGACACCTTTCAAGGCTCTCTATAGCAGACGTTGTCGGACACCGTTATGTTGGGTTGAAAGTGAAGAAAGAATTGTGAATAAAGAATCATGGATTAGCAAGACCACGACTCGAGTCAAGCTCATTCAGGAGCGCATGAAAATAACTCGGGATCGACAGACCAAGTATTATAATCAGAGGCACAAATCAATGAAATTCAACGTTGGAGATCATGTTTACCTGAAGATCAGACCGGTTAAGGGTGTTTCTAAAATCAAGCGGATGAAGAAATTGAGTTCAACGTTAGTTCGTCCATTCGAGGTACATGAGCGCATTGGTGAGGTTGTATATAAGTTAGCCTTACCTGAGGAAATAAGTGGATTACATGACGTATTCTATGTCTCCTAACTGAGGAGAGTAGTCAAAGATCCTAGTCAGGTGATTAGTACAGAAAATGTGCCAGTCGAATCAAATCTTAGTATCATTATTAAGTCAGTCGGGATTGTTGACTCAATGATTCAGAAGCTCAGGTACAGATCGATCCGTTTTGTGAAAGTTCTTTGAATGAACTTTGATCGACCAAAATATATTTGGAAAATAGAAGATGAACTTCGGAGCAATGAAGACTGTCTTCCTTTTTGACCCAAGTAAGATTGTAATTTTTGAGGACGAAAATTTTATTTGTAGAGGAGATTTGTAGCATCATCTCCACCCTCTAATTTCAACAAAACAACCCCCCTTTCCCTTATTTCCACCTCCGACGATCACCGAAAAACATTTTCAGTCACCGCCAGTTATTCCCCACCTCTTCCCCATCAATTTCCTATCATTTTATATTTTCGGAGACCACCACCACCCCCACCCACAACAGCCACAACCTCCCCCCCCCCCCCCCCCCCCCCCATAACCTTCATAACTCCCCACTAATCCACCATCCCCATTCTCCATAATTTTAGCAATTAATTCCTAAAGAAAAGGACAACCACCTCCCCACTATCTCCTTCTATTGACCGGCCCCTCCCTTTTCTAGCCAATCTCACTCCACAACAGAACCCCCCTCTTCCCCTCATTTCAATCCCAGCCACAAAAATTCTATTTTCACGTTCATTCCTTTCATCCAGCCGGCCCCTCCTAATTTCCCCCTAAATCACATGGAGCCCCTCTTTACAACTGATCCCACCCACCTCCTATCCATCTATTTTTTATCTTCACGTGGAGTCGTGGAGCTACCCCTCCCCTCTTTCCCCTAATATCTGACCACCCCACCTCACAGAACTCACAGCCAATCCCTCCCTGCTGCTGGAAGTGCATGTTCCCTGTTGTCCAGAGCAGTCAAACCTGACCTGGAGTCCAAAACTCTTGCCCAGCCTCTTCACCCCCATTCAGCCATCTCTCAACCTCCAGGCTGCTGTCCAGACTTCCAGAACAGCAAACCTCAGTTACTAGGCGTAGAAACCATCTTCCGGCTCCCTCCTACTTGCTGTCCCTGTTTCTGGACAGTCCTAAACAGTTTCAGAGTCCTGAAAATCAGCCCCGGCTTCCCTCTAACAGCACCTACAGCCCTCCCCTCCACAGTGTTTGCAAAATTCAAGGTGTGTTGCTATTTCTTTTAGCGTTGGGTCTTGTGTTTATTCTCTACTTGTAGGGATAGTCATTTGTAAGTCTTGTTTCAATCATTTTCGTCTTTGTGATTTCCTATTTAAATAGTATTTGTTTTTGCGCACTCTCGCGCTCATACGCCTCTCTTGTTTCCTTTCTTGAATGCTTTAACTATTGTCGTTATCGTTCGTAGTTGATTTTATAAAGAAAATTTATTGGAAGTTTGAAATTCGTCAGATCTCATATTTGTTTCATGTAGTGATCAGTGATCACGCACATTATCTGCTTCATATAGGACTGTCCTGCGTCAGATTGGTATCAGAGCCCCAGGTTCGGGCTTAGTTTAGAATACGTGGGACTAGAACGTATGCGTTTCACCATGTCATATCATAGTAGCAATTACTACTTTAATCCTTTGTTTGATGAACACGAGTCCACCCATTTTATTAACACTCTATTTGAGGAACCGGATTCCACCACTAATAAAGCACATAGAGTTCCCCGGGAGGGCACCCATACTATCATGATTATCCTCATCCCCGATCTGTCACTTGTATGAATCATGCTAATTCTTTTCCACAATGTGATTCTTCTAGAGGTAATTACCTTGAGGAACATCAAAAGCCCTATAAAGGTCACCATCATCAAGATAACATCAAGTGTAGTGGCTTTTCTAGTGTTCTAGAAACGGGTATGTCTGTAGTTGAATTTCAACAATGGGTTAGTGATCGATTTGATCGCTTGGATGTTCATTTTGATTACTGTTAGAATATGCTTTATTTAATTTTTTATGTTGTTAGAATATGATGTAATATGTTCATTTTGATGACGGGCTAGTCGAATTTCAGCGATGGGTTAGTGATCGATTTGATCGCTTGGATGTTCATTTTGATGACTGTTAGAATATGCTTTATTTAATTTTTATGTTGTTAGAATATGATGTAATATTCCCTATATATATAGAGGGGAGCCTTTATCTAAATATAATCACGTTTTTCTCCCGATCAACATGGTATCAGAGCCAGCCGTTCTCCTGGCTCCCTAAATCTCCCGTTCGCACTTGCCTGCCGCTCCTCCTTCCGCGCGACTTCCGACTCCCTCCTAAGCTCCCGCCGACTTTCGCGCGACCTCTTTCCCACTTCTGCGGGCCTTCATAGTCGTTTTACTCGGCTCTCCTTCGTTTCGCTCGGCGGTCTTTCGCCCGGCTCCGTACGCTCCTTATTCTTCTACTACTTCTTCTCCCGCCCGGTTCCGGCGCCGGATCCTCAATGCAGTGAGTGACGTGCTGTTATGGCCATTGACCTTGGATCGTTTCACTGGCGAAGGAGCGATGGTGGCGGAGTGGGAAAAGCGCGGGCGATCGGCAATGGTTGCGGATCGGGGATTGAGCGGGGTGTCGGCTAGGGCAACACGGAAATAAACACCCGTGGTTTTATAGAGAGAGGGGAAATAAGAGAGAGGGGGGTTTTTTCTTCTAATTTCTTCCTTCCTCTAAAATGTCCAAAACACCATATAAATAGGTTCCAAAATGTGCCCCCCATTTAGGCTTACGACAATGGGTCAAATACGCTAAAAATAAATGCGCAGAAATTAAAGATAAACGGCGTGACATGCCACGTAACATCACCGCCCCCGTTCGAAGATAGCTTGTCCTCAAGCTGGATCGAAAGGCATTGGGGCCCCGACTTCACCCGTAGTGTCATCCTGGGGTGGGGCATCGACTTCCAGCCAAAATAGGCGTTTGCATCTGTCCCGACTTTAAAGGATCATCACAATTGTAGCATAGGCCCTTCTCGCGACGTTCAGCCATCTCAGTGCGGGACAAACGGCGGCGAACAGTAGGTTGTGGAGGAGCATCCAGGAATGGAGCCGTGTCAGGCCAACTGGCGAGAGAGGAAGCTCCCGGAAAGCCTCGACGTCCCAAGGGCGGACGGTCTAAAAGCAGACGTTGTTCACAAGCCCTGGCGAGGCTCATAGCCGTGTTGAGATTAGGTGGTAGGAGGAATTCCACATCCCAACGTAAGCGCTAGTGGAGGTCGGCAGTGAAGAGTGGAACCTGTTGCTCTGGTAAGACAAACGTCGCCCGAGACAGAAGAATCTGAAATTTTTCGAGATAGGTGTCGATGGTACCGTCCTGTTTGAGGTTCACAAGATCGCCGAGTGGGTTTCCCTGTAGAGCCGGGTCAAACCGAAGGGTGCAGGCCGTGCTGAAATCTGCCCAGGAAATGTTGGGATGTTCCCGCAGAAGTTGAGTGAATCATAATTGTGTTGGGCCGAGTAGATGGAAGGAAGCGATGCCGACACGTTCTTCATCTGGTGTGCGGTGGTTTGCAAAAAAAATATCGCAACACGTAAGCCACGGGAGAGGGTCTTTGTGGCCCTCGTAAATGGGGAAGTCCATCCGAATAGTATGTGTGTAGGGAAGATAGTCCATGCCTGAAGGAGCGGCGGAGTCCACCTGGCTTGCTGAAGGATGGTCGGTCGTAGTCAGAGGCGGAGGAGACGACATGCTTTGTACGACATCCAAACGGGCGTTGAGGGCGTCCATCTTGTCGTTCTGAGTCGCGAACATAGAGTGGAAAAGAGCCATGAGTTCGGCGAGGGAGGGAGGAGCATCTGCCATCGGAGATGGGACAAAATGGTTTGTCGGTGGTGTTGGAAGGAGGCCGGCGGACGAAAGGAGGCGCGAGGCTGTAGGAACGAGGCTGGAAGACCGGGCGACAGCCACCAAATCGGCCGGAGAAAGGTCGTCGACGTTGGACGACGGGTCGGCGAGCGCGGGGTTAGGCTGGCCGTGCGTTGCCGACAGAGTGCGCGTGTTTTCCCGTGCACAGGAGGAACGCCCGGCGAAATCGGCGGATCCGGCGGAATCGACGAAAGAGGCGCGTGATGACGGTTGCGGCCGAGCGGAGGAGAGGCCGGAGATGCCGACGTTGGGCTCTGATACCAAGTTGTTATGGCCCTTGCCCTTGGATCGTGTCACCGGCGGAGGAGCGATGGTGGCAGAGGGGGAAAAAGGCGGGCGATCGGCGATGGCTGCGGGTCGGGGGATTGAGCGGGGTGTCGGCTAGGGCAACACAGGAATAAACACCCGTGGTTTTAGAGAGAGAGGGAGAGGGGAAATAAGAGAGAGACTTTTTTCTTCTAATTTCTTCCTTCCTCTAAAATGTCCAAAACACCATATAAATAGGTTCCAAAATGTGCCCCCCATTTAGGCTTACGACAATGGGTCAAATACGCTAAAAATAAATGCGCAGAAATTAAAGATAAACGGCGTGACATGCCACGTAACACCTGCTTCTTCCTGCGTCATCAGCCCTTCTTGGTGCTTTCATGGAGTGGATTTCTCTCTCTTCCGACATTTTTGTTGCCATAATTTTTTGGATGGTCTCCGAATCTCTATTCCCGAGCCATTATGTCTAGCGGTGCTGATTCTCCGATTCCCTCGTCAGTGGTTCTCCCTCCTGCGAGCTCTCTCCGTGGAAACCCTGATCCTTATACTCCTCAGATCACCACCATTCGTCTGGATGACTCTAATTACCTCTCATGGTCTCGGTCTATCACCCTGGCGCTTGAGAGTTGTTGTCTCTTTGGCTATGTCACTGGCCAAATGAAGGAACCAGACAAGACCTCTTCTGAATGGATACAGTGGGAGTCGGAAAATTCCTTAGTCATGTCCTGGCTTACTAATTCGATGCAGGAGTCCATCGCCCGTAATTATCTATTCCTCGACAATGCAACAAACATTTGACAACTATCGGAGTCCACCTACTCTCGTCGAGACAATGCTGCTCAGATCTTCCAATTGCGACGGAAGATATCCTTACTCCGGCAGGGTGATCGTCCCCCTTCTGCATACTACTTGGAGTTCACACAGCTGTATCAGGAATATGATCATTTTGATCCTCTTACCTTTGTTAGTCCTATTGATGAAGTGATGGTTCTAGCAAGATAAGACCACAATCACATTTGAATTTCTTCATGGACTGCATCGGGATTTTGATCAGATCAGTGTTCAGATTTTGGGGCGTCCGCAGTTACCCTCTCTTCCTAAGGTCTACAATATTGTGCAGCAGGAATTCGATCTCCGCCAGACCCTTCTTCCTAATACTGTGCCCAAGGACTCGGCTCTGGCCGCGACATCTCCTTCTCTTCTTGGTAGTCGCCCATCCTGTGACATGAAGTTGAAGGGCTCTGATAAGGATCATCTCCTCTGTGATTATTGTGGAAAGAATCGTCACACTCGGGACACTTGCTTCAGGCTCTATAGGTTCCCTCCTCCAAGAGGGGGTGCTCCACCTCGTGGTGGCCGTGGTTTTGGGCGCTCTTTTGGCCGTCATCCTTCGTCTCGTGCTGCTCATCTCACTGATGCTACTGTGAATATTCCTTCTGGCTATTCCAACTCCGATGGTTCTGCCCCTCCCGATGCATTCACAACGATCTTGATCCACTTTTCTTGAGCACCTTTTGGGCCACACTTTTTTGACTACTGGGCACTCGCCTCCGCATGAGCACTACTTATCACCCACAAACGGATGGTCATCCGAGGTTCTCAATTTCTGCTTGGAGACGTACCTACGCTTTTTTTGGGGGCGGGGGAGCAGCCCCGCAGATGGGCTAAGTGACTGTGTTGGGCCGAGTACTCCTACAACACCGCCTACCACCCTGCAGCAGACACCACCCCGTTCGAGGCTGTCTATGGCCGGCCTCCGCCCTCCATTATCCGCCATCTACCGGGAGAGTACCGGGTCGAGAGTTTGTCCACCGCCCTGCAGGACCGTGACACCATCCTAGACCAGCTGAAGCATCACCTCTTACGAGCCCAACAAAAGATGTCCTCCTTTGCGAACAGGAAGCAGCGTGACCTCTCCTTTCAGGTGGGGGAGAAGATGTTCATCAAATTGCACCCATACCACTAGTTGTCTGTGGCCCGCGGGCCCTGTCCGAAGCTAGCTCCCCGGTTCTTTGGCCCATTTGAGATACCGACGCGTATCAGTGCGGTCGCTTACCGCCTCTGCCTCCCCACCGAGAGCCGCATACGCCCGGTCTTCCACGTTTCTCAGTTATGTTGTGTGGTGGGCAACCACTCCACCGCGGATCACATTCCAACTGACGTTGATCTTGTCGGCGAGGCACCATGTTACCCGGCCAAGATACTCGATCGTCGCTGCCTTCTGCCTGGAGACTCCACTTCAGGGGAAATTCTGGTCGCCTTGGCTAATCACCCATGTTCTAATGCTACATGGTTTCCGCGGGATGATTTTTGTTGCCAGTTCGCTGACTACTGCCTTGAGGACAAGTCACATTTTCCGACGGTGGTATTGTTACGGACGAGCACATCGGCGAGACGTCGTGGCGGGTCTACACGCGGGGGAAGACGACTGGTCCGTCTGTAGGAGAGACCGAAGACGCGGCGCCGGGATGATTATGTTTATTGGCATTCTGTTATTTCATATTATGTTATGTGTACGCTTTTCTATTAGCGCCGTCCTTTCGCTATCCGCACCCCACGCCTATAAGGTGTGGTGTTGTTCTCTTTTTTTATTACCCTTGGATGAATGAAATTTAGGGCTTCTCCCTAAGGTTTTCTTCTCAACCCTATTCCTTCTCTTCTTCTTCACCACCGCCGGCCCTTCCCATCGCTGGGTTCCTCTCCGGGATCGTATCATAAACAAATTTCGTTATTCTTAATATCTAAATAAAAATCATTCTATGTATTCTTATTAACATGTAATAAATAGGAGCAGTCCGGCATGGGGGCCCGTTTCCTGTCAACAACATGCTCGCCGTCGCAGTTGCCTCTACGCGGAAGGTTTTTTTCGTCTCATTGGAGCGAGAAAGATGTAGGGGCGACATTTGGGGTAACAGGCAAGGTAAGGCAAGGCTTACAGGACCACGTGAAAGAGCTCTTTTAGGGTTCCGATTTACTTTATCTAATTGATTCAAATGGTTTAACATTTGTTTGTTTCCCTCCCCCGCCTTAGAAACATGTAGCAACTGTTATATAATATATAATAATATTATATATTATAATACAATAATATTTATTTAATAATATAGCTCTTATATATTATACGAGGAATCTGGCAGGGAGGACCCTTGTGCCCCGTACGGCGGTATGTCCGCTGCTCGCGATGCTGTGACATTTTGCATGGGTGACGCGAGCAGGAGACGCACAATCGTATGGGGCACGGGTCCCCATGCCAGATTATATATGCGCACGTGCATACACACATATATAGATATATGTCTATAGGGGCGGGATCCTGTGCGAATACATTCGCACAGGATCCCGTGCGAAGAGATACATTCCAGCACCGCCGCCGCCGGCTGCGGGCTCACCGGCCACCGGGCGGGCGGCGTTCGGCGGCGTGCACGCCGACGAACCCCGGGCGGCCGGTGGCCGGCGGCCCGCATCCGGCGGTGGCGGCGCTACAAAAAAAAATTGACCTCTTCTCAGCGCCGCCACCGCCGGCTGCGGGCTCGCCGGGCACCGGCCGCCCGGGGTTCGTCGGCGTGCCCGCCGACGAACCCCGGGCGGCCGGTGCCCGGCGAGCCCGCAGCCGGCGGCGGCAGCGCTGAGAAGAGGCCGGCCGATGGATGCAGGTGCAATGGACGGCGAAGATGCACTGTTCGCATCTTCGCAGTCTTATCTTCTCACCTGATTCTTATCCTATGTCTATAATCTATATATACAGACATATTTTGATTATTTTGTTTAGTACTGTTTGGTTGTCAACACATTTCTTTTAGTCTGAATAATCATTCAGAGAATACTTTACAGAAGGGAAAATAATGTCTTTAATACTTACGTTTAAGTGAACATACTTTTGATAGGCTCTACTTAACTCATTGTCTGCTTGCAGTAAGTATTTTTTTTATTATGCAGATGGCCACACAGAATGAAAAAAATTACAAAGCTTATCCATCAAATGTTGCAGAATTTGATCTGGTCATGCAGGTTAGTAACAAATTTTGATCTTGACATTTGATATGGAAAATTTTGCATTAATTTTTGTACCAATACGTGATACTTTGTGCTTTTATTCACCAGACAACAAAATCTGAAAATCATGACTCAGCTTCCTGTCTTAAAGAGCAGTCTTGTCTACCATTAGGTGGATACAGGTAATTGCTTTTTCTCTTGTTAATCCCATTTTAGATTCAGAAGCGAGGCTTTATGCCTATTGTATATATAAATAATTTGTATGACTATATTATGTGTGTTTTCTACTTGGCATTCTTTTGGCTGCGCAACAGCTAGAAGTATTTGAATCTTCTTTTCACTAAAGAATGTTGTTCATCATTATTTCTTCTTTGGCATTTTACTGCTTGTTTAGTATATAAACCTCACCTAGACTGATAGCTTTTATATGATTAACTGGTGATTACATCAATACTTTGGTATATGTATTGTGCCATGTGTTCTCAGTGTTGTAGATGTCGGCCGATATAAAAGTTTTGGACAGAAAACGTCATGACATTGACATAAACAACAACACTCAAGCCTTTATCCCACTATAGTGGGGTCGGCTATATTGATCCTTTGTCGCCATGACATCGACATCTTAAACAAAAATGTCGTTTTTGAAAATATCTCCGATATATCGATATATCGGACGATATCTCGCGAATGATATATGACAAGTAACAACAACACTCAAGCCTTTATCCCACTATAGTGGGGTCGGCTATATGGATCTTTTGTCGTCATCGTGCCCTATCTTTTGTCATAATCTCACTAATGCCTAAGTACATCATGTCTTTCTTTATAATTTCATTGCAAGTCTTTATTGGTCTACCCCTCTCTCGTCTAACATGCCTAGTGACTAGACTCTCACAACGCCTAACAGGTGCCTCTAATGGTCTGCTTTGTACATGTCCAAACCATCTTAGACGAGCTTCTCGCATCTTCTCTGAAATTAGTGCTACTCCTGTATTATATCTGATACTTTCATTCTTAATTTTATCCAATCTCGTGTGTCCACACATTCCCCTAAGCATTCTCATCTCTGCAACTCCCATTTTTTGCTCATGCATACAATTCACTGCCCAACACTCAGAACCATAGAGCATCGCGGGTCTAATTGCAATACGGTAAAACTTGCCCTTAAGTTTTAGTGGTACTTTACAATCACATAAAATCTCTAACGTGCCTCTCCACTTCAACCAACCCGCTTGGATTCTATGTGTCACATCTTTATCAATACCTCCGTCTTTTTGAACTATCGATACAAGATATTTAAAACACTCACTACGGGAAATATCTTGATCACCCAACTTAATAACGAAGTCATCTGTCCTTCTTGTACTACTAAATTTAAGCTCCATATACTCCGTCTTTGTACTGCTCAACCTAAAACCCTTCTTTTTTAAAGTATTTCGCCAAGATTCAAGTTTTGCGTTTACACCCTCGCGCATCTCATCAGCCAAAACGATATCATCCGCAAACTATAAACACCAAGGTATTGCTTGTTGGATATGTCTGGTGAGCTCATCTAAGATAAAGGTAAAGAGATAAGGGCTTAAAGCCGAACCTTGATGTAATCCAATAGTAATAAGGAATTCTTGTGTTAATCCTCCAGATGTCTTCAACCTTGTCATTGAATTTGTGTACATATCTTTGATTATGTCAATATATAATACATTTACACCTTTCTTTTCTAAGACTCTCCATAAGATCTCTCTTGGAACTCTATCACAAGTCTTCTCAAGATCAATAAACAACATATGCAATTCTTGTTTTCTTTCTCGATAGTTGTCAATGAGTCTCCTCAAGAGATGTATAGCTTCCATGGTCGACCTCCCTGACATGAATCCAAATTGATTCTCCGAGATGTTAGTCTGTCGTCTTAATCTTATTTCTATTACTCGTTCCCATAGTTTCATGGTATGACTCATCAATTTAATTCCTCTGTAATTAACACAATTTTGTATATCTCATTTATTCTTATACAAAGGTGCCAAGATACTTTCTATTCATTGGTCTGACATTCTTTTTGACTTCAGTATTTTATTAAAAAATATGTAAGTCATAAAATTCCTTCATTTGCTAGACATTTCCATACTTTAATGGGTATAGCGTCTGGCCCAACCGCCTTTCCATTTTTCATCTTATTTAGAGCTACTTTTACCTCTGATACTTGAATTTTACGATAAAACGTTATGTTCTTATACTCATTTGATTTACTTAACTCTTTCAAATTCAATTCTTTTTTCCTTTGTTTCATTATAGAGTTGATAAAGTATCTTTTCCACCGCTCTTTAATATCCACATCATCCGTCAAAACTGTATCTGTCTCATCCTTTATGCATTTTACTTGACTTAAATCTCGTCTTTCTTTTTCTACCTTGAGCAATTATATATATGTCACGCTCTCCATCTTTGATATCTAGTCGCGTATAAAATTCTTCATAAGCTTGACTTCTTATTTTACTTACTGTATGTTTAGCTTCTTTTTTGATGACTTTATATTTGACTAAGTTTTCATCATTCCTACAAGCGTAGAGTGATTTATAGCCGACCCTTTTTGCCCTCACTTTGTCTTGCTCTTCTTTTTTCCATCACCAAGATTCTTTTTTTTGGGGGCACACGACCTTTTGATACTCCAAATATGTTCTTTCCACTTATCCTTTAATGTGAAGACATAATTTCCTGTGAGGTATTAAGATCAACATAAGAGTCATCAACTAGTTGTTCCATAACTGCCTTCTTGAAAGTAATCTGTTTTTTCATCTTCAAGTTCCACCACCGAATTTTTTTCAACATTTTTGTTCTTGTCTTAAATTTATTATATTTAATTTGTACATCTAACACCACTAACCTATGTTGTGTTGTCAAACTTTCTTCTGGTATGACTTTGCAATCTTTACAAATCATTTTATTCATTTTGCGAGTCATAAAATAATCAATATGTGACTTATTTTGTCCGCTTTTAAACGTAATTAAATGTTCTTCCCTCTTTATGAAAAGCGTCTTTGATACAATTAGTTCATGTGCTACGTCAAAGTCTAAAATGATTCGTCCTTCTTCATTTCTTTCTTCATATTCATATCCACCATGAACGGATGTGTAATCTACATTTTTCTTCCTTATATGTCCATTTAAGTCCCTCCTATGAAAATCTTCTCTTTTTGTGGGATTTCTCTTACTAAATCATCTAAGTTTTCCCAAAATTGCACTTCAAAAGCTTCACTTAATCTCATTTATGGCGTGTAAGCCCTGATCATATTAATAGTTTCCTTTCCTATGATCAATTTAAGAGCTAAGATTCTATCACATTTTCTACTTACCCCAACAACTTCATTCTTCCAAGTAGTATCCACAATAATACTTACTCCACTGCTTGTTTTTTTTCCTGTGTACCATAATTTAAAACCTGAATTATCTAAAAATTTAGCCTTCTCATCCACTCATCTAGTCTATATAAAATATTTATCCTTTTTCTAATCATCGTATCCACTACTTTCATCGCTTTCTATTGCGCGAAACTATATCCGCAAACGACAACGACAAGTGTACCGTATCGGAAGTGGTATAGGTTTTATAAAAATCAAGGTCGTATTAGACTCGGGGTGATCGAGTAATCCTATTTTGAAAATCGTTGTTATTTTATTAATAGAAATTTGAGTTGGGTTACGAAAAGTAAAAACTAGAAATGTTAACGGAATTAAAACAATGTATTAAAACTAGTGCCCGATATTTGAATCACCTCGGAAATCAAAAATAACGGAATGAAAATAGAAATGCAATTCTCTTGTTGAAGAGGCTTTGACCGTGGAGGTTCCCGAAGCATGAACACCTCTCTTTCGAGGATTAGGTTCAACTAAACTTAGGTGTATCGACCGAACTTTCGTTCTCAAATCGCATCGTCTAAGACTTGTTTTAGGTAGTGAACCTCGCTATTGGATTTTAATCCAATTCGGAAGAGTTACGTCGTCCTCTCTCGAGGGTTGCGTTATACTCTTTTTACCGATGAGTGATCGATTCGCCTTATGAGCCTTTTGGCCAACTAAACAGCGAAAACTATTCTGAAAACTATATAAAATATATAGCCTCAATGAATTGATCAACGACAAATCTTAAGCGTTCAACAATTAGAGAAAAATAATTCTAAAATCATAAAAGTGTTATCTCATCCTCGGGTCATCTCGATCGAGTACTGTAGGGAATTAGTTACTCATGGAGATGGAGGAATCATTATTATAGAAAAATTGCGACATTATGAAAAAGTGTGAAAGTGGCGTCAGACAAAATTTGCACGTTCACAAGAGACAAAAATGGAAATAAGAATAAAGCTTTAGGAAAAAAATATAAATAAACTTTTGTTGCTAGTAAAAAAATTACAAGAACTAAAATTTGCGAGGTTACAAGTTTTTCAAGACCTAAGTTGAAAGAAAAAGAACGTACAAGAATTACGATACAAAATAAAGACAGGGAAAAAAACAACTTGACGAGCGATTCTACGTTAAAATTTCTCCAAACTTAATCGAAAAATTCTTCAAAAATGAAATACCGGAATTCATGAATCGGACAAAATGAAACTAAATATATCTCCAAATTCTTCTCAACCAAAAATATCTCCTAAAATGATGATTAACAGTGCTTTTTTATCTCTCTAAAACATGTGTTTCTCTCCTTTTTTTCCCTTCCAGTGATGTATTTTCCTCCTTCCGGAGAGCCTGCTTTTATAGGCTAGGAAAAGAAAAACGCCATGGGCGGGAGAGGTGCTTGAGGCGTTACAAGGCGGAGCTGACGGGTTTGATGATGGCGGGATCAGTGGAGGAGGCGTGTGCTCCGGCTGGATCGCTGACGTGGAGGAGGCCAGCTGTCTACTTTGCATGGAGATTCCGCATGCTTGGTGGTGGCCGAGATGTTGATGGCCGAGCTGCTTGTGGAAGGTGGCTTTGTTGGAGGTGCTGCATGGTGGCTGGGGGTTGGAAATGGCCGAGCTTGGTGCGGTGGTGGCGGAGGGTTGGAAATGGCTGAGCTTGGTGCGGTGGTGGCGCTGCATGGAGGAGGTGCGGGTTGATGATGCTGGGTGGCCGAGCACGGTGGTGGCGGAGCAGCTAAAGGTGGAGGAGCTGCTGCATAGAAGAGTTGCACGATCTGGAGGAGGTGGCTGTCGGAACTGAGGTTGGAGAGGTGCTGCACTTTGGAGGCCGAGTTTGGATTTGCAGGTTCCTGTGCATGGAGGAGCTAGGCCGACTGAGCTCAGTGGTGGTCGAGTTGAGGTGGTGGCCGAGCTTGCAGGGTGGTGCTGCTTGATATATATATATATATATATATATATATATATATATATATATATGTATATCTTTATATATATATAAAGATATACATGTATATATATAGCTTGCATGGGTGACCGGAGGCGTTGAGTATATCCGGTCAAGCTCCGTGTCGACAAGTTGGACTTGCATGCGATCCCTTAGACGTAGCAGCGGGTCATTGCACGTAAATTTCCTCTAGACCTGCCATAATCCTACAAAAATAGAAAATATTAGATTTAGAGCGTGAAATATTATTTTTACACAATATTGTAGCAAAACAACGGACAAATATGATAATTTATTTAAATATCTAATAGGATAATAGACATAAATGATGACTAAAATATTAGTCATCACTTTCCCCGTTAGCGTGCCTATATTTCAACTTCTAGACCTAAGTCGAGCACAATTCCTACGACATGTTTTTCTAGGATGTCTAATATGCGAGGACTTTTGTCTATTTAACACTACACCTAAGTCCTCTTGAAGGTGCAATGGTCCTTGTCAAGACGCCGCACTCGGACCTTACGACGAGGGCTCGTGCATATTTAACACTACACCCAAGTTCTTGAGATGCAACGGTCCTTGCCAAGACGCTGCATTCAGACCATACGACGCGTTCCTTAAGGGGAACATTTAAGCGTCCGAATGCGGCGTCTTGGCAAGATATATGACGAGTAATAAAAATATATATTTTTCATTTCTTTTAAGCGTCCGAACGATAATATTTTATTTTGTGCTATATTTTGTGCATCTCTCTGAGCCAAGATTTGACTTCTTTCTTGTTTCACCCTCATTTGGTGCTCTCTATATCGTTTACTGTCGTCAACCCTTCTTTTTGAGTAATTTATAAATATAAATTATGTGTATTGTTGGAAGAGCTCAAAGCTTGTATGTATTACTTAAGTATTGAAATACAAGGAGATAATACAAATATATAGGAGAGAAAAGGAGAGAAGAAATCCTATACAATGATGTGAGACTAATAGGAGAAGAAGGAAATAAAGAATACATGGGCCCAATACTGGGCCATTTACATGGGCTTTTCTAACACTCCCCCGCAAGCTGAAGCGTACAAATCGTATGCACCAAGCTTGGACAAGCACTGATAGAAGAGTGTACTGGGAAGAGCTTTAGTGATCACATCCGCAACGTGTTCTGTTTCGGGAACATGCTTCAAGTCAATTTTCTTCATTTGAACCTTTTCTTTGATGAAGTGACAATCAACTTCGATATGTTTAGTTCTCTCGTGGAATACTGGGTTCTTGGCAATATGTATCGCTGCTTGGCTATCACAAAGGAGAAGAGCTGGGGAAGGAAGTCTTATACCAAGATCGGTAAGAAAACTCTCTAGCCATGTTAGTTCAGACACTACAGACGCCATTGCCCGGTATTCAGCCTCAGCAAATGATCGAGCCACAACAGCTTGTTTCTTGCTCCGCCACGTAATCAAGTGTCCTCCAAAGTATGTGCAAAACCCAC
This sequence comes from Platanthera guangdongensis, assembly GCA_039583875.1. Classification (NCBI taxonomy): domain Eukaryota; kingdom Viridiplantae; phylum Streptophyta; class Magnoliopsida; order Asparagales; family Orchidaceae; genus Platanthera; species Platanthera guangdongensis. The sequence goes on along the minus strand of CM077157.1, from coordinate 20,546,673 downwards.
TTGTTGACCGTCGATCATCAAGAGAACCAGCATAATCAGCATCAGAGAACGCTATCAATGTTGGAGCTGAAGATGAGGTCTTGTAGACCAGTCCTTGACCAGGGGCCGCTTTGAGGTATCTGAGAATGCGTTCAACGGCATGAAGATGAGATTTCCGGGGAGAATGCATATATCGACTGACAATACCAACTGCGAAGGATATGTCTGGTCTAGTTACGGTGAGGTAGATCAATTTTCCAACTAGACGACGGTAGTATTCAGGATTCTCAAGTAAGAGATCTGAGTCGGAAGTCTGAGCACATAACTTGTGATTCACATCCATTGGGGTATTGATCGGCTTACAACCTGAGTAACCTGCATCATGAAGAAGGTTGAGACAATACTTCCGCTGGGAGAGGACGAGACCATCTGGCCGTCTAGCCACCTCAAGACCCAAAAAATACCGGAGGGGTCCCAGATTCTTTGTTTGAAAAACAGTACCGAGATGTCGTTTGACCTCCTGTATTCCCTGTGAGTCATCTCCCGTAATTATGATGTCATCAACATATACCAACAAAAGAACCATCCCCACTGTACGGTGACGAGTGAACATCGAGAAGTCTGCCGTGCTTCGAGAAAAACCAACCTCCCGAAGAGCTTTGCTGAACCTGTCGAACCATGCCCGTGGTGATTGTTTGAGGTCATACATCGCTTTCTTAAGACGGCAAACCTGAGACTCCCTCGTGGTCTCAAACCCGGGAGGTTGATGCATATAGATAGTCTCTTGCAAGTCGCCATTCAGAAAGACATTCTTAATATCCAGTTGCAGTAAGGGCCACCGGCGATGGACAACCACCGAGATAAGAACACGAACGGTGTTGAGTTTGGCCATCGGGGAGAAGGTTTCCTCATAATCCATCCCGTGTTGTTGGGTGAAGCCCCGGGCGACCAGCCGAGCTTTCAGACGGTCAATCGTCTCATCAGCTGCATGTTTGATGACGAAAACTCACTTACACCCAACCGGTTTCTGACCTGGGGGAAGCGGTGCGAGAGTCCAGGTCTGGTTGGCCCAGAGAGCAGCCATCTCCTCCTCCATGGCAGCCTTCCAGCCGGGATGTTGTAGCGCCTCCTGCACAGTGTTAGGAACCGAAATGGAGGAAAGAGAAGTGGCAAATGTGTGTAGTTGGGGGGAGAGACGATGCAGGGAGACATAATTTGCCAGAGGATGAGCGATAGAGGGAGATACCTGATCAGCAGAGCACGGGGTAGCCGTGGAAGAAGCCGACTGCAGAGGGGTAGCAGAACGAGGAGGAAGACGACGAGAGTAAACCTGGATAACTGGTGGCTTGGATGGAGCAAGTGGAGGGGTAGAAGGACGTAGGGAAACAGGCGCAGTAGTAGGGATGACGGGGCGGGGTATAGGGAGCGGTGGAGATGTCGTCGTGGAGGAAGGAGCAGGGGGAGGTGAGAAGAAAGGTTGATCTTCCCAAAAAGTAACATCGACGGAGACGATGACCTTCCGAGTGACCGGAGAGTAGCACAGGTAGCGCTTTTGGGTGCGAGAATAGCTGACAAAAATGGATTTGGCGGCCCGGGGGTCCAACTTATCCGAGGAGGGACCGAGGAGGTGAACAAAACAGGTGCAGCCAAAGACCCGTGGTGTAATAGAGAAAGCCGGAGTGGAGGGGAAGAGGAGACTGAATGGGGTGGCAAAGTTGAGAATCGAGGAAGGGAGACGGTTGATGAGGAAGCAGGCAGTGAAGACCGCAAAGTTCCAGTAAAGTTTTGGAACCTGCATTTGGAGCATGAGTGAGCGGGCAACGTCGAGGAGGTGGCGGTTCTTCCGTTCGACAACACCATTCTGTTGGGGGGGTATAGGGACAGGAGGTGTGATGAAGAATACCAAATTCTGCACATAGGTTGGTAAATTCATGGCCGGTGTATTCGCGAGCGTTATCGGTGCGCACGGTTTTAATAGTTGTGGAGAATTGCGTGCGAGTTTCTTGGATAAAGGCGCGAAATATGCGAGGGAGCTCAGAGCGATCACGAAGGAGGTAAAGTCATGTGGTGCGAGAGTAATCATCAATAAATGTGATGAAATAACGGTATCCAGAGATACAGGTAACTTTAAAAGGATCCCAGATATCAGAATGTAGTAAATCAAATGGAGCAGCGCTCCGAGTACAATGAGCAGGAAAAGAAGTACGCGTCTGTTTGCCGTAAATACAAGAATCACATCAAAAAGCAGGTAAAGATACATCAGGCAGGGCCTTTTGGAGAACAGGAAGAGGGGCATACCCAAGACGACGATGCCAGTCCACAACGGAGACAGATGAGAGAATAGTGGGAGAGGTATCCAGAAGGTAGAGCCCGTCCTGCAGTCGTACCCTACCAATGGTAGTCCGCGTCCGCCGATCCTGTATCAAAAAGGAAGAAAGAGTAAATGTGACATAGCAATCCATATCATGAGTGAGGCGGCCAACAAAAAGTAAGTTAAAAGGAGTGCTCGGAACATAAAGAGCCGAGCGAAGAGAGATGGAGGGGGCAAGAGAGATGTAGGCACAGCCGGAGACCGAAGTTGTCGCACCATTAACGACTGTGATAGATTTCGGATGAGGAACATCCGAGTACTGGAGAGTCCGCAGTGAGGTGATGTGATGAGTAGCCCCTGAGTCCAAGATCCAACGCGGACCAGAGGAAAAAACAAGTAATACCTGTAGTAGAGGTGGAGGCAACAGAGGCAGGAGGAGGGCTAAGAAGTCCCTGGAGTTGCTGAAGCTGGAGGCGAACAGCCGCAAGGTCGGTACCAGTGGAGGAGGAGCTATCAGCAACAGTCGCAGTGGGGCGAGGAGGATATCCATGTTTCTTGTAGCACACAACATCTGTGTGGCCATCCCGGCCGCAGTAGGAACAGTTGGAACGGGCCCGACCCCCACGTCCCCTTCCGCGAGAGCCGGTACGTCCACCGCGAGCAGAAGACGGTGGGAGAAGTAAGGGGGGAAGGGCCAGCTGAAGAAGAGCCGGAGAGGAGGGTGCCGGATGATCCAGGGGCGGTGAGACGCGAAGGAGCATAGAGCAGACATCAGAGAGAGAGGGAGTAGAAGCCGAAGCCAATACTATGAATACTTCCCAAAAATTATTTGGCCAGCCAAATAATATTCCTAAATGGTTGTTTCCTTTGTGTTGAAACCGGAAATCCGGTCTCCCGTGGAGTTCGACCCTTGGGGAAGGGGTGACCGCGCACCTACTACCCTCAAACGAACGATCTAGGCACAAGACTAGGAACACGAGGGATAGACCCAAGGTCTCAGCGTGGAGGACCCGCCGCATACCCGGAAGACTAACTAATTCTTCCCCTCCCAAACCAAGGGCTGAGCTAAGGCACCTTCGGAGGGCTCTCTTGGCCGACCGGAACATCCAAGGAGGATCTCGAGATCCACTCCCAAACTAGAGGTGCCACCTCGGGTCTATACAAAATGCTCCCCGCCTGCCTTACTATTGGCGCCAAACCGCCCAGCAGCCCTACTCTACGCAGCCCCGATTGGGCCGCTAACAGCGGAACTCCGCTACTCTGAAAGGACGGCCACGGGCCATCAGGGGCTTCCCGGCATCTATACCTCGGGGCTCACACGGGGGAGCGGTTCACGAACACACCGCTCACCCAAGACAGGAGGAGTAAACTATAATCGCAGAGCATCACAGATATGAAAAAATATTACAGGAATATAAATTCCATACTCGGCACGCAGGCCGGAAATATAAACAAAAAGGCCTTCGATGGCCAGCACAAGTTTGGGCTTAAGCCCGCTACTCCCCGCCTGATACTGCAACACCTGTACGCCAACGTTTCGACGAGCGGCGGCCAACTAGTCATCGGTCGGCCAACATAAGCGGACCAAACATATTGTGCACTCCCCCTTTTTGGGGGCTACGGAGCGCATTCCCTGCAAGCGACTAAATAAACAACTTCCTCTGAGTCTTCTCCGGGAACCCCAGAACATCACCAATCCGGCTCACACGTCCGGATGGGCTTCACACAGCATGCCTAAACCCGTACTCACGCTTCCGGGCACTAATGCAATTAACTGCGGGAACGTACACGTCAACCCTTCGGGGAGCTCCCTTCCCCCCACCTGTTGGTGGAGAGGGGCTTCCGTGCAAATATGGAAACTGAAGGCTTCACCTGCCCAAGTTGAAACATCGTTACCCTTGTCACGTGCTTGGCGGCGGGGGCGGGAGAGGAGCTCCGAGTCGATCCTACTGCATGCGGCCGCGTCGGCGTTCGACCTCCACTCCAGGCCGAGTCTTGCTCCAGGCCGAGCCTCGCTCCAGGCCGAGCCTCGCTCCAGGCCGAGCCTCGCTCCAGGCCGAGCCTCGCTCCAGGCCGAGCTTGCCGCCGGGAGAAGGGGAGGTCGAGGTGTGCTGCTCCAGATCGGGAAGAATAGTGGATCGGCCGGGGTGCTCCAGGCGACTGGAAAAAGATGGAGATCGGTGGCGGTCGGGCTGCTGCCTTGCCGGCGACGGAAGAGAGCGGGAAAAGGGGCGGCCGGGCTGCTGCTTTGCCGGCGACGGGAGAGAGCAGGAAATGGGGGCGGCGGCGGCGGGAGAGAACGAAGGAGGCCGTGCCCTAGCCCGAGCGGTGGCTGGAGGGAGAGAGGAGGCGGGCGGCCCCTTGCTGCCCCAGGCCTAGGGCGAGAGAGGGAGGGCGCGGCGGCGGCGTTGCTTTGCCGGCGATGGGAGAGAAGGAGCGAGGAAGGGGCGGCCGGGGTTGGCTGCCCTGCCTGGCCGAGGGTGAGAGGAGGGGGCGGGCGGCCCCTTGCTGCTCCAGGCCGAGGATGAGAGAGGGAGGGGCGGCGGCGCTGCTTTGCCGGCGACGGGAGCGGGAAATGGGGGGGAACGGCGGCGGCGGCCTGCTTGGCCGAACCCTAGCCGGGGAAAATCTTCCCCGATCTCCTCCTCTCTTTCGTTTTTTTTAATTCCCTCTCTCTCTCTGCTGTGTCTCTCTCTCCCGAGCCCCCCATTTTCTCTTTATATCTTTTTTTGCTTTTTTTTTGCACCCAGCCCCTTGCTGAACCCCATCCCACCCGAACCCCCACTCCCCCTCTTTATATCCAAATTCATACATAATATATAATATAATAATATATATATTATATAATATAATAATATATATAATATATAATATTATATATATATATATAAATTCTAAACACGCGCACATAAATCCTCCGCACGCACACACGAGGACCCGCACGTCCTCAAACGGAGTCGCACCGACTCGTCGCCCACAACACGCCTCTAGGCTGGCATTTGGGGAGGGTCCCACTCGCCCGGCTACGGGGTTGTACACTTTGGATGACTTTCTTGTAGCAATCCACAAATATTTATTTCCCATAATTTTTTTTTCCAAATGATTGCATATTAGCTTTTTTGAATCTTAGATTTAAATTTATACGTTTTAAATAATTTTAAGCTTGCTTATTACATCCTAACTACCAGAATTACCAGATCTTTTTATTTAAGATCTTATCGGTCGGTCATCCTGAAGAGTCGAATAATTTCAAATAAAAGCAGGTGTGCGAAAGAAATACGCAATAATAAATAAATACTGAAAAATAAAAATGAGTGACTTATGATGCGACAAAGGATGCATCAATTCTCCCGCGGTTGAAAGAACTCGACCCCGGCGAGACTTTGCAAAACTGGCAATGGCGAGATCTGACATCATTGCTGGTGCTAGATTGGGTGGAATATCTGGAGCCTCGACGGGTGGCTCAACTGGCGGCCCAATGCGCTGCTGAACATGAACTAGACCAAACCTCCTGCAATAAACAATTACCTGACCTCCCTTTGAAAAGTACAACTCATGACGGTAACGACCGACCGTGAGATTGTAATGTTCAAAGTTTGTTCGCAAAATATTAACAGTAAATTTATGCATTTATTTTAAATAATTAATATGAGCTTGCGCATCGAAGGAAATATGAAAGATGATGGCGGTCAGGTGGGCGGGACAACGCATAAAAAATCTCGAAAGAAGATATACGAAGAGAGGGGCTTTTAGAATTATTACAAGTAAAATTTGCATGTGGAGGTAAAAAGTCTCATTGCCTTAGATTCTCCCTGGTTAAACGCCTAAGAAGGTTCTCCTAACTCTAATTAACGATTTTAATTAGTTCATCGGTTAGAGAGTGGTAAGCGCTACTAAATTTGAGTTTGGTGTCCATTCGACCCCTTTGTACGCTCCAAAAATACGACATAAAATAGTTAATATCTTGTTGTAATTTCACAAATCCACTCATATTTAACTTGACAATACAAAATTTAAAATGGACTCCAATTTTGTCATTTAATTGTTTGCAGAGAAATCCTTTAAAACGTGTATCTTTATTATGAGTGAAAAATTTTAGAGTTCTTATTATCCTTAAAACATGATTTTTCTTGAATATATTGATAGTTTGGCAATAATTTTTTCCAAAAAGATTTATATTTATAGGATGACGAAATAACGTAAATTGCTGTTCTCCAAATACAAAATCAATATATGGTGGTGGCAATAGTGTTATGGGTGAGTGACCATCAATCGTAACGTCGATAGGCTCAAGTATTGGTGCTCGGAGACTTAGGACATACATAGTTCGAGTCTATGTCTTCCAAGACGAGAGGTTCATCACCGGTCAACTTTTTCTCCTGAAGCAAGGGCTCGAGAAGGAGATCGGTGACTACAGTTGGTGATTCAGTGGGTGCAAGTTGTAACGACCCAAACTTCAGGATAAAGAGAAATCAAAACAACGACGAATTATTTACGAACAAGTACAAGTGTATTTATAAAATTTGGTGTGTATTTATTAACGATAAACATTAAACATTATATTGGTGTGCCAAAGTAAGAAAATAAAAGCAATTGGGTGTGCCAATAGCCAAATGTTGTGATGGCTCATTTTCTTTTGGTTTGTAACAAATGATTATTAGTGTATGTGGGCTGCCATTAGTGAATTGGGTTTGTGTTAGCTGGGTGAGGTGCTGGCTTATGCACTTGACACATTGAATTTCAATGTGCGGCTGATTTGGATTTTGGTTTGACACATGACCAAGCCATGTTTAGGCTGGTGGTGTGATTTGGGCTTGTTTTGATAACACCTAGCTTTATTGTTGCCTGATTTGTGTCGCTGACTGCTTATTGTTGCGATTAAAACCGAGCCGAGCCCGTTTCTTCTCTTACGCATCCCGTCTTTTTCCCTCTGCCGCTAAAATCCGGCCGCTGCTCCCGATTTTTCCTTCTTCTCGTGCTCTGCTATTCCTTCCTGGCTGCTCCCGGCTTCTTCTTCCTCTCTTCCTCTTAGTAGTAGCTGATTAGCTGCTCTGCTGCCACTGCATTGTTGTCGCTGCTCTGTGCCGCTACTTTGTGTCGTTGTTCCTGTGCCGTGTATTCCGTACCCGTGCTCTGCTGCTTTCTCCTGCAATCTCTTTCCCTCCCTCTCTTTCTTTTGTGTTGTTCCGCTGATGTGAGCCGTTGTTGCTCTGTGCTGTCGACTTTGTGCCATCGACCCTCTGTCGCCGGTCTAGGGAAATTCTGCCACTGGTTTTGAGCTGCTGCTACTGCTCTCTTCTTCCTTCTCATTCTCCGTCGTCTCGCTACTTCCTCTGCCGCGCCGTTGTTTTCTGCCAGGGCACCGCAGGAAACAATGGAAATGTCTTCCTCCTCCTTGCTGCTAGGGCCCGACAAGTTCCTTCCTGCCGACATCGACAAGTTCAGGTTTCTTTGTCGCTTAGCTTTGCGTTCCTGCCGATGTTTTTGAAGTCATCAACTCCTCTGCCACTGCAGTACTTCCTCCATCTTCCTCGTTGTAAGTTTCTTCAATTATTTCCTTCATGATATATCAGTTAATTATATTGGGGATTTTGATTCAGTTTACTATTAATTGGTTTGACTTAGTTTTGCATAAGATTTGGGAGGATTTATTGATGATGGACATATGTTATGGTCATTTTAGGGTTGTCTACTTGTAATCAGTATAGGGTTTGTCGTTTAATATTGTAGCGATCAATTGAGATGATAGTTTGGAGATTTTTGGTAGCTACCTTGTTGTTGTCTGTTGGCTGCTTTTTGAACTATTGTTGATAGCTTTTGCGGGTTTTTGAGAATTGTTAGTGGCTATCTTCTTCCTTACCTTGTGAAGGGTATTTTGGTAGCAACCGGTTGCTCAATTTTATTGTGTGCCAGTAGTGGAAATTTGAGTCATGGAGTTAGTTTTGGTCATTTTAAGAGTTCACTTTTACCTTAACTCAATTAAAAGATATTTCAAAATTACAAATATTTACGTGGATGACATGTCATGATGATAATTCCAAATAATGTAAGGGAAAAGAGAAAATCAAGGTGAGTACTTATCGCTTTAACTATGCATAGTTTTAATGTAATTTCAAAATATAAATTGTATACTTACAGAAATGTCTTTCATGCTTGTGCATTGACATGAATTGAAAGAAAATATAAAGAGAGAAAATCACTAAAAATGCTGAAAAATGATAAAAGAATTTAAATTTGGAATATTGAAATTCAAGAATATGATGTGAGAATTTCATGAAAATACTGATATGAAAATTGAATAAATGCGTGATTAAAACGAAATCTGATAGACAGTAATAAAATAGGAAAAGATAAAAGATGCTTAAAAATTTGCATAGGGAAATGTTAAGGATTCAATCCTATGATGTAGGTAGATACCTACTGTGGATTACCCACGTATGGGGGTGTTACCTACAGTGAATTACTCCGGAAGGAGTGGGGCCCATTCAAGATGCATAATGCCTTAACATTTCCTAAGATATGTAATTAAATTAACGCTTGAACGATATGTTTAGAATAATTGATTCTGAATGAAAAGAATGATTGAGTGAGTGGACCTAACATTGAATGCGATTAATTTGAGTATTGAACATCAAATAAACGGAAGAATAAAATGAAATGTCATTCTATTATTGTATATTTATACTGAAATGTGAAACTTAACATTTGTGCATATTGCTATGGAAACTCTTTTGGTTGCATGTATAGCAGTTAAAGAGGCATGTTCCTCGCTTAGGCATATTTTTATGTCTAAGTCCGTCATCTTTTTGTTTAGGTTGCTTAGGCGAACCTGTGTGCGCAAAAGAAAGAGTTAGTTGATCAAAGGAAGAATTTTTTTGAATAAACCAAGGTATGCGTTAAGATTTTATTATATGTTTTATTTTGTATTCGCTCCCCCTACTTTAACCTGGGTAAATCACTTCAAAGTAGCTTAGATACAAAATTTTTGTGCGGTTTGCATTGGGGCCTCACACAAGCGGAGTCGCTTCTTCAATCAGTATGTCATAAATAGGAGGAAGAATCTCTTCTTTCTAGAGCTGGCGCTTAGGAAGAGTCTCCTCGACTGGAGGGATTTCTATAGTGGACACTAGTGGGGCTAAGGTACTCGTGCGGGTGGTGATACCAGGGGAGTCTATATTCTTAAAAGTGGGGGCACCGATGAAACTAGAGAGAGGTTTATCAGTTAAACTAATCTGAGATTCCACACTACGAGCCACACTAGAAACTTTTTCTAAATTGTGATAGTGGTGCAAATCAAGTTGATCCCTAATGAGATAGTGTAACCCGTGCAGGTAACGGGATACGGACACAACTTCACCATCTTGAATATCTAATCTAGATTGAAGTATTAGAAATTCTCTAGTGTACTCATCTACCGACAGCCTTTTTGTTGTAGATTTTGAAATCTACAATATAAAGTGTGGAGGTAATCGGGAGAGGCACAATGTTTGTGCAACTCTGATTTGAACTCATCCCAAGTAGTGATTGGAGGCAACCACAACTTATCTCTCATGGGTTGAAGTTGTTTACACCATTCTAAGGCGGGTCCCTTAAGTCTACGGGTCACATAATCGATTTGTCTACTCAAAGATACCCGATTAATTCTCATAAAACATTCTATAGTATGACACCAATCTAAACAATCGTCGGGTCCTATACGTCCGTCAAAGTCACTCGTGGGTGTGTGCTCTCGGTGCTTAGGATCAATGAACTTGTCATGCCATGGGTGTTTTATATTGGCAAGAGGCGCTACCATTTCAGATAATTTTTTAATTCAAACATTTAAATCTTCTATGGTGCTCTCTAAACCAACAAGATTTTCCATTTTTTAAATACTTAAATATATGAATTTAAGGAGAGATAAATTTTTTTTAATTCCAAGTAAACCAAAATAATGACGATCTTGACCCCTTTTTTGATTAATTTTAATATATAAATATATTTTTTTAAAATCATTTTTTTAACAAGAGACCATTAGTACTTAAAATTAATGAATACTCAAATATATCAAAATCTCTTTTGATTCTCTTTGTTTTATTTAAATAAGATAAGATTTTAAAATTTTGAAAATAAAATAAAGTTTTTTGAAAAAAAATTAAAAGGACACTTTTTTTTATTTTTTGAAGATCGGATCACGTGATTCGCGATAGGAGTGAATCACACTACGCTCTGATATCAAACTGATGTAGACTCAAATTAAGGTTTTTTCAAAATTAGATATCTTTAATCAAAGATATTTTATTTGTTTTAAAATAATATTAGAGCTTTGAAAATAATGTTGATTTTTAATTTTGAAACAACCGGGGGCCGAGCGGCCAAGTCGAAGCCTTCGCTCGTAGCACAACTCTTAACGATAAACTTCCGCGAGATCGTTATTCGTTACCCAGAAAATTTCGTTGGCGCATAACGGATCAAGCCGTAGCGGGATTTGTACGATCACAAACATAAATCACAGACAATAATTTATGAAATAATGGAAATTCAGGTGATTGAACGTTCGGGGCAAGCCTTTAATTATTTAAAATACGCCTAAATTTAAGTTCAATTATTTACAAGCAAGAAATCAGCAAATTACCATGAGAGGTCGGTCGAATCACTGGCTGAGGAGCAGTTTTGTAGTTGCCGTTGGTGGATCGAACTCGGCGAGCCGGAAGTGATCCGGTTTTGACGTCACTTACTCCAACTGGCGGGTTGAGCGACAGAGGGGGTGTGTCGGAACAGGATACTGAGGTCGACGACACCCTTCTTGCAACAAGAACGGGCGGCGCCGGGGAAGGATTGCGGGGTCGACGGTGCCTGGTGAGTTGAACGCAGGCCGGAGCTGGAGGCAGAACATCCCTTCGATCATCATGCAGGGCGGCCAGAGCTTTGTAGAATTCGGCGGCGTAGGGCTGGAGACTGCAAGAGCCGACGACGTGCGGCGGGTTGTTTCGATGGGGAAGCTAGGGCGGTGGCTGCATCAGCTTGCGAGTAATGACGCGGGTTGAACAACGGCAGATATGTCGTACGGCACGACAAATTTACCGGTAAGGTAGAGGAACGAAAAAGATTTTGTTCCTCTAGGTTTCCGGTCTCTTCTCTTCATCAGGCTGCTCTTTAAAAAGAATTGCATTTACTATTTCCAAAGAAAGAGGGCCGGTCAATTATTATGAATACTTTCCAAAACTTATTTGGCCGGCCAAATAATATTCCTAAATGATTGTTTCCTTTGGATGACTTTCTCATAGCAGTCCACAAATATTTATTTCTCATTTTTTCCAAATGATTAATAGCTTTTTGAATTTTAAATTTAAATTTATACGTTTTAAATAATTTTAAGCTTACCCGTTACATCCTAGCTACCAGAATTACCGGACCTTTTTATTTAAGATCTCGTTGGACGGTCATCCTGAAGAGCCGAACAATTTCAAATAAAAGTAGGTGCACGAAAGAAATACACGATAATAAATAAATGCTGAAAAATTAAAATGAGTGACTTAGGATGCGATGAAAGATGCATCAGTTTTACTGAGAATACTCACTTTGATCCAACAGATCACTTTCCCTGAGGAAATTGAGAAATGTCCCATGTCTTATTCTTATCAAGTGCGGGCATTTCCTCCTTAGCTTTCTTCCATTCAATGATCCTTGGTGCTTCCTCCCAATTCTTAAGAAAAGCAATCGAGGATAAAGAAGAAATTAAAGCTAGATGTTCATGAGTAAGATCATAGTAAGAAATAGAATTTAAAATAAGATGTTTTGTGCATAGAATTTTACCTTTCAAAATAGCATTTGAAAGATGAAGATCATCTCTAGAGTCTGAGTCCGAGGTTAGCATTCCTAGAGATCAAACCATAGGAGCCTGTGTTTTTTGTGCACTTGTTTGCTTGTGATGATAGACTATAGGATGTGAAGAGATCAGAGACCGTGGAGGAGTGAGCTATGTTTGTGGTATGTTATGGATGTGAGATATAATGGGGATGAGTGGAATAATAGATAGAGGAATGTCACCCACATTAATGTCTTCTTAGACCACGTCAACATCATTTGTCTCCCCTTGATGAATGTAATGAATTGGATCGGGAAAGTAGGACTCCCCCCTCACCAAAGGTAACATTCATGGTACACAAAATGACGTGTCGGGGGATGATCACACTGACATCCCTTCGTGGTAGAGGGGTAACCAGTAAAGACACATCTCCGAGCTCGAGGATCAATCTTGTCCTGATGAGGATGATGGATGTGGACAAAATAAACACCCCCAAAACACGCGGAGGAAGATGTGACGTATGAATTGTACAATGGGTAGAGTGACGAGCTATCATAGTAGCATAGCCAAGAACTCTTGATGGGAGGCAATTTATTAGATGTACAACATTCAGCATTTCATCACCCCATCAAGACTTGTGAAGGTGCATGATGGTGACAAGATAGCGAGCAATCTCTAAGTATTTGTTTTTCCATTCAGCCACTCTACCAACTGTAGTTGTGCACACATGCAGTTTGATGGATAATACCATGATTAATGAGATATGACCCAATCACCCCGTAGTCATCATACTCCACCCCCCCCCCCCCCCAAAAAAAAAAAATTATCATACAACGGACACGTACAATGTTATAGATGTCGACCGACATAAAATTTATGATGAAAAAACGTCGCGACATCTACATTTTAAGCAAAAACGTCATTTTTGAAAATATTGCCCGATATATTGATTTTACCCGATATGTCATGAGATATCTCGCCGACCATATATCATCGTGAATATTATTATTTTTCATTTCTTTTGAGCAATGAGCGATGATATTTTGTTTCATGCTTCTCTTTGAGCCTAGCTTCGATGACTTTTTTCGTCTCGCTCCAATTTGGTGTTTTTTTATGTCATTTACTGTCGTCGACACCTCTTTCTTATGCCCTAGCTTTTGACGCCTCTTTCTTGTGCTATGCTTTATGACGCCTCTTTCTTGTATCCTAGATTTTTTCTCCCTTTTCTTGTTTCCTTGCTTCGATGACTCGGTCCTTGGCTTCTGCTTTGATTGTGTGCCTCTGAGGCTCTGATAGCTCGGTTCTAGTTCTATTTTTTTACGCAGGACTGTCCTATTGAGGCTAAGGGTAATTTCTAAATGCCGACACAATTCCGATGAATTTTAACTTGCAATAATTATGATTTATAAATGCAAACGCAGGAACAACACAAAGAAGAAAACTTCACAAAATAGAGAGTACGTGTTGGAGTATTATTGTGAGAGTGCAAGAATCATAACTAAATATGTAAATGAATATCGACACTAGCCCCAAATAGCGTTGAAAAAAAGTTACAAGAAAGATATGACGCAAGCATGGTAATAAACACCAATCCAACAAAGGCTTCGTTTGGTTCGGCATTTCGCCGTCTCCGTTTGGAGCAAACGCCGCTGGACGGCGGGTAAACAACCGGCCGGCGGCGGCGTTTGCTCCGTTTGCACTCGTAGCAAGGAGAAAACGGCCCTGATCCGCTCCGTTTCGACCCCCACCTCTCCCCCTCCGATTCTAAAGTGACGTTTCGACCCACCGGATGCACCCGCCACCGCCAAACCAAATATAGCAAAAGAATAAGTATCAACCAACTATGAACTCACATAACTATAAGCTAGGAGGCTTGAAGGACTTTCCCGGGTCGGAACTGAGGTGGGAATTGAATTATAGGCTCCCAATGGTGTTGCAGGCTGCTGGATAGCACTTTGCTCGGCTGGAAATGGACTCTCAGGGGCTTTAGTTTTCTGGCAATTGCTGGTGGAAGAAGTAGGAGCTGCGGGGAAAGTAGGTGGAGGACTGCAGTGGACAGGTAGAACTCTGGATTGCACAGAAATCACTGAAGGCTGTGCTGGAAGGTAACTGGCAGGGGGCAGTAACTCCTTTCAATGGCTTGGAGGAGTCCTGGTGAGAATTTTTGCGGTCTAGGTAGGTACAGAAAACAAGAATGTGTGAGAGGAAGGGCTGGGAGAACTTAATACTGGATAATAGAGGACTGTGGAGCAGAAAAATTGCTGTTGGAATTTAATTCCAACTGCTGGGGACGATTCCAACCACCCAGGGTAGGTACTGGGCAACTGGATGTGAACTGGTGGTTGGCAAGGTGCAGCCCGATATATTGGAGATGGGACTGATTGTTCTTCATCTTCCATTGTTGTCGACGACTTCCTGACTTATTCCTTGCTTTTCTGTGATATACCATTATTACTTATGTATCATAAAATAGTTATACTAATTTGATAGATTTAGAAGTTTAATAAATTAAAAAAATGAGTATATTTATATACAATTATTCATATATACAATTATTCATATAAACAATTAAATATTGAAATCCGATATATGAATTATCCCCGATATTTCCCCTAACATCTTAAAACCTACATGAAAAACCCAAATTGACGTGCCTTCGACATCCGACATCTGCAACCTTGGTTCGACAACTGCAAATTGAGTCCTATACTGCCCTGCAGGCAGCGAATCTGGATCGTGAATGTCCCGGCAACAATGCCTAGGGTTTCTGATGGGCTCAATGATAGTACCCAAGTTCTCAGAACCCCCATGCAGAATCGCTAAGGGGAACTGAGACCAAGGCGTGCGGAAGTCGGACAACCACTAGCTAGTATGCATGAGCTAAAACCGAGGCGAGCTGGAGCAGGGCGATCACTAGAGGTGTTGACGAGCGGGGGTGGGTTCAAGTGAAATGAAAATTAGAATCGATCCACCTTTTACATAACTCCCACCCATACATATTTATGGACAGGAGAATCAAAGATTACAGAAGTGTCATTTATACTATCTACCTCATTGCACCGCATCATTAATATTATGGCTACTAATTTGTGATTTGATATCCACTTTTAACTGTGGTTTTAGTGAAACACTTTGCACCCTTGATGACTATACTTATAGACTTGCAGTGGAGCATCTAAATTAGGAGGTTGTATCTTGACTGGGTTCCTCCCTTTTATCCTTTTTAGCCATTTTGTGGCGGCTTGCTTTGTTGTGCTATAAATGAAAATATGCAGTTTTTGTAGTTCAAATACCTATCCAACCCTAAGGGCATCTTGTGGTCTGGGTGAGTTGTTTGACCGGACTTCTGTACTGAATGCATAAGTTTATTTGTGATAATCTAAATATACTCCTTCGGGCAGTAGTAAAGATACCGACTGGAAATAGACCTCCAAAAATATCCGGTATATTGAATATAAAACTAGTTAATATTCAACTATTTGATATTTCATCCTAAAATCTTTAACCATTCTTCCTCTATCTCACAGATTTTGTCATTCTCTATAAATCAGGTTTTTTTTTAGTGGATGGTTTGCACCAAATTGGTCTAATTCTCTTGGTTGCTCATAGTTAAAATATTAATTGTGGTTATCCAAGATAAATGGCTAATAGAAACTTTGGATTGACGTTAGTGTTATAGACCAGATAATGACCAAAAATGGAATCTGATTCCGTGTAAATGGCTCAATACTTATCTTTTGAGATTTTACCAAGATTGCGTACTGGTGATATAATGCATGAATTATACTTTTATGGCATACATTTTGTGCCTGCTTTACCCTGTTTTTCTTTCTGCAACTTTTCTTATGTATATTTATTATACTTTTTGTTCCTCCTAGTTGCTTAAATATTTTTACGCTTTCTAGCCTTTGAAGAAAGTTTAGACCTCACAAAGATTTGTTTAATGTCTTTAATTACAATGCTCTGGCACTTTAATCTGGATCATGGCCATAAGACCTCCTTATTACTATATGTGAAGGGCAGTGTCTGGTCTGCATTACCACCAATATATGCCGGCGAGCCACCAAAATCCATCTTACTTGTAATGGCGTCCATGGATTCCGGATCATTTTTCCGTGACATTAGCTTTGGTGCTGATTCCTCTTTATCTGTAAGGCTACTCTGATCCTGAAAGTAAAGCTGAATAATCTATCTTTATGTTTTTCTGAACACTCCAACTCTTTTATGCATACTCAAATATAATTAAGAAATTTTCCTGAATTTTGTCAGGGATTGATTGCTTTGCTGGCTGCCGTTGATGCAATTTCTCATGTTAGTAATTTGAATGAGCTTAAAAAACAGGTTAGTTCATTTGTTCTCCAGTTTCCTTTGAATGGACATGTCGCTGAAGGTGCATGCTTTATCTATACTATTTAAAAGAGGGTAACTTCATGTTGACCATGAATTTTACAATTCCGGATTGCCCTTCACCAGCTATTTACGAAGCTGTGGGTTGTTGTGTTTTTGTACTGTTGCTGCATGGCACCAGTTAGCAGAACACATCATGCTCAGTGCCAATTAGCAAAACACATTATGGGCGACACTGGCTCATATACACCGATGGCGGTCCACCACATTGCTCAAGATCCAGTTTCTGACCACCTCAAAATGTTTGCGTGAGGATCTCTGGCGAAGTCTGATCTCTTGCTATGCGTAGTTTTCTTGGGCCGATAGGATTTGTAAATTGTTTTCATGTCTTGCACGTACCCCATGTAACAATGTGTGGATCGATGCCTATGAGCTCATATGCCCGCTCAACCGCTCTCCACTTCTACCTTTTTTCCTGAAGAACCAGGAGGTCAATGGAGTCACCGTCAAATTGTTCACAAGCATCTGGCTATTAAAGCATTGGTATTGTTTTTCACTAGGCTCTTTAATGGAACTGATATAATTTTTAAACAAAAAATAATACTTATTTTAACATGTAATTAAATTGAGCCACATATACTTTAATATTAATTGATTGAGGCCCCTGCTCAGTTGTAATCAATTCTCCTCTAGAATAACTTAGTAATGACAATTAGGTTAATGTTTGTTTTGGATGCGGATTAATAAAACATTAAGACTTGTGAGTATGTGATTGAAGTTTGTTTTATACAATGATTATAATTATTAAATTTATAAATATTAGCAGATTTGTAGGGGGTCCCCATGCACAGTGTACTGCGGTCAAGTACCCGGCCACCGCTTGATGTGCCCCCATCAGAATAGAGAAATGGTGGTAGCGGGCTTGTCTATCTAAATTGAAAATTGAGCATGATGTCTTCTTTCTTGTACTATATCTATTATTAATTTTTTGTTTCTATCTTGATTTAGACAGTGAAGGCCATTAGATTCCAAGACACCCTGAATCCAATTGTCCAATTTTGTTTACCTGTGTCACATCCATGCATCATTTAAGGGACATCTAAATAGGTGTTATATTTGTGATCTTGAATTTTAATGTCCATGACTAAATTTCAGTTGATTAGGAATTAGGATAGTAGGGAGACATCTCCAAATTGCAGTTTGTACAATATGAAATTAGATATTTGTTTTTAGGGAATAATTTAGCATCTTGACCAATATATTTCACTTTATGATGAGCGGCAATGTCCTTGGGTAACGTGCAGTGGTGTTTAATATTTTTAATACTTAAAAACTGTCCTCTTTGTTGTCTGCCTTTGAAGCATCTTTTAATTAGGGCATCACATAGTTTTTTAAATTGCCCTTGCGCCTCTCTCCTGTTCATGAACTCTTGTTAAAGCTTTGATCAACATCCCACATTGATTGAATGTTGTTGATTGTGCCTGTGATGGTATTCAGCATGTCTTTGTTTTTCTCTCTGTAGTTATTAATGAATACTTAATTGACAAATCTATTCAGCTTATTTTTGGGGTTTTTACCGGTGAAGCATGGGGTTACCTCGGCAGCAAAAGGTTTTTGCTTGAACTAGATTTGGGTGCAGATTCTTTGAAGGGACTTAACAGCGCTATGATTGAGCAGGTATTTTTTTTGTAGGCCCTACCATCACAAGTGTTTCCATTTTTTACTTTATAGATGACTGTAGTATATGCAGGGCTCTATCGGAAGGACATTAAGGTAGAGCCTGTGTGCTTTGCCTAAAGTGAGTCATCTCTTTTTATTTTGCATGCAGCTGTAGTATATGCAGGGCTGTATCAGAAGGTCATTAAGATAGAACCTGTGTGCTTTTCCTAAAGTGAGGCATCTCTTTTTATTTTGCATGCAGTGGCTAGAAGGAAAAAATTGAGTTTGTAAATGTATCCACGACATCAAGATCGCTGATCCTCCGCGTCATTGAGCTCGCCGATCCTCCGCGTCATTGAGCTCGCCGATCCTCCGCGTCATTGAGCTCGTTGATCTTCCGCGTCATTGAGCTCGTTGATCCTCCGCGTCATTAAGCTCGTTAATCCTCCGTCTCATCTGGCTCACCGATCCTACACGGCATTGAGGTCGCCGATCCTCCGGGTCATCAAGCTCGCCGATCTTACGAGTCATCAAGCTCACTGATCCTACAAGTCTTCAAGCTTGTCGATCCTCCGAGTCATTGAGCTCGTCGGTGCTTAGATATAGATCTCATCGGTCCTCTGCATATAACAGAGCTGACTTCTCTCTTATATCAAGAACCATCTTCTCTCTTATATCAAGAACCATCTTCTCTTTTATATCAACATTAACTTCTCTCCCACCAGAAAAATCTTCTGCTCTCGCCGAGTCCATCTTACTAATCTATGGAGATCCGTTCACGTACTCCTGCTCCTACACCCATAATTATTCTCAATGCATTTATAAATATCGGGAGGACTTCCAAATTAACTGGCCCAAATTCTCCAGATTTGAGTGTCTTGCACCTTTCTTTTGCACTCTCAATGCAAATGATGCCATCTTACTGACACTCTGTCTTATCCCTTTGCCTCCCACCTGATTGAGATGCCAATGATTCTCTTGTTCGCACCTAAATAGTCTCTCTAATGAATGTTTGTCTATCATTCGCCATGATGACATTGTGAAGGTTGCGTGAGATCATCTTGTCGCCTTTACTCCAAGGGGCCAAAATATCTCACTTCTACACCATGTATTCTAATCTCTTCTCTCGACCTACACTCTCTCCGGTGCTGCGTATCTGTAAGTTCAATCTCTAAGATCCTGAAACTTGTCCAACATCGGCCCTTCTCTGCTGATCTTGTCACTCAGCTGAAATTTTTCCAGGAACGACTTGTAGTCTGTTATCTTCTCCGTCTTCTATATTTCTACGAGATGATGTGCAAAGAAACCTTTGAAGGACCTGACACTCTCATCTTGGATACAACTGCAGCTCGCATCTCTATGCTACCAACCTTCTACAACAACCTCCGATTGTGCCCCCTTTGTCCTCTAACAATTATGTTCATGCGGCCGATCATGGAGCTCACCATGGACGTGGAGGCACACTGGAGGTCATGGGAGGGTGGGGGGGGGGGGGGGGTCCTTGCTCTCTTTGCTCACATTGTGGACGACCTGGTCATCTTGTTATGAAATGCTTTTTGAAGCATCCTCACCTCCGTCCTCAAGTTCATGTCAGTACTATTGTGTATGAGCCTTCTGCATCTCCGTCCACCACGTCGCCAAAGTTCGATTTATGGTTATCTTCGACAAATATTGTGACTCTCATCATGTAATCTTCTCTCATTGCCACATCTTTAGGCATGTTGTTTCACAGGGTAAGCGACTTATCGACTCCGGTGCCACCAATCATGTGATTGAGATTTTGGAACTCTCTTGTCTTCTCTCACCTTGAGAATCATTACATGTTACCACCAGTCTGTGGTTGATTGCTATCCTACTCCACTTTGTGGATGTGACATTGTGATTGTCGCCTCTCTTTTCCAGTTGGACGACACTTATTTATCCCAAACTTTTCTTGCAATTTGTTATTTGTCAGTGCTCTTTCACGACAATTACAGTGCTCTATCTCATTTTCTCCTACTGCATGTTGTTCTAAGAACCTTCAATCGAAGATGATGATTGCTATTGGGACTGAACGCGGCGATTTCTACTACCTCGTGATATTTTTGTTTTCTTTGCATCTGTTGTCTCCACTTCTTTGCTCGAGTAGCATCATCGTCTTGTTCATCCTCCACTACGTCTCCTCCACCAGCTCCTGTCATCTCTAAAGTCAGACTCCATTTTAGAATGTGAGGCTTGCTAATATGACAAGCATCATCGTGCTACATTCTCTGCTAAACCCTGTCAGAGTTGTGTTTGTCATTTTGACCTTGTTCATTCGGGCATCTGGGTCCAAGCCCCACTAAGTTTGTTTATGGAGGAAGTATATATTTTGTAACTCTTATTAATGATTTTTCTGGATATACTTTGTCGTATCTTTTGGAGGAAGAGTCGGAACATTTTTTTACTTTTTCTAAATTTGTAATGAAATTTGCACACAGTTTGGTATACCTCTAAAAATTATTCGGACCGATAATACAAAAGAATACATGAGTCAACAGTTCTCATATTTTTGCACCTCCAATGATATTATTAATCAGACTTGTTGTGTGCATACGGCCCAACAAAATGGAGTGACGAAAAGGAAAAAATCATCATCTCTAATGTTGCTCAGATACTCCTATGTCAGATGAATGTTCCACGCTCCTATTAGTGTTATGCGATTCTCATTCTTGTTTTCTCATTAACTGTCTACCTTCTTTTACTCTTCATAGTAAGACAATTTTCTTTATCCGGATAGTACATCTTTTTTCCTCACTTTGCGTGTGTTTGGTTGTACTTCTTTTGTCCACACTTTTGCATCTGGTCGCTATAAACTCCACTCACACCATCAAATGTATCTTCGTGGGGGTACTCTCCAACTCAGAAGGGATATCTATGTTTCTACCCTAGCTCCAAACGTCAATATGTCTTTTTTGATGTCATTTTTTGTGAGTCTGCTCCTTATTTCTCCAAGAACCGAGGGACTCTTACTCTCAAGATCCTTCTTCTCTCTACCACCTCTCCTCCTCCCACATTTATTTGATTGTTCCCTATCATTCATGCTCCTTCACCAGATATCCCACAATTAACACCAACTCTTGAACATATATCGCTTCTTTCACATTTTTCCTTATCATTATCATTGTCTCCCTACTTCCCCACATGTCCTCGCTCCTTCCATTCCAGAGTCCCCATCTCCACTGGCGTAGTAGCCGTGCGAACGGACCTTCCGGTCCGGCAATCTTCCGCCCGGGAAGGATTGGGGAGGCAGTGGCGGAACCTTCCGGTTCGGAACTTCTCGCGCGGAGAAGGGGAAAGGCGGCAACTTAGGGTTTCAGAAATCCTTCATTCATTCAATAATGCTTAAAACAACATAACATCCCTCCTCTTATACTATGAAGAGGGCAGACAACACTCCAACAAAAGTCCAATAAACATTACAGGCTATCCGCACATCGAATTAAAAACAAAACAAAAATAAAATACAGAACAAAAATAAAATAACGGTAATTAAATGGACTGCGACCTCCATAGTGGGTCGATGCGCTCCAGCCACATGATCCAAGCTCGCCGGGATCTCCATCCGCAGAGTGGCTGTCCGTCGGGTGTCCTTCATCATTCGCCTCTCCTAGAGAGGCACTCGGCCCCGAGTGCATGGGGTAAAGAGGCACATCCGGGTAGTAGGTAGACAAGTCGCTCACATTAAATGTCTTGGAGATATTGAGTTCCGGCGGGAGGTCGATCAAATAAGCGTCGTCGTTGATCTTGTGGGTGATGGGGAACGGGTCATACTTCTTCGGCATGAGCTTGTAATGATGTCCCGCGGGAAACCGTTTTTTGCGGTGGAAAACCATAACCAAAGCTCCCACTTCAAATATCTTCTCGCGCCGGTGCTTGTCGCTCATGGCTTTGTTCTTGGCATTAGACTCAAGCAATTTGAGCCGAGTGTCGGTCTGGATGTCGCGAGCGTCTTCCGCCAGTTGGGCCGCCGAAGGGGGTGCCGCGGGCAGGCGGGCCAGATCGAGAGCATGTCGGGGAGCCTTTGTGTACACAATGGAGAAGGGCGTGCGGCCGGTGGAGCTGTGCACCGCATTGTTATAGGTGAATTCTGCCTGAGCTAGTGCGTGATCCCATGTCTTCGGGCGATCCTGACATATGGCAACGAACGAGGTTGCCCAACGTCTTGTTCACGACTTCGGTTTGGCCGTCCGTTTGGGGATGGGCGGTGCTACTGAACTTGAGAGAGGTGTCAAACATCTTCCACAACATTTGCCAAAAGTTGCTGAGAAACTTGGGATCACGGTCGGAAGTAATTGATGTCCGAACGCCATGCAAACGAACTATGTCCCGGAAAAAGAGCCGCGCAATATGAGAAGCGTCGGACGTCTTGCGGCAAGGGAGAAAATGGATCATCTTTGAAAAGCGATCCACTACGGCGAACATCGAATCCACCCCGCGTTGGGTGCACAGAAGTCCCCAGACGAAGTCCATGGATAAATCTTCCCAAATGCCTGCGGGAACCGGGAGCGGTGTATAAAGCCCTGTGTTGTGTGTTTGGCCCTTGTATTGTTGGCACATGAAACACTTCCGAACAAAATTGCCGACGTCCTTTGTCAGTTGTGGCCAAAAGTAGCGCTCCTTCAAACTGGCAAGCGTCTTGTCCCGGCCGAGGTGCCCACTCAAACCGCCTCCGTGCAAATCGCGAATAAGCTTTTCCCGTAGGGAGGTGCTTGGAATGCACAAGCGGTTGTCCTTTAACAAGAACCCATCAAGTAGGAGAAAACCGTTGTGCGAGCCGCCTAACGAACAGGCGCGCCAAACTTCCTTGAAGTCAACGTCGTCGGCATACAAATCGGCGAGAGTATCAAAGCCGATGATGTTCTGGTGCATGGTTGCTAATAAACAACTTCGTCACTGAGTGCGTCAGCGACCACATTGCGAGCTCCGGGCTTGTGATGAATGATGTCGGGGAATCTTTGGAGGTAAGTGGTCCAACGAAGGTGCATGCTGTCCATACGCTTCTGACTGTTAATGTATTTGAGAGTCTGGTGGTCGGTGAACAGGATGAACTCCCTGTGAAGAAGATAGTGCTCCCAATGCTTGAGAGCCCGAACGACGGCGTAGAATTCCTGATCATAAGCGGCTCATTTCCGCCGAGCATCACACAATTTCTCGCTAAAGAACGAGACTGGGTGATTGTCTTGGGAGAGGACAACGCCGATACCAATGACACTGACATCGCAATGCACCTCAAACAGCTTGTCGAAGCTGGGTAGGGCCAAAACCGGAGCAGAGCTGAGCTTCCGTTTAATCAAGTCGAAGGCTTGGCCGGCCTCCTCGCCCCAGTGGAACCTTCCCTTCTTTAGGCAGTCGGTCATCGGTGTTGTGATGGTACTAAAATCACGGATGAACCGGCGGTAGAACGTAGCTAACCCGTGGAACGACCGCAACTCTGAGAGAGTCGTAGGGGTCGGCCAATCGCGGATCGCCTGAATCTTCTCCTCATCCACCTGCATCCCCTCCGCGCCAACAATGAAGCCCAAAAAGTTCAGCCGCGGGGCGAGGAAGGTGCACTTCTTGAGATGAATAAAGAGATGGTGGTCCTCCAGCACCTTCAACACCGCACGCAAATGTGACAGATGGTCTGCCCTGCTCTTGCTGAAGA
Source organism: Platanthera guangdongensis (assembly GCA_039583875.1). NCBI lineage: Eukaryota > Viridiplantae > Streptophyta > Magnoliopsida > Asparagales > Orchidaceae > Platanthera > Platanthera guangdongensis. The sequence continues at coordinate 20,522,925 of CM077157.1, read as the reverse complement.
CCAGAATGTCGTCAAAGTAAACCACAACAGACTTGCCCAGGAATGGGCGCATCACCTGTGTCATGAGACGCGTAAAGTACTCGGAGCATTAGATAATCCAAAAGACATTACCTTCCACTCGAAAAGGTCATCCGGGGTTTTGAAAGCCGTCTTCCACTCATCGCCCGGCTTGATGCGGATCTGGTGGTAATCGCTGCGGAGGTCTATCTTGGAAAAGAACTGCGACCCATCCAGCATGTCCAACATATCATCAAGGCGGGGGATAGGTAAAGAATACTTGATGGTGATGCGGTTGATGGCGCGGTTGTCCACACACATTCTCCACGAGCCGTCCTTCTTGGGAACTAGGAGCGTCGGGACCCCACAAGGACTAAGGCTCTTAGAGATGAAGCCTTTCTTCAACAGCTCCTCGACCTTCTCGCGCAGGATATCATGCTCCTTGGGGTTCATCCGGTAGTGAGGTATGTTCAGGAGGCTAGCCCCTGGTATGAGGTCAATTTGGTGCTGGATATCCCGAAGAGGGGGAGGGTGATCGGGCAGATCCTCCGTGGTGATGGCGCGAAAGTCGTGCAGCAGCTCCTGCACATCCGGGGATTCGGCTTCCGCCACCTGCTCGCCAGTGGCGTAGAGTCCGTAAGAAACGAGGGCCACCACCTCCTTTGCCTCTGCAATGTCGCGCTCGAACAGAGTTGTGTCGTCGTGCATGACCAACAAGCTACGCCCCTTATCCGAAGGCGGGCTGGTTTCCGGTTTGGTGCCGACCCGTGCAACAATTTGAATTTTCTTGCTGGCCCAAGTGAAGGAGTAGACGTTCTCGCGGCCCTTGTAGGAGACATCCGTGTCATATTTCCATGGTCGGCCCAAGAGTAGGTGGCTCGCGTCCATCTCCACGACATCGCACCAAACGTCGGCTCGGTAGTGTTTCCCAATGGCGACCGGGACGTGAGAGCGGTGCGTGACCCGAACCGAGGGACCGCGCTGGATCCACCCAATGGAGTAGGGGTGCGGGTGTGGTTCGGTCGACAGTTGCAAGTAGGAGACCAGGCGGGATGCGACGAAGTTCTCGCAGCTGTCGTTGTCGATCAAGACGTCACAAATTTTGCCCTTGACGTTGCAGTAGCTGCGGAAGACGTTGCTACGTTGAACGTGTTCGTCGAGGCGCGGCTTGAGCAATAGGCGGTGGACCACGCAAGCGGCAAATTCACCCTCGTCGTCATCCCCGTCGATGACCTCGTCGGCCTCTCCCAAGTCGTATGTGCCTTCCTCGTCCTGTGTGACTGCGTGGACGGGCTGGCGAAGCAGCGGACATCTGGAGGCGAAATGGCCCGGCTGTTGGCATTTAAAACAGTTGCCCAACGGTACACGATCGGGCGCCTGACCCTTTGGTGCGGAGGAGGAGGCCGGCACCCGGTCGGAAACATCTTTGATCGTAGAGTCCCGGTTGCTAGATCCCGCGGCGTCTGTCCACGAACGTCGGGAGGACGCGCGGCTCAGAGGTGTCACGATTTTCTCCATCTGCTCGGCCTTGAAGCCATAAAGGCCTCTTCAACGGTGCGTAAAACATTCAGTTCTTCTCACGTAAGGACGGCCGTAGCCCATGAAGAAATCGTGTGAGGGGTCTATCTCGTACCTGCGGCGGAGGCGGCTTACACGTCCCCGGCGGTGCCTTGAGAGCAGCTTGATAATACTAAAACAAATGGTCGAAAGAAACCTATTCCGCAACAACTTCTTCATCTTTGGCCAAGTTCGCATGACGGCCTCGGCGGGTGGATCGGCGGGGAACTGGCGACCATCTTCACCTGGCTGTCTATTTCGTTGCGGCCAATCAAGGAACTCTTCAATACCTAGTTGCAACTCCCTGATGGGTTGTTGTTCCCCCCACCGGGCGGAGCGGCGTGGTGCGCGTGAATCAGCGGGAATAATTGGGTCGTAATCCCCGGCGTCGAAGAAACGGTGATGGGGGAACCGCCCCGGGTTGCATCCCCGACGGTGGTGTGCGTGGCTATTGGGTCGGCATCGTTCGGAGGAGTCTCCTCCATGTGCGCAAACATGGCCGGTGCGAAGGAGGGGTGGAGGTCGGCGGTCAAGCGTAGGAGTCGAGCGCGATGCCTCTGATACCAACTGGCGTAGTAGCCGTGCGAAAGGACCTTCCGGTCCGGCGATCTTCCACTCGGGAAGGATGAGGGAGGCAGCGGCGGAACCTTCCGGTTCGGAACTTCTCGCGCGGAGAAGGGGAGAGGCGGCAGCTTAGGGTTTCAGAAATCCTTCATTCATTCAATAATGCTTAAAACAACATAACATCCCTCCTCTTATACTATGAGGGCAGACAGCACACCAACAAAAGTCCAATAAACATTACAGGCTATCCGCACACCGAATTAAAAACAGAACAGAAATAAAATACATAACAGAAATAAAATAACGGTAATTAAATGGACTGCGGCCTCCATAGTGGGTCGATGCGCTCCAGCCACATGATCCCAAGCTCGTCGGGATCTCCATCCGCAGAGTGGCTGTCCGCCGGGTGTCCTTCATCATCCAGCTCCCAGGCTAGCTCTCTCCTCTTCGGAAGGTTCTTTAACCTCAGCAGACACAGACCTTTATATTCACATTGCTCCGTGGAAGGAGGAATTAATATAAAATACTTAATTATAATTATCTTATATTTTAAAGTTGGCTTGCCCTAATTATCAATTGACCTAATTTGACAAATCATTTTATTCAAGGTTTTATTTATCTCTCGCGCCATAAGCCGTAACACCGTGAGTGACATGCGCAATACAAAACACGTGAGTTCTAATGACATATTTGTAAATAAAAAGAAAAACAATGTACGCGGAGACATACACTACAAATTGCAATAAAAATATGAAGGTGCAAGCAAATTAAAATGATCTGATGCTGGCTGCATCATAAGATGATTTTCTTAAGACTCTGCAGAGACAAAATATTTCAACACTCCACCGATGATAACAAGATGGAGGCCGAATACCAAAGAACCAAACACTCTAAGGGTGAGAAAGATGTCCTTGGTGCTACTCGCCGAAGGGAACACACAAAAACTTACCCTCGACACTACCAGTTGAGAAGAAAAAAATTTATTTAATGAAACCCAGATAATGGCAAACTCCTAGGACATCCAAGAGAAGGCGTACAAAAAGAAGTCACCAATCAATGACTGACTACAACAAGTTGATGCTCAACCGACCACTAAAAGCAGAGTCAATTCAAAGGGGTGTCTCAAAGAAAAATATGCTAGCCTCCAAAGACGGGAAGTCAACATAATACCGACCACAAAGAAGTCGTCTGGCAATGACCCAAGAGGACTCACAAAAAAAAAGAGAAACTAACTCCTAAGGACTTGGGATTTTAACATTACTAAAACAAGAGCTCACAAAAGCAGAAGACAATAAATTCGGCACTGAAAGGCACTGAACTTGTCCCAATGAAGAATGATGAGCCCAAAGAGCTTTTCTTCCTCAAAATGGTGTACTCGGTAAAAACAATTGAGAAACTTAAAGCCATAAGTGAAATCTCTCGTGATTCTTGCCTTAATACCGACTTACAAGTGAAGAATCCATAAGAGAAATCTCTCGTGATTCTTACCTTAATATATTTATCCATTTGGAAAAGGATAAAGTTGGGTAGGTAATTCATATTCGCCGCTGCCATTATGTCCCAAATGCTGCAAAGTATTGTCTTTTCTCTATGTAAATAACAGAGTATTAATAAGAGAGTATTAATACATTCATATTTGGGGATTCCAGGATCATTCATAATCCAGATAGCATAGAAATGTACAAGGATTTCCAAAAAGTGAACTTAGAGAGGTGGGAAATTAGGGTTGGGTTTCTAGAGGAAAAAGCCTCGGGGTTCAAAATATGTAACTCTTGTCGGCCTTGTATCGAATTAATAGAGGTACTAGAACTTCTCTCTGCTCTCAACAACACTGCATTCTTCTATTTATGTGTTTATGAAGTATCAGAGAACATAGGAAGGAATGATACGTAGAACAAAATCTACCACCAATTTTTGTAATTCAACTCATGATATCCACACACTTGAATTCTTCCGCATGCCCCTGAAAAGTTGTCGGTGCTTTTTCACGTAGTTAGAGCACTGACGAATTACAACTTCCAAACTGAATTTTAAGGGGCATTTCTTTTTGGACAATGAAAAGATGTGTGAGCACTGGTCTTCGCTTCTTGGGTGGATGTCCCTAATTAGACATGATGTGGTCCCCCCTGAAATTTCTAAGTTAAGCCGGGAAGATTTCGACCGAGGACACGGAGGAGAGCCAAACTGACCAGACGAGCCGCGCGTATCAAGCCGCGCTCGCCCAGAGACCCAGAAACTCCCTGGAAGGAGGGCAAAGCAAAGCGCACACGAACCCGCAAGCAACAAGCACGCGCCTGCGTGAGCGGCGCGCAGGCAGCACGCCCATGCACGGACGGCCAGCCCACACGCCCGAGCGGCTAACCAGCGCGCGCCCTTCGCACACGTGCCAACGGCCGCCGCCGCCTCCGGACACCGCCGTCGCCGGGCAACCTACCCGGGCCGCCCGGGGGCACTTCCGTCATTTCATGAAAATTGGCGATCCAGGTGACAGGAAATCGGAATGGAGTGACGTCATTCGCCACCTTAAAATCCGGTTGGGCGCAATTACTGACATATCCCTCCAAAAAACTATAAATAAGTCATCAGACCCTCATTTGAGGACATGCAACTCCAGAGGATAGAGAGAGCTCTGAGGTTTTCCAGCGAGGACGTGAGACGTAGATCTCTCCTCCCCTTGGAATTCACTTCTCTCCCTCTCTAGGCCGCTTAGCGTTCAACGCTCAAACACTCAGCGCCCAACATTTAGCGCTCACGTGGATGCACCCGTAAGCGCAAGAAAGGACGTCAGAGGAATATTTTTTTGGACGCTCGCCCGCTCTACAAAGCTTCAAGGACTTGGTCATTTTCTCCAAAGAGACGCTCTCATCCAAGCCCCGAGGACTTACCCAAGTTCCGCTTCAGGAGAAGGCACAGAGAAGCCCCAGTTTTTCCCCGATTCTCCGGACCGGGGAAAACCAGGTGACCCGCAACAAGACATATCCTGTATTTTTTCTGGTACTCAATTAATCTCTGCTAAGTGAGTTTATATAAGTACTTCAGCCATTAAGATGACATTAGTGTCTATGGATGCGATACATATCCCATAGTCTGTAAACTTTGTGCCAATGAGGCTGTACCGGCTAGCTACTTAAGCTTTATTTATTTTTCAGCTTTTCTGGGTCACAATGACCCTAGTTAGGTCTACTTCGCTAGTCTCAAAGCGAGTATTGAGTTGTAAATGCGCCGAGTATTGAGTTGTTAGTGCAGATGTGTGTTGCTATCTAAGTGAATAGTGTTCGTCTTACTTGATTTTATGTTCCACCATACTTATTAGGTCAAGTTTATCATTAATGAGATCACTTACATATTAGAGCGTATATGCCTTGAGTTTTGTATCCCCATGGCTTTACTTTTTTACGACCTTAGCTTTTGAGAACTTTAGGCCATGCTCGGTCATTATGAGACTGAAATAAACTTGTGGCCCGGATGCTATGCTTGGTCACGTGAAGTGTTGACTCAAATTTTATGAATTTTGAGTTTTTTTCTGGCCACACCTTTTTTTGCCCAAGCCTTTATGGCCCGAAGGTTATTCTATTTACACAACCAATCTTTTGAGGTTTGGGGCTATGCTTAATGTTTAGGAGGCTGAAACCAGAGTTTGAAATGGATTGGCAACGCTCGATCTCCTTGTTAGCATCAAACATTTATTCCGCTAGCATTCATGAAGATGCACATCAGATGAATTTTAAATTTAAAAAGAATACAGATATTAAAATAACGTGAAGTACTATTTCAATCTTTATGTATTGAAATTTAACTTGTCTTTTTACAATTGAAGTGTATGCTTGCTTTTTAACCACATTTATGCATAGGTCATTTGTCATCTTTCTGTTTGCAAATAGGTCTTCGAAATTGGATCTGTTGGCAAAGCCTTAAATCAAGGTGTAACAACGTTTTTCACACACTCAGGACAGGTAAATTTTCCATTGGTTACAAATTTTGAGTTTATTGTCTTTATAAATTCTTATGTAAACTATTTCATTCCATTCCATATCCATGTACATAAATTTCATTGGTAGCTAGTTATACTGATTTGCTACATCTTCTGGAGACTTCTTTGCTTCCAACTCTTTCTCACTCTCTCTTCTTACATGTTATTTACTTTGGGTTTGTGAAGCAATGACTATGTTACTTCCTTTGTGGCTCGGAAGTCATGATTTTAGATTACGAAATCCTTCTGATGCGGGACAGGCGTCACACCTGCACGCCACCCTGAAGTCCCACCAGGGGGCCCACCTGGATTCAGCACCAGACGGCTTTCATCAGGGCCACAACCCGTACACCCCAACCAGCTCTCCGTCGTGGATTCACCACCATGCGACAGGTTGTTGAGGCCGGGGCTCGATCCCCAGATCTCCTAGATAAGAGGCCTTCACCAGCACTCTCATCACCAATTGAGCCGCGGATTTTTATGATGCGGGACAGGCGTCACACCTGCCCGCCACCCTGGAGTCCCACCAAGGGGACCACCTAGAGTCGGCACCAGGCGGCTTTCATCAGGGCCGCGGCCCGTACACCCCAACCAGCTCTCCGTCATGGAGTCACCACCATGCGGCAGGTTGTTGAGGCCTAGGCTAAAGTGTATTCTAACGCTATCAAACTGTTGGAGCACTTAAAGGGTGACTTGAAGCAATCTATACAAATGTCAAAGATATACAATAGTCGCGGATCAGTTGGTGATGAGAGCGCTGGTGAAGGCCTCTTATCTAGGAGGTCTGGGGATCGAGCCCCGGCCTCAACAACCTGCTGCATGGTGGTGACTCCATGACGGAGAGCTGGTTGGGGTGTACGGGCCGCGGCCCTGATGAAAGCCGCCTGGTGCTGACTCCAGGTGGGCCCCCTGGTGGGACTCCAGGGTGGCGGGCAGGTGTGACGCTTGTCCCGCATCAAGTACTAAATAAGTTTTATATTGCCCTTTGTGTGTGAACGAGCTAAAGTGTATTCTAACGCTATCAAACTGTTGGAGCACTTAAAGGGTGACTTGAAGCAATCTATACAAATGTCAAAGATATACAATAGTCGCGGATCAGTTGGTGATGAGAGTGCTGGTGAAGGCCTCTTATCTAGGAGGTCTGGGGATCGAGCACCGGCCTCAACAACCTGCCGCATGGTGGTGACTCCATGACGGAGAGCTGGTTGTGGGGTACGGGCCGCGGCCTTGATGAAAGCCGCCTGGTGCTGACTCCAGGTGGTCCCCCTGGTGGGACTCCAGGGTGGCGGGCAGGTGTGACGCCAGTCCCGCATCACCTTCTCTCTGCAATCTGGGATGAGAGGGCATTAAATTGCCATTTCGGCCTAAAAAAAACTTCCCGGCATAGGAGTACATGCGTTAAACCTACATAAAGCTCGAATTTTTAAGACTTCTATGCTGATACACCTATTTTGTTCTTAATTTGTCCTTTTTAATCTAGACTCCGCTCAATCTTTGTTATCATATGTGAGGTTGTTTATTTTCAGGCCTGGAAATAGACATTTGTCTTGGATTTTACTCTACTAGAGTATAATTAGTTTGAAAGGAGCATTATTTACACTCTGGCACATGAAGTCTTCTGATTATGGGTGTTAACTCTTTTTTTTACTAGTTGCTTACATTGAATTCCTCTTATGATTAGTGTTAGATGCTATGGTTGAAGAGGAGACGGAGGAGTTGAGAAGGAGAAAGAAGAGAGACAAATTTCAGCCCTTGGGGCTCTTTTTTCATTAACCTTCCAAGATAATCCCAATGAGATACAAGCATAGGCATATTTAGTGCCTAATTCTGAGATACGTAAGGGAAAACGGTAAATAATAACTCACGGCCCAAAATACAAACGTGATAATACATATAAAGTTGATCGGTATGCTAAACTCATGCACATTACTGGTGAATGTCTGTTATCGTATTGGGATCCGCTTCGTCATCGCCTCGGTCCTAACATTGATATATCTGTTGTGTCCTCGTCTCTTGCTCATTTCCATCTTTGTAACAATGCCTCCTAGACGAAAATTCGTCTTGTCCTCAAGGAGGAAGCAACTACCGGTGTGCGCTGCAGTTGGAATGGTGGAGCGCTCGGGAGGGCCGGCTCGACGTCGTGCCACAAGTATGCGTCAGAATCTACACTTGCATGTTGTTGAGGATGAAGGGGTGTCGCTGGCGGATGGGAAAAGGACACCTCCCCTGCCAAGAGGAAAAGGACTCCTGCTTGAGAAAATCAATCGTCATACGAGCCCAGTTGTGATTCACGTCCCCGAGTGTACCAAGCCATGCGACACCAAGTATGGCGTCAAGATCACAGAGCTCACAAGAGTATTAATTTGTGTGGAGAGGGAAGGGGCCCACAATCATGTGCAAGTCTGTACAGAGCCCCCCAATGGTAGTGCGGCAGTCGTTGCTCAAGCAAACAACGAGAGGTGGGAAGGAGACGGGCGAATGTCGAGCTATAGCGCCTAGTGCGGGTGGCTGGCCCCATTATCAATCAACACCGTCAGGGGAGTGCCAGTCAGGGAACCAGTGAGCGTCATAGTGAGGGGCCACCCTCGGAGCACAGAAGCACCCATGACAACAGGTGAATCATCGCCATATAAGGCTTCAAAATCCCCAAGGGTGATTATTGAGTCCTCGCCAATGGTGATGCGGAGCTCCTTCAATGGGCATTTGTAAGTTAGGAAGTAAGGTTGTTTACAATTGAAATAGAGACCACTGGTGCGAATAATGTGGTACTCGTGGTTAGTCATTCAAGGGTCGTTCGGTAGTCGGGGCAGTTGGGGAGGTGGTCCGAGATGCGGGGGAGCTTAGGTATGCACCTGGGGTGGTGGCTGGAAGAGTGGGGGAGGGTAGACAACCGGTAGGGGCGTAGAACTCCCCAGTGGCTAAACGGTGTCGATTGAGGTGGCCTTGAAGTCTGCTTCCACCAAGCGAGCTGGATGCACGACATGAAGGAAGCCTGATTGGCGGTTCCCCACACAAACGTTCAAATGTTGTCCTGGAATAGCGACATTATAACAAAGGATGAGATATTGTGGAAGGTCCTCCCAAGAGATTGAAAGGTTGTTCTGTCGTAACCAGCAGACCCAATGGAGGGCTGACATTTCCATGTCAATGAGAGTTGTAGCAACCTTTTGGGACTCTAAAGTCAAATGAATATCAAAAAATTGTTCTGCATGGGCAATCCATCCCATGGGGTTAGTGTCGTTGAAGTAAGGGACAGAGAACAAACGGAGTGGAGGTGGAAAGCCCGTCGATGGAGGAATAGGGTCCCGGAGAGGGTCCGGGTGTGCCCCAATAAGCGATGGGAACTCCATGTTTGAGGATGATGAAGCACTCGGTCGAAGAACGATGAAGCACTCGGTCGAAGAACGATGAAGCACTCAGTCGAAGGACGATGAAGCACTCAGTCGAAGGACGATGAAGCACTCAGTCGACGAACCAGTAGGGCATCAATTTTAGCATCCATTTGTAGCATTAAGGCCTGAAGTGAGGCAATGGACGCTTCATGAGCATCAAGGCGGCGGGAGATGTACGGATCCACGGGATGATGAGGCGCGAGTGTGTCGGAGTGCTCCATAGAGCGGAGCCTGCGGGACATGCATGCAAGAGGGAGGGCGGTGCGCAGCCGGAAGAGCGACGGAGGCGCTGTCTGGCGTGCGAGGTGCAAAGCCGGGTGATTTGGATGGTCATCGCTGGGAATCGATCTATGGCACTGCGCATGAAGGACGCCGACAGCGTACGCGAGTGTCGGTCGCTGGGACACCTTGGAAGGATCGGGCGGCCGATGCGACACTAACGCTTCGGCGAGCGGTCGTTGCACGATGCTGGAATGAAAGATGTCGGGCGGGTGGACGAGCAACTGTTGTAGGCGCTGGAACGAAAGTTTCTGGTGACGGAAACCGTGGCGGCAAGCGGGGCTGGTCGGACCAAATGTTAGGTGCTAAGGTTGAAGAGGAAGAGACAGAGTAGTCGAGAAGGAGGAAGAAGAAGAGAGACAAATTTCATCCCGTATGGCTCTTTTTTCATTAACTTTCTAAGATAATCCCAATGAGATATACACATATGCATATCTGGTGTCTAGTTCTGAGCTACGCAAGGGAAGCGGAAAATAGCCCACGGTCCGAAATACAAATGTGATAATACATATAAAGCTGATGAGTGTGCTAAACTCGTGCGCACTACTGGCGAGCGTTTGTCGTCGTATTGGAATCCGTGTCTTCCTCTCCTCGCTCCTTACCCGTTTTCTTCTTCACAATTCGTGTCGTAGGCTAGCCATGGTTCTACATTTCATATGTCTGCTAATACATCAATGTTGTATGTTAGGGGCGCGTTAGAGATTTTTTAAAACTTTGGATATTTAATTAAATAATATTTTATCCCATCTGAAAGTAAAAAATATCCAAAAACAAAATATTAGTGACATCATAGACCGTTATTGTCTATCAGGTATCCATAACAAAAGCGATTCATGTTCATTTTTATTGATCCTGTAATTCTCTTGCAAAATGTTATTTCCATGATCTTCCTCCAATGAACATGATGAACCAAGTTCTACGTCCTTGACTTCTTGGAGTTCGGAAGTTTTTACCCTTTTTCTTTGAGGTTCCGACCTCTTTAATCTCAAATGTTGCCATGAACTTTTCCTTAGATATGAATCTGCATTCATGTACTAAACAACAAATGCTCAACGTACTCTCTCATCTCATTTGGTATCATTTAATTTTCATATAAGAAGATATTTTCTCTCATTCTGATTGAGAACAGTAACAGCTTCCTACTTGGCCTTTGTTATATCTCGTACCACCTCATGTCATTATCCGCTCTTCTTAACACCTTCACTACTGGAATGAATGTGTTTATGCTAATAATTTCCCCAGAGAAGGCACGTCACTGTTTGCTGTGCAAAGTAGTTAGTATTGGCGTGCCAAAGATCAAACAGAGATATGAGATGGAAGAACGTCGTCACGGTGTTTTAATTTATTTGGTGTTTTTAGTTATCTCACAAAATAATATAAAATAAAATTTAAAAATCATGTCATTTTCAATTAAATAAAATGTCGGGCAATATTTTGTTATTTACTGGCTGTATGTAGGAATTTTTTTGATACGGATGACATTTTACCATATGTTGCAACCGCTATATACATAAAAATGTAGTTTTGCTCTCAAATATGGGGCATTGGCCCCCGCGATATGTTTGTTGGTCGACAGTTAAAACACGGAACTGCTAAGGAAAAGAAAGAATCCGGTAAGATGAAGAGTAGAAGGGACTGGGGAGTGTGAGAGAGGGGAAGAAGAAGAGAGGAAGAGATTTAGTTTATTTTGATTTTCAATAATCATCAATAATTAGTCCTTATGTACATGTAGTCTCCTTTTGTAGAGGGCTCATGGTAGATGATAAATAAAGCCCATCATAAACAGTAGAATCGATAGGAATTTCATTAAGTTGCCCTAATTTGGGCCAAGCATACATTTATATAGGATACAATACACGTGTAATAAGCAATGGGAAAATAAATCTAGAAATAAAAAGGCTTATATTCAACTCTCCCCCTCAAGTTGGGAATATATATCAATCATTCACAACTTGACTGTATCGTTCATGAAGTTGTCATAGCTTAACCCCTTGGTGAAGACATCGGCCAGTTGATCATAATAATTCATAAACGGTGTACATATATTTCCCTTGTCTAGGTGATCTTTGATGAAATGTTTGTCAACTTCAATATGCTTCGTCCTATCATGTTGAACCGGATTGTGAGCAATGCTAATGGCAGTTTTGTTGTCGCAATAGATTGTAACTGGTTTGTTCACCTGGAGACTCACATCTTGGAGAATTGTCTTCAACCACAACCCCTCACATACTCTTTATGTCATAGCCCTATATTCCGCTTCGGCACTTGTGCGAGCAACAACATTATGTTTCTTGCTCTTCCAAGTTACAAGATTTCCACATACAAATGAGCAATACCCAGTTGTAGACTTTCTATCATCTTAACTACCAGCTCAATCCGCATCTGTAAACACTTCAATTTTCAAAGGTTGGTCTGCAGAGAACAGAATCCCACGTCCTGAAGACTTCTTGAGGTATCTCAATATCCGATATGCAGCATGCTGATGGTGAATTGTGTGAGAGTGCGTGAATCTACTTAGGACACCCACGACATTTGTAATATCAGGGCGAGTATGAGATAAGTATATGAGCCTCCCAACCAATCATTTGTACCTTGAAACATCAACTTTCTCCCCACTAGTATCCTCATTAATCTTGTGATTAGCCTCAATAGGTGTATCCACGGGTGCACACCCAAGCATACTAGTTTCCTCCAGAAGATCAAGGGTATACTTTCTCTGAGAGATGATGATCTCCCGACGAGACCTCACTAGTTCAATTCCCAAGAAGTATTTCAACTTTTTCAGATCTTTGACTTCAAATTCTTTGCCCAATTGTTATTTCAAGTGCATGATCTCATCTAGGTCATCTTCTGTAATGATGATGTCATCCACGTATATAATAATTATCGATATTTGAGCTCCTTTCCTCTTGATAAAGAGGGTATGATCAGCTTGTCCTTGAGTTTAGCCTAGTTGAAGCATGATTTTGTTAAACCGTCCAAACCAGGCTCTAGGGGACTGTTTTAGGCCATATAGGGATTTTTGCAGGCGGCAACCCTTTCCATTGGACCCTTCTTTGGTAAAGTCACAAGGGATAGTCATGTAGACTTCTTCCAGATCACCATGCAAGAAAACATTTTTTACATCAAGCTGTTATAACTCTCACCTAAGACAAGCAGCACAAGAGTGGATCACACGAATAGAATTCATCTTTGCAACATGGGCAAAGGTTTCTTGGTAGTCAATTTCTTGGGTTTGGGTATACCCTTGAGCGACCAAGCGTGCTTTATGTCGCTCCATCACCCCATCTTGATTCTGCTTAATAGAGAAAATCCAACGTGATCTAACTATTCGCTTCCCAGGGGGAAGACTTGCAATCCGTCATGTTCCATTTTTTTCTAAAGCACACATCTTTTCTTCCATAGCTCATTTTCACTCAGGTATCTGAACAACGTCCTGCCAAGTCTTAGGAATCACAATAGAGGAAAGAGATAAGATAAAAGCTCTTTGAGCATGAGTATGGTGATGGTACGAAATGTAATTGGCAATGGGTTGTTTGGTGACACCAGTATTACCTTTAAGATGAGTGGGGGGAACATGGAGGTCATTATCTGAATCTGGAGCGGAGGTGGGCACCGACACAGGTGGAACATCCGCGGACGTTACTTGCTCAATGGTCCAAGGTCCTCGAAAATATGTATATAATATAGGAGGAATAGAAGTGAGAGGAACAGAAGCAGTACTGGGTGAACTAGGAGCGGGAGGAGGGGGAATATAAGGAGAAGCAACAATCGTGAGAGGAGAGTCGATGGTCCCGTCAATAGTACTACTCGTCTCCCCCAGACGAGGACCAAAATAGGACTCTCCCTCTCGAAAAGTAACATCAGCAATGCACTAATAGCGACTTGTAGGAGGGTGATAACACCTATACCCTTTGGTGGCAGGAGAGTAGCCCACGAAAACACACATGAGGGAGCGAGTATCCAGTTTATCGTGATGCGGGGTATGAACATGAACAAAGCAAACAGAACCGAAGATGCGAGGAGCGATGTAAGAGGTGTAGACAGTGTGTTTTTTGGATAAGCGGGAGAGGGGCAGGAGAGTAGCCCACAAAAACATATATGAGGGAGCGAGTATCCAGTTTATCGTGATGCGGGGTATGAACATGAACAAAGCAAACAGAACCGAAGATGCGAGGAGCGATGTGAGAGGTGTAGACAGTGTGTTTTTTGGATAAGCGGGAGAGGGTCATATCGTAGGAAAGTGATGCAGCCTGGTACCGAGCTAAAGACTTAGCAGTGGCCTTCCCGAGAGAGGGGGGACTTTGATAGCTAATTCTCTACTCAAGACGATTCGGCTCGAATCTCTTAGCGTTGGCTCCAAGCGCGTGTTTAATTACTACGCAAGCGGACAGCTCAAACAAGTGACAAAGTTCGTGCTAAATTTGAAGGAAATAACGATAGTAAAAGCCGTTAGAAAATGCAAGCGCTAACAATTCGATCAGATAAATTAAAGTAGATGTTATCAGCAGGGAGCAGAAGGGTATGCCTGCGGGATTTCCCAGGCAGAGGAGTTTTCGCGGGTGTTGGGACAGCAGGCTGGCCGGGGAGGTTGGTTTTGGGTTGGACGGTGGTTGGTTGAGGATACTGTTGAAACTGGAGGTTGGGGAGGTGGTTGGATGGGCCTTTGGGGGTTACTGGAACTTTGAGGTGGTGGTTGGTCGGGATTGTGGGGTTACATGGGAGTTATAGTGGTTGGACGGGTCGCTGGTTATCGTGGCTATTGCGGGTAGGGGAAATGGGGAATGGGAATGGAGGGCTCGGGAAGCTGGCGTAAGGGGAGGTGAGCGATGTTGGGGGCCGGAGGAGAATGCGGCTGTCTCATAATAAGAGGAGGTTAAATCATGGGTCAAGTGACCTCCTAACAAGAATCTTGGATCTCGCAACAAAGGAGGTTAAGTCACATGTTGCTCCGGGGTCAAGTGTCTGCAGATCAGTAATGATGTCGAACAGGTGTTGGAGCCTTGGAGGATTTCTTTGCCAAAATAGAGGGAGTGGAGTTCCTTCCACATGACCTTGGCTGACTCATAATACATAGTCATCTGATATGGTTCACTGTCCATGGAGTTGAGGATCCATGATTGGACCTGGCCGTCATCACGCAGTCATTCCTTGGTAGGAGCGGTAGGGGTTGCCTTTGTTAGATGATGAGGGAGTCCTTTGATCTGCATGTCGCGACGAACGGAGTGCACCCACACAACAAAGTTCTTCTTCCCACTAAGAGAAATAGTGGTGATTCGAAGCTCATCACGGAATTCAGGAAGGGGGTAGCAGCACGAGCCGGAAGGGAAGGAGCCTCAGTCACATCCATGAGAGGAAGATGGGGCTAGAGGAGAATGCGGCTAGGCGAGCACCAGCAGCGAACCAGGCATTGGCAGACCTAGCGGCCTAGAAAGAAAAGATGCGGCAAGGCTAGAAGAGAGCAGTAAGAACTGGCGGCCAGTTGAGCAACCAAGCGGCAAGGATAGCAAGTCGCGGCTAACAGAGCAGCGACGGCCTGGAGATTAATTGGTGTGGCTAGGTGAACTTGGCAGACGGGAAGAAGACTTCGTGAGCTAGAAGAGCAGGAAGAAGACGATGTGGTTTGGTAAAGCAGGACACGGGCCGAAGGCCGAATGGCCGATAGGCGAACTTGGCAGAGAAGCAGACCGTGCAAGCTAGGCAATCGGGGAGAAGACAACTGCGGCTAGGCGATCAAGAATACGGAACCGCACAAGCTTGTTAGAGAAGACGGTCGAACAAAGCTGTGACTGGGAGCGGGCTCCACAAGTCTGCGTGAGGAGAAGAGGCTAGCACAGAGACCGCACGACGCGCGGCAAGGTAGAGAAAACCGCGGCGAGAAGCAGACACGTGGTGCCCAGTGTCAGAAGAGAGAAAAACTATAAAAGCAGAGGGAAAGTGGGGGAAGAAACGGGACACGAAAGATAAGAGAAAAGTTGTGGCTAGGAAAATTAGTAAGCGCGGAGAGGAAAAGAGGGGAGGGGCGGAGCAGCAAGAGAAGCCTGCTGTTATAAAGTTTCTAACCGCCCCGAGATTGCAAGCAAGAGAGCACGACCTAAAAAATTTTAGGATCGTATGACTCTGATACCATGTAGAGAAACACGGGAGAGAGAAATAAAAAGAAATTTTATTAATTTCTCAAATTCTTTCATGTATGAATACATGTATTTGTACACTTAAATAATAAGAGAAAGAGGAGAGGATTCTCATCCTAAGATGTGAGACTAAACTAAACCACAAGATGGGCCATAATTTATGCCTTAATTTGGGCATTCACATATTTCCTTCAACAATAGTAATAGTAAGTAGATCTGTTGTCACCAATATGTTGTGAGAAAATTGTAACGCCTTGGTTTACTGTGGGTGCGATGCAGGTTTGCAGACAAGTGACCCCAACTCAGCTCAGTTGGTGATGAGGATCAGTTTAGAGCTCCCTTATCTAGGAGGTTTGGGGTTCAAGCCCCAGCCTTAACAACCCGCCATTAGAATTAGCGATTGGAGATGGGTTGGGGTCATTGGTCTGCAGATCTGTAGCGCGCCCACAGTAGACCGGGGCGTTACATACAAAGTGCAATTTTTATGTAACGCCCCAGTCTACTGTGGGTGCACTACAGGTCTGCAAACTTGTGACCCCAACCCATCTCCACAAATCTGATTGGCAGCTCAGTTGGTGATGAGGACCAGCTCAGAGCTCCCTTATCTAGGAGGTCTTGGGTTCAAGCCCCGGCCTCAACAACCCGTCATTGGAATTAGCGGTTGCGGCCAATCAGATCCGTGGAGATGGGTTGGGGTCACTGGTCTGCAGTCCTGTAGTGCACCCACAGTAGACCGTGGCGTTACAAAAATAGGGTGCAATAATTTCCAATCTTCTCCAGCATTTTCTGGACAACAAACTTGTACAAAAACTGGGAGGAAACAAGTCCAAATGTGACGGAGATTCAACTCTGAATCAGTGAAACATTCACACATCCTTCCATAAGCAAAGGTTCTTCATAAAACATGGAAGCTCACTTAGCTCGACCAAAAACAACAACCGATTGTTCCGGACAGTAATGTAGAAATTACATATTCATTAACATGTGAGCATTTAACTCTTCAATAAAAATAACTTGTTAAGAAACTACATATTCATTAATATAAACACACAGCCCTACCAAACTTGAAGCTTAATCATTTTGTGGTGAGCCTTTCAAAACTTTGCTCAAGCTCTGTCGAAAAAAAACACAAGCAATCTTAAATTATTGAGGATCCAACTAATCCAGAATACAATCAGTGTTGAAGCTTTCAGTAATATCGTTATTTTTATTCTAAAATTTCTGTTTGCTACTGTGCAGGATACCTCTTCAACAAATGAAATACTAGATGCCTTGCAGAAGGCTAGTGAATCACTGGGTTCAGATAATGTCAATATCAAAAAGGCTGATGCAACAAATCCTGGTGTACCCCCATCTTCCCTAATGTCATTTCTCAGGAAGGTCAGTGTAAAAATAAATTTATAGTATAACATTACAATGATAAATCTATTTTTCATTTAACGTTGATGTATGCTTCTTAGGCTTTGTTGGATCAAGTCATGCTGACCTTGCTCACACAATGCTATCTTTTTCATAACCTGGTGTCATCTGTGCTAACAACGACATCTATTTGATTATATAGTAAGCCAATTAAAAGTTGAAATAAATTATAACACTTGCCTGACTCCCTTACATTTCAAAATCCAAATTAGAAACTCAAAATGCAAAAAAAAGAACAAATTGTAAATGTTTCTGACTTGGAGCTCGGATTACTCTCTCTACATAAGCAACTCGCGATAAATTTTTAATAGATAAAATGGGGAAAGCTTTGCCTTTTCCGTTTCGAGCAAAGTTTCTGGTATCGAAGAATTCTTTTATCTGTTGATTCAATGCAAAATGTATATATTTTTAATCTATTTCTAATGATTTTTCTTATTGTTGGTGACTTGTGAGCCAATATTGCGTAGTTTTTATCTCATTTTGCAGAATTCTTCTATATCGGGGGTTGTTTTAGAGGACTTCGACACTTCTTTTGTTAATAAGTTCTACCACAGTCATTTGGACAATAATGGTGAGTCTGACTTTCTTCCACATAGAATGATTGAAACGCTCTTTTAATTCTAAATTACTAACCAATCATATATAATCACATCAGCAAATATCAATGCTACCTCCATAGCTGCTGCTGCTATTATAGTTGCACGCGCTCTATATGTTATTGCCAGTGACGCGCCGTTGAATCTCATAGTGCTGAACTCCATAAAAGTTAACGTTTCTCTGGTAGATGAACTGGTGGGCTGCTTATTGACTTGTGATCCTGGTCTTTCTTGTGGCATTGTCAACCACTTCATTTCTCCGAGCAGTGTCTGCCCGAACCACTATGTCCGTGTTTTTGTTGACACTCCTTCGGAAACACAGCGCCCTCAATTTGCAGACGACACTTCTCGTTTCGTCTGGAATTTCTTAGCCGACAGGACTTCTGCACCAAAGAAAAATTCAAGTCCTTGCAAGGGGGAGTGCAGCAGCCCATCTGATGTCTGCGTGGGCGCAGAAACTGAGAGCAGCAGATGCGTTACATCCACAACCAGGTAATTTCATCACCTTTTGTGGAACTCTAATTTTGTTCTTTTTAAAGAAGTCTTTTTGAAGCTATTTTTAGGGCGATGTTACATTCACACCACTCCTGGCTATGTGCACACCATGAATGATAGCGCCCTGTGCATCTCATCACTCGCAAGTCCCAAAATTCATTTGATTCATGCACGAGAAATAACAATTATATAGAGTGCTTGGTGTGCACGTAGCCAGAAGTGATGTGCGCGTAACATCACCCTATTTTTAAGGCTAATTATCTGGATGTCCTCTGGGACTTTGCATAATTACAAGGATCGCCCCTCTGCCTTGAAACTATCAAAACCTCCCCTCCGAGTTTACATTGTTAATTTCTAGTACAATAAAACACTACCTTTAGGAATGGCAGCGAGTTGGGTTCGAGCAAAACCGGTGTAAAACTCGATTGAAATTTTTTATTTCGACTCGAGTGAAAAATGATCGTTTTTGCGCAAAATTTTGATTAGGTTCAAGTCAATTTTTTAAAAGCTATTTATATTATTAATTGGGATTACACACATACACAATATTGCAAGGGAAAGGTTCCCTTTTGGTGAAACATTAGGGTTCATATTTAATAGAGATCCTTGGTACAACGATGAAAAAGTTAGTGATGAAATGTTTTAAAATCAAAGTTATTCATTATACATTCATTTTTGGATTAAACTTATTAATGAATTGTTATACTACATTAGTTAATACTAGCAGGTAGACATGGGTGTCCCCCGCGCGTAGTCAGCGACAACGATAGTACTTCAACGTTCACTCAACACCATGTCGAATGCGGCCCAATGTACCGTCGCAAGCTGCGCATAGGGGCACACCATTTGTCAACAAGCACTCTTCACACTCTTTATAACGCTTGTGAATTTCATCTATTTCAGATACGTCCCGTCTTACTCCACGCGTCTAAAATTCGAAGCGAACTCATGGAAGATCTTGCCGGCTAATGCCTCGGATCCTTCCGGACTGGCGGATCCGGTGTGGACGGAAAGCTATTGGAACACCATTGGCTTGAAGGCTTACAAAGTTCAGAGTTCAACCTATGATAATTTTGTTCTCCTGGCTGGAATCTCAATCACTGCTGCCACTTACATTGCAACATTAGTGGGTAAAACATACCTATTGAAAGCTCTGAAGCATGACTGAATCCTTCACAAAATTTACACTTGATTTGGGGAGAGTTCAGAGTAACTACTGTTCCTCCACAGTGTCCAATGGTAAGCCATATTAATAACCACACATTTACTAATTTTATTGTTAGGGTTTCTATAAGTGTGAAAAGTATAAACATTGTTTATTGGAAACTAGCAGTTTCGCTCGTGCCCGACTGCTCTCTGGTGCACATGTCCGTCCATGCATGATTGGACTCCGCCCGTGCTTTGTCAAATCCTACAAATATAGAGATTAGATGAGGGTGAAATTGGTACAATAAATGTTACACTGAATGCTTCTGATTCTTTGTATTAGTAGATGCCAGCTTACTGTTTACAGACTTATGTTTCCAGCAGCCGTATTTCATATAAGAACTGGGAGGCTGGAGAGGCGAGAGTGGGCGATGGCCTCCCGATTGCGAGCTTTTCGTTCGGAGGACCTTGTTGATGTCATATCTGGCGGAAACCCCGGGTCTTTTCCTCCCATATGCCCTAACCGAGCATTGGATGCTCTTCAGCTCGTGTCCGTCAGCTCGTGCGAGGGTATAGGCTCATCCTTTAGGACTCTTTCTTATAACTGAATGAGTATTTGTGGGAGAGGATTTAACTCCACTTGCGGTTAACTCCACTTGCGGCGATAACAATAGGGAAAAGAAGCATGGGTTGGCACATGGAGAGGAGCTCACTGTATATCAGAAAAATTGAACTGAAGAGCTCTCCATTGCTCTAAGCCCTATACTGCAACCCCTAAGCAAGTTATTTTTATTACGATATTAAGGTCCTGTTCATGCAGTCGTAACTGCTTGACCGGTGAAAAACGAAGCATTTGGAATGTAGTTAAACAACTAAAGTCGACCTAGTTGCGCAACCCGCTTCCATATTATCTTTATTGGATGGCACGCACCTTCATTGGTCAGTTGGGTCAAGCAAATTACCAAATGGTCAAGGCTTACATGTACGCTTCTTCGGATGGGTAAATCGGGTCAATTTCACATGTTTAGTCAAACTAGCCCTATTTAGCCGCTTTAACATCCAATTGGCCTTTCAAAATGGGTTTGACCCATTTGATTCAGTTAATTTGGGTCATGTATTGGGTCAACCATGTTTTGAATGATAGATGCGAGTCTAATATTGCTCGACTAAGTCAAAATTGATCAGCATGAGTCAACATAACCCTCGGTAATCGCAATTGACCAAGTCCATCATGTATCAATTAACCATGCTCAATTTTATCAAATTGATCCGCATGAGGACTTGCAGAAACGATCTCCCTGTGCGCAGGAACGATATCCCGCGTGAGCGGACATGATCTCTTAGAAATGATATTTCAGGCGAGCAAAATGATATCCTGGACGAGAAGAAATGATATTTTGGGCAAACAAAAATGATATCTCGTGCAAGTAGAAATCATCTTTGCAAAAATTACATACTGCAACTATTCTTTCAAAGCGTCTTTTACTGTTGGCACGTGTCTTTATCATAACAGCAGGCTTCAAATTTCGGCTCAGTTTGTTTCGGTGTTGGCGTTTTGGAGCGTTGGCATGGATGCTGGCATCTGAATGGCAGAACATGTTCGCGGATGCAGGAGCTGTCACAGAAAAGGACTTAGAAGAATGCGCTCATGAATGCTCCTGTGAACACTCTTCAAAACTCTGAGGTGTTTGTAAACGAAGAGGTGATCTGTCACCCTCCATGGAACTTTAGCACTATAATAACAAAGAAACTATTGGTTTTCGGCCTGACACAGATCCGATCACATGATTTTTCATTCTTTTCGTGTTTTTCACTTTCCGGTGTGAAAAACCCGGAAGATTTAGGACATTGGTCCTTAGGGTGACTCACAAAATGAGACATGAGTAAGAATTCTTTCTTGGACTCATGCATGTTGAACAGTTTCAACACCTTTTCAATATATGTACTTTGGGTCAAACTCAGCAACTTCTTCGATATATCTCTATAGATCTTAATATCAAGTATGTAAGTTGTTTCGCCCAAAGTCGCCCAAATTAGCTCAATCCAACTTAGAGCTAAGATAATTTGATTCTTCAGCCTGGAGGAAAACCGGGTGACCCTCAACTATAATTGTAATTTTAAGTGAGAGTTCATCAATTGTCTTAAAAAAGAGTAACTTATGCAGACCCATTTTTATTATGTAGAGACCACATAATTTAATGATTGTGTATAGATCACATAATTTTACTTTCTATCTGCATTTATCCTTGAATTATATATAGTTAAAAATGATTTGCATATAATTGGACCTAAACAATTTATTAAAAAAAAATCTCGTCCTTGATGACCACGCTTGGGGCACATGGTTTTCACGCGTGTTCCATCGTGGCGGTTTCGTAAAACTTTAAAAATAGTGACACGTCACTAAGCCGGCACCCCTTTACATTACAACAAACAAATACGGCGGCCCAACTTCGATCCGGATCCTCTCCATTTCAAATGAAATGGAGGGTTCCATTTCATATCAAGTGACAGAAAAAGCCCCCAAAAAATCTAGTGTCCGAATTTTTTGAATAAAAAAAATATACAAGGAATGGAAAAAGAGAACCCGTTGGATCCTAAAGCAACAAATTCTTCCATAAATGGATCCGCCTCCATTTCATTTGAAATGGAGGATCCTGAATCCCCAACTTCCGTAGGCCATAATCTCTCTCTCTCTCTCTCTCTCTCTCTCTCTCTCTCTCTCTCTCTCCAAAATGCCGGCCGCCGGCACTTCATCGGAGAAGCTTCTAACGCATCACAGGGAGAAGCACTTCACCTCCGGAGAAATTGTTCGAGATGTAATCATCGGCGTCTCTGACGGCCTCACCGTCCCCTTCGCCCTCGCCGCCGGTCTCTCCGGCGCCTCCGCCCCCTCCTCCCTCATCCTAACCGCTGGCCTCGCTGAGGTCGCCGCCGGCGCCATCTCCATGGGCCTTGGAGGGTACGTCTCCACCACCGCCTTCGCCGGCGACTTCACACTTTAGATCTAGGGTTTTCCGCCGATTAAACCGTTGCCGACCGTTTGATGGCCTCGTCGCAGATATCTAGCGGCGAAGAGCGAGTCGGACCACTACATGCGCGAATACACGCGGGAGCAGGAGGAGATCGTTAGCGTCCCTGAGACTGGTGCGTGCACCGTTTGTTCCGGATGATAGTCTGGTTTTACTATCCACCGTAGGATTTGATCTGATGCTTTTGCGATTTCCACGTGGCAGAAGAAGCTGAGGTTAGACAGATACTATCTGAATACGGGTTGCAGCCTCACGAGTACGGCCCGGTTGTCACCGCCCTCCGGAAGAATCCACAAGCTTGGCTGGACTTCATGATGAAGTGATTATTTTCTCCAACTCATTACATATATTTTAATTATTAACGCCTTGTTATTTAATATATGTATTTACGTAAATTAAGAAAATTAATTAATAAATTATGAATATTCAGTTAAGATTCAATATTTTTCAAATATAAAATAAATTCAAAATGTCATAACATAATCAAATATATCATTTAAATCAAATTGCACTATATGTTTTTTTAAGGGGCCGTTTTTAAATCTAGATTGAGTAAAATTAGAGTGGGACACATGTCAAAATATTTTCTTTTTTTAAGCGCGTCCTTGAGAAATTTTTGATCTTCTCGGAGATCAAAAAATTTTGGATCAAAATGATCTTCCGAGAGAGTAAAATGATCTCCTGATGTAGACTGGGCTTTGAGAAATTTTTGCTCTCCTAGGAGAGATGAGTGTGCGCTTAAGAGAAGAAAATTCAAAAAATATCAGTTTTATGAGATGTTGACATGGGTCGTGATCTGATTTCACTCGGACGTAGATTTGGAATGAAGTCCAGTTCCAAAAATTTCGACAGTTTTGCGCGGCATTTTTGGTCCTGTGAGTTTGGACAAAAACATCATCATTTTAGAATGTATGTTTGGCATGACGATGGTTGTGAAGGCTACCAAGAAAAATGACTAGTTTTGAAAGTAAAAAATGTATGAAGTACCTTAGGTGAGTTCAGGTGTTCACGAACGCTGGTTCATAGCCACCACATTGACGCCCGACCACTTTTGCGCCAAACGGAGCCTATTATAGATGCTCACTTGTATGCCACCACCAAATTTAAAGAACGTTATGCATGTTGAGAATAGACCCGGATTGGAAGACTCTTGCAGTCTTGTGTGTTTAATATTGATTATGGTCCTCTCCACATATAAAATGGCTATTTTTAGGTTGGAATTGGATGCAAGTGTTCTATCGATTATGGTATTTTGGTTGAACAAGGGTTTTATGTGGTGCCAATATGATCTTTGAATTTGTGATCGTCCATGTCGGAGGACACTTCCTTTTGAGGAGAACTTGACATTGATGTCTTATTGTTTAGGCTTAAATACACAGGGTTGTCTTCAATGTTAATAAATTTTGGGAGTGTCATTTCTCTCAATGGGAGCTTTTTGAGTTGTCCCGCAGGTCCTACTTTTCTTTGTCCCATACCCCTCCTCGTGTCTACTCAGGGTTCATTTAGTCCACTTTGTAATTGGTGTGCTCGGCTGACACCATTATAATGGGATAAATGCTTGAGTGTCGTTGTTGTTGTAATCGGGGTGCTCTTTGTTTCCTTCCTCGGTGAAGCATGATTATCCATAATTGAATTGGGTGATTCGGAGCAAGCATCAACCACCATCAACTTTTCTTCAGACGAGTATACCATGTTGTTATACTTGAACTCAGTGTGTGCCAAGACGAAGCCCTTTTTCCTCGTTGCTTCTCTGCACGGCCTCGATGTCAAATCGCCAGGCATTGTGTTACTCATGAACTTGCCTAGCACTGATTGTGCATTAATATGAATCACGTCTCCCTAGTGAAGTTAGCCTCCTTGATTCGTATTGCACCGCCGAAGAATGTTCCTCACGTGGCGATTGGATCTCTTCATTAGCCTTCTCCAAACGCCGGCCACCAAGTCGTTGTCGGTGTGCTTTTCCGCCCTAGACTCTCCCACCAAGTCGAATTCCTCTGAACCCCATGATAAAGGTAGGGAAAATGTAAGGCGATGCAACCCCGAAAACAGAACAGAAGATAGAATAGAAAAAAAAATTAGCAGAGAGGTGTGTACATGAGATAAAAGGGGAATCACCCACTCAAATATTCATCCAAACAAGAGGAACATCTCACTTTTCACTCATATCATAATTTGTATTTCTAAATATAAACTGTTTATGCACCTAATAAGTATGAAGCAATTGATTAGGTATTGCAAAAACCTCTCCTATAAGCTAATATGTTAAATTACATGTTGCACCCATTTATCTTTTGAAATTACAAAAATCTCCTCCTGTAAGTTTACACTTAATAACATGGATGCACAAAAATACCCCCTAGAGGGGAGACCTGAGGGTATATTTTTGTGCATGCATGTTATGAAATATAAACTCAAAGGGAGATTTTTGTAATTTCAAAACATAGAGGGGGCTCAATTTATAATATTCTCGGTTTGGTTAATTAATAGTTATAATAAATGATAAATGGTTTGCTTGATGGATTATGTTTGAGAATTACAGCTAATAACTATTTGTTGAATGGATCCGATAAGCCGCATCGTTATTGAAGAGAGTTTTGTACACAACAACACTCAACTGACTCAAGCCTTTATCCCACTATAGTGGCATCGGCTATATGGATCCTTTGTCGCTATTGTGTCCTATCTTTTGTCATAATCTCACTAATGCCTAAGTACATCATGTCTTTCCTTATAGTTTCATTCCAAGTCTTTATTGGTCTACCCCTCCCTCCTTTAACATGCCTAGTGACTAAACTCTCACAACGCCTAATAGGTGCCTCTAATGGTCTTCTTTTTTACTTGTCCAAACCATCTTAGTCGAGCTTTTCGCATCTTCTCTGCAATTGGTGCTACTCCTGTCTTATCCCTCATACATTCTTTCCGAATTTTATCCAGTATCGTGTGTCCACACATCCACCTAAGCATTCTCATCTCCTCAACTCCCATTTTTTGCTCATGTACACAATTCACTGCCCAACACTAAGGACCATAGAGCATTGTTGGTCTGATTGCAGCCCACTTCTGCTTCCAATGTCATGCTGTGTAATTCTGATTATTAAATGTTTGTAACCGGCTATATAAAGCCACTGTTATGGAAAGAATAGGAAGGTATTCTCCTCATTTTGTAACCCGATGAAGGAATCCTCTTAAGAATCAATGTAGTCCTTATTGAGCTTGCATTTCTTGTTCCTCTTATCTTTCTTCTTAGCTTGTTTTTTTTTATTTTTTCCAACACTGTTATCTACTGCATTATATTATAGGCTACATCATAATGACTAAGGCTTTGTTTGGCGCTCAGGTGGCGGGACGAACTGGAGGGGTGGAGGATCGGATCGAAACGGGGCTTTCTGCCCCGTTTTTCACGGTGCGGCGGGTCCAGCCGGAGCAAACGCCGCTGGAGGGCGTTTGTTTACCCGCCGTCCGGCGGCGTTTGCCCCAAACGGCCGGCCGAAACGCCGCGCCAAACGAACCCTAATATATCATAATGAATATTACATTATATTAACTAGTACACTTCTTCTCTTTTCTAACATTAATCTAAACACACTCCTAATAATTACATGTTTGTGTTCAAATGTGATTTATATTTTTAATTTACAAAAAAGATGTAAATGTTCGTGTAGAATACTCTCATTGACATCATCAATAGTCTTATCCCAATTATTCGGAATCAAAAACCTCACTTTTCATTCTTCCTTTATCTGATGTGTTAATCTAAACTATATATGCAAACATCTTTCACAATCTTTATCTTGCTACCTTTGGTTTGATTTCTCTCTATCTTTCGATAATAACACTATCTACTTGTCTAGCTATACATTTTCTATCACAAACCATGTAGGTTTATTTTATATCATTTTATCTTTGTTGATGGCATTCTCACTAATTTTCTAATATAATCATTCTTTCAGGTATAATTTTTAGTTTTTCGGCACATCCATTCTAACATTCTCATTTCTACTGCACTCAATTTAGGCCCTGCTTGGGGCGGTGGATCGCACGTTGCATGGATCTACGGATGTCGGACCATACCCTGTCATCCACGGTCAATCAAAAACGGACCAAAAACCACTCCATTCTACTGACTTTTTTTTATCTTTTATAAACTTTACTGTTTATCACATATTACTCCTGAGCTAGAAAGCACCGGTAGGGGTACGGGTACCGGATACGATACGTACCCGGTATGACGGTACGACAAAATTTTAAAAACAAGGATACGAGTACGTCATGATACGTTATAACAAATATAATATATATTTATATATCACAAGCGCAATAAATAGTTCTCAAAACATCGAAAAATTAAACATAAATCATAACTTGAATTACAAGTTCACAAATCAATGCAACATAACATGAAGTTTTCAAACATTAAGCATTCGTAAATATTATAAAATTTAACATCTTATATATTTAACCAAAAAAGATAAAATTAAACTTAAGTTACTTATTAGTTTTTCTTCTTCATTGTTGGAGATCAACATCTTCAATTTCTGGTTAGTGTAAAGACAAATTAGTTGTTTTATTAATAACTTATGTTGAATCAACACGTTCAATACACGTACTTGTAACACAAAGGTACCGATACCAGAAACATACTCAGTACAGATACACAACTTAATTGGACGTACCAACGCTTCTTAGCATAGAGCCAACATTTGTTTACTCTAGAAAAACAGACTCTCATCACAGTATGCAGAATGATGTGCTAAGTTCAAGTGTGTCCACATAGGTGTATCCGTCGAGTATCGGGTACGTACCAGTACCAGATACGTATCCGGTACGGGTACGCTGCCTTCGGGGAAGTATCCGTGCTTCATAGCTCCTGAGATACTTCTATTTAAAGCACCCAACTTCAAAGCTAGAGGCCATATCATCTATTTTCTCATTGTTCTCAGTAATCATTCTAGGATTGTAAAACTTGTGGTTTGAAGGTATCATTTTACCTTCCAATAAAGCTCTATTTGGGATGGTGGTGGCAATAGGAAAAGCAATGATGTGAAACTATTGTTGGAAAAGCAGTGGTAGGAAGAATAGTTCTTTTAAACTTGTATTGAAATGGAACGTGATTGCTTTTGAAAAAGTTACGAAAACTACTTTTTTGCACAAGCACTTTCCCCACCAAGCGGTAGCGGTAGGAATAGAATTTTTCTCACCGACTCCACTGTCCCAAACAGAGCCTTAAGATAAGTTGATAATTGATAATATAATCCACCCTAAATTGTAAATAATGCACTCGATTATTGTTATGCTATTTCGAAGTTTTATCTTCTAAATAACATCTCGAATGTTCTAATTTTTCATTTAATCGAGTAGATGCCTTATCAATTGATGAGAACCATATCTAACAAATCTTTTGAATTAACTTTTTCCAGATTTGAGCTGGGACTCGAAAAGCCTGAGGCAAATAGAGCGTTACAAAGCGCGATGACTATTGCCGCCTCGTACATCGCAGGTGGGCTGGTGCCGCTGCTGCCTTACATGTCATCCCCATCGCCCGGAAGGCAATGCTCGTGTCTGTCGCCGTCACTCTCGTGTCGCTCCTCTTCTTTGGCTACATCAAAGGCCGCTTCACCGGAAACCGCCCGCTGTCAAGCGCCCTTCAGACAGCTTTAATTGGCGCCGTCGCCTCCGCCGCCGCCTACGGCATCGCGAAAGGCGTGCAGGCTGTGTGACTTTAAAGCTGGGGAGTGCCTCAACATGATTAGTTTTGTTCCTTCATAGAACAAGTGCAGGAAAATTAGTGCAGTGTTGCCTGTTTCAGCTTTCAGATAAGTGGAATTATGGAATCAGTTTATTATCTTAATATTTTAGTTGAATGAATGATGGCTCCAAGATCTTAGGATTGACTTTGAAGTAGTTTCCTGGCAGAGAAAATAAAATTGAGTATTGTTTTAATTTTGCATAGAAAATAGGTTGAGATTAGGATTCCGTTTGACACCGCATTTTTTGCTTTGATAAGTGTGGATAAAAATGTCATCATCATAGAATGCACGTTTGGCATGACAACGATTATAACCACCTCCTAGAAAATTTTAGGCTCCATTTGGTTCGGCGGTGGCGGGTCGATCCGGCGGTGTGGAAACGGAGTGTTCGAATCGTAGGGGGAGATGGCTGCTCCAAATGGAGCTTTTTGGGGCATTTCTCAAGGCGGGCATGTGGAAACGGAGCAAACGCCGCCGGAGATTCATTTGTTTACCCTCCTTTCGGCGGCGTTTGCCCAAAACGGAGCAACGAAACGCCCAAATAGTTTTGAACATAAGTGGATAAAGTTCCTTAGGTCGGGTTGGACGTTCACGAATGATGCCTCATAACCACCGTGTTCATGAAATATAGGTATCGAGGCTTCCCATTTATGTTTGCTAAATTACAGGTTGCACCGCTCTTACTTTTGAAATTAGAAAGATCTCCTTTGTATGAGTACTTGTGACAACATTCATGCCCAAAAAGATTCCCCCAAATTTACTCGAAGAGGATATTTTTGTGCATAGATGTTACGAAGGTTCCGTTTGGGGTGGGGGGGGGGGGACTTATTTTCACTGGTCAAGCGGTTACGATCGCATGAACCATAATTAAGGTATGGTTCATGCGGTCGTAACCGCTTGACGGGTGAAAATAAGTCCTCTCAAACGGAGCCGAAGTGTTAAATTTACTCGATTGGAATTATCTAATTCATGTAGATTGAAAAGAACCATAGTAGGGCCAAACAAACATAGCCTAAGATGTAGCTGGATGGGAAAATAATTAGTTAATGGAAAATTTATTAGTAGTATTGGGGAACTGCAAGTTCAAGAAAACTCACAATACAGAACCACCTGAGCAAATATTGGATAATTACTAAGGCTTCGTTTGATTTGGCGTTTCGCCGCCTCCGTTTGGAGCAAACGCCACCGGACGCCGGGTAAACAAACGGGCGCCGGCGACGTTTGCTCCGTTTGCACCCGCCGGACAGGGGAAATGCCACCAAATCGGAACTTTTCCAGCCCCGCCTCCCCCCTTCCGGTTCGACACCGCTCAATCAAACGAAGCCTAAGAGTAAGAATGTTTTAAGTGTAAATGAAGCAGAAAATACATTCTGCAAGCCTTGGACACGGGCAGCTTTTGAATTATAGAGAGTGGCAGTGATGGCAACAAACTTGTCTTGGATTCTTACCCAAGGATCTGAAAGTGAAAAAAAAACATAGATATTGAGAAAAAATGAGAGCAGGCACCACTAGTGACACACTTTCTAGAACTGCTTGCATACAAAATTGAGCAAGAATCATGAGGAGCGGGTGTGCTAATATGCTTCCTTGTATGCTTAACAACAAGTGCCTCAGTTGGCTCAATCCTAGATCTCCCTGTTTCAGATATTGAAGCCCGTACTTTAAGCTCTCTTTCAACTATATATACTGCAGAGTGTTCTCTGCTTCTCGGGAGTGATGGTAGAGAAGTAACAGTTGGAAGAGATTTCATCAAACTCAAAGGATTGTGAAGACTAGAAACTCTGAAGGTTTTACGACAAAGATTTGAAGCTCTGAAAGTTTTTTGGCTAAGACTTGGAGTTGTGATCTTGCTCTCAGACTCAGGGACTACTTAAGCAATTGCTCAAGTGTCCGCTCCAAGAGCCGCTCCTGCGAGCGCAGCGGGAGTTGTAATCGGAGCGATGTTCTGTCACCCTCCCGAATATTCTAATACTTGTAACCTCAAGCAAAAACTAGTGGAATTGGTCGGCGCAGAATAGACCCATGGTTTTATCTCTTTCCGGGTTTTCCATGTAAAAACTCTTGCCGTCTCCGTTGTTGGACCTTTTTTAACTGTTTGTATACTTGACTGACTCTCGAGCAGTCGAGGACGGTTCGAGCGCTACCGCAACATAGGTATAAACTCAAAGATTGGTTCTAGGAATCTATGTAGACTTGTACACTTTCAGATCCCTTCACTGATGCCTTGATAAGGTCCAATCAGAATGCCGCCTAGACGTGGCAGAGAAATGAAGCGGGAAAGGCGGTTATGCTGTTATTTTGAATAAATAAGGGTTATTTTAGTCCTTTTATCTCCAATGTAGCCTATATAAAGACAATGATAGAATGTCTTTGGTATGCAAACTTATACTTGTGAATTGTTCCTGTTTATGCTCATCTCTGTAATCAACAATGAATGATTGCAACTCCATTCTAGCATAATCAAGTTGCTGCTCTTGTGATTCCCATAAGATCTCTTGTTTTAGATTCAAAAGGGAAATTTGATCTTATCATTTACCTACACTCAATAGACTTTAGATTGATACATTCATGTCTATTTTACAAACTTGTAGTTAAGGGGTTATTTTCACTGGTTAAGGGTTACGATCGCATGAACCGGACTTTAATTAAGGTTCGGTTCATGCGGTCGTAATCGCTTGACCAGTGAAAACAAGTTAATTAAGATTCGGTTTATGCGGTCGTAATAGCTTCACCGGTGAAAATAAGTTCCCCCAAAGGCCTAAACAGAGCCTAAAAAACAGCTTTTTGGACTTGATAATCATGTAATATCAGCCAATAAACCTCAGAACCTGTATCAGAGTATTGCAGCAGCTCCAGATCTGAAGTAGGAGAAAGATAATCAACCAAAGAATCCATAGTTTATTTTGAGATCAAGTTGTCATCTTCTTCAAGAAATAGATGCAAACGAGTGAGAGATGTCGTGCTGCTGCCCAATACCTGGCAGTTATCGCGTTGCGAAGCTTTGAGGCGGTTGCAATGGAATGGGAGGCGGCGGCGCCTTTCCGGCGAGCATGTTGGTGCAGAGCGCCGCCTCGTCGGCGCGGTAGATCACCGTCGCTGCCTCCGTCGCATGGCGCGAGGGTGAGGCCAAATTTTTGGAGCAGGGCTCTGTTTCCTAATCTAGGTCCTCGTGAAATCAAAGCGCGACACACGTCAAAATCTCTTCATCCCTTAAGCGCGCGCTTGAGAATTTTTTGATCTTCTAGGAGATCATTTTTATCTTTTGATCTCCTAGAAGATCAAAAATTCCTCAAAAATGATCTCCCATTTTGATCTTCAGGGAGATCGAAAATTTTGGATTAAAAAAATCATTTGGGAAATCAAAAGATCTCAAGGGAGATCAAAAATGATCTTTCGGTTGATCAAAATGATCTCGTGATGTAGACTGGACTTTGAGAAATTTATTATCTCCTATGAGATCAGAAATGATCTTAGCGTGCGCGATTAAGAGAAAAAAATCCAGTTCATGCGGTCGTAATTTCAAAAATTCCGCACGGGAGGGGGGTCTACGGGAGTTTTAGGCTCCGTTTGGGGGACTTATTTTCACCGGTCAAGCGGTTACGACCGCATGAGGTCCAGTTCATGCGGTCGTAATCGCTTTACCGGTGAAAAAAAGTTCTCCAAACGGAGCCTTAATCCAAGCGTGCGATTAAAGGGAGTGGTATTTTAGATGTGCGAATAGCAAATTTTCGGACTGCTAATAACAATGCTCTTAATTAAATATATTTTCAAAAAAGATGAGACCGTGGCTAATTTTCTTTAAAATAAAAATTTGCAGGACTGTGTCTGGACCTGATAAGCCTAATAACACTCTTACCACGCTCGCTGCTAACAAATTTTTCGTGAAAGAAAATGGCGGCATCGTCATTGGCGATTCCTCAGGGGCGTAGCGCCGCCGTAGGACTGCCGTTGCAGAGCCGAAAGAGGTTTCCGGCGTTGCCATGCAACCTTGTTGTGAGGTCGGCGGCCGGCGAGGGGTCGCCGTCCGTCGAGCCCGACCTTAGTGTCAGGGTCAACGGGCTTGAGATGCCTAATCCCTTCGTGATCGGATCCGGGCCGCCGGGAACTAATTACACCGTCATGAAGAGGGCCTTCGACGAGGGCTGGGGCGCCGTTATCGCCAAGACGGTAACCATTTTGCCTCCTTCCTTGCTTCATCTTTTTGTAATTATTATTCCCCAGTTTGATCGCGGTCTGATTGATTCCAATAGGGATTTGTTTTTGAGGAATTTGTTATAAATCAATCATTTCTGTAAATTTTAGGAGCACTGTTTGAGTTTCTTATGGTAGTTTCGGATCTAAATTTATTATCAGGTATGTGGAAAGCATAGTATGCTCCTCATGATTGACGTTAATTGAAGATTTGAGAGTTAGTGAGGCTAGATTATCCAATTCCTTTGAATAGTTTTTGGGGGCATTTTCTTCTTCTTTGGGTGCTAACAAGGAATTTAGACCTTATTGAATTGCTCTTCTGTATAGTTAGGCTTCATTTGGTTCGGCGGTGGCGGATCGATCCGGAGGGTGGAAACGAAGTATTCGAACCGGAGGGGGGGAGGTGGCTGCTCCAAACGGAGCTTTTTGGGCGTTTCTCAAGGCGGGCGGGTGGAAACGGAGCAAACGCCGCCGGAGGTTCATTTGTTTACCCTCCTTCCGGCGGCGTTTGCCCAAAACGGAGCAGCGAAACGCCCAAACAAATAGAGCCTTAATCTGTTTCATGTGTTGAAATGCATATAATTTTCGTTCCTCTACACACAATAAAGTTTCGGTGTTCGAAGAATCTGAGATGGCTACTGAGGCTCTGTTTGGCGCAGTGTTTTTGATCCGGTGCGTTTGGACAAACTTCACCATCGTAAAATGTATGTTTGGCATGACAATGGTCATGACCGCCTCTAAGAAAAGAAGCTAGTTTTGAAAATAAAAGTGGATGAAGTTCCTTAGGTGAGGTTGGGCATTCACAAATGACGGTTCATAACCACTGCGTTCACGACCGCCGCCACCGTGTCAAATAGAGCTTGAATCAGAAACTAAATTTGTGTAAAATTTATCGACTGCAGGGTTTGGAAGGAGATCGCTTTGCTGAGAAACATGCTTTATAACATTTGAATAATTCCGTTTTTTTAAGCTCAGGTTTCTAATGTTAATCAAAGCTGTGCTTTTGATGAAAACCCAGGAGAGATGCAGTAGAGATGATAATAACTATGTATTGATGATTCATAGTTTGAATTAAAAAATTCTCTTGTTTATATATGCAAAGTTAGGATCCTAATACATAGGTTTATTTTCCAAAAAGAAGGAGTTAGATGGATGTCTTATTTCACATTATGTTACTTTTGAATTAACAAAATACAAGATTTGAAACCCAAGGACAAGTAGTTGTGAGCATGTAACAGTACTGTCACATAGAAAAATGATAATAGATGAGTTTTCTATTACATTTTTCTACCATGGTGATGGATATCAACCCCATTAACCGGCCATTCTTGTGTTTAAATTTTGAAAATTGAAATTAAAATCTCTGTTCTGTTAATTTGAAAGTATTTTTTTGTATTTTAAGTTGTATTCCTAATTCACGAATGATTTGTAGATAGAAAAACTGTCGGTTGAATGTTGATGACCTATTTGAAGTTTTGGATGAGGTAAAGAATATATATTACACTTTTGCATCCAATTGTGTGTCCATCAATTTCGAAAGGTGAATAAACGTTCCTGCTTCCCAGCTATGAAGAGGAAGAGTTTCTTTTGCACTCTATAGTAATGACGAAGGAGATACATTGTTTGACCCATTATCAATTGGTTGTGTACTCATTGATATGATGTTTTAAAACATGATCTCGGAGATCGATCCCACCACATGACCCACATTTGTCACGAGATCGATGGTTTTTTGTCATCGGATTGGCGATCAGAGATTGTCATCTTGTTCGTCGCGATTTTTCATATTTTATGTATTTTTATTATTTTAATTTTGAACTTGTGTTTTGAGAGTTAGGGTGTCCGATCCAGTCATGGGATGCAAGCCATAAGACGTGGCCCATTCGACCTCCATCCACCGTCCCCTCCTCGAGACCACCTCCAGCCATCGGATCACGGTCTGCTTCCCCTTCTCCGGCCCTCTGCCGGTCTCCACCACCCCAGCGGGCTACGAACAACCCTCCTCCTTTCCTTCCACCACCACCCCAACCTATCCCAAGGCCGACTAGCCCTCGCCCTCCCCTTTCCCATCCTCCCCAGCCTTACCCAAGACCGATCATCCCTCCCCCTGCCCCTTCCCTTCCCCACCCTTCCCAACCATCGGTTTCTCTTCTAAAGCTCCTTCCAGCCATATCATCAACCTTCCCCAGCCACCCTAGCCCAAATCGAGCCACATCACACCCTTTTCAACCCCATTTAGTCCACATTCGACACTTCCTCCCCGTCAGCAGTCCACAAACAACCATATTCCCCTTACACCTGCCACCATATAACCTCCACTGCCACTCCAAATTGCCTGTCACTACTATAAGCACAGGATCTTATACGTCCTTGGCCCCATTACTTGGTGAGTTTGGCGTCCGCATTTATTTTTGAATTTATTATATTATATGGATGCACCTCTATGTTTCTTATAATATTGAGCTCAATTAATGTTGGCTAGATCTTCTTTTATTGGACGTGCATCTCTTATTCACTATTTTATTTTTAATTCATGTGTGTAACTGTCATTTGCTTTTCTAATTCAAATGTTTATCTTAAATATGATCAAATGTTGGAGTTTTAAATTTTGTTGTTTAATTACATGTATGTCAGAATTATTTGCATGATGACTCATGAGCATCAAATTAGAATTTAGGATTAGCCGTCATCAGTTCATCGGATTGCGTGTGTGCATTCATTCACATTTTTATCTACATGGTTTATAGTTCTATTTATACTTTTACATGCATCCATTTAGGGTTAGGACATTGTGTGTCCGTCGCCTGTAGATTTGTCCTTGTCAAAATGTCTCCCATAGAATATTTAGTGATTATTCGATGGGTAAGCATGATATCATTGCATATGCCATTTTTTAAAAATTTCTACTATGTTAATGGTTCCTTCAATTATGCAAATAGCTTATTGAGTTTTGCTGTAATTAGACAACATTTATTGTCATCTTTTTCAATATAGAGTCAATGGTAATATTAGTTTAACTCTGCACTTACTAAAAATTATTGAGGTATTTAATGTCACCACAGCTAGCTTGTTACTAGTGTCCTCAACCGTTATTAGATAAACATAGTGACATGTGATAAAGGCGGTGATGATACATGATTACCTGTGTGGCTGTATAGCTCACTGGAACCTATATTTCTCTTGGTCTAATATGATATTGACAAGTACTTTCTTTCATTTCTTGATCGTTTTATAAACAAATTTGATTGTGAGCCTATTTATTCAAATTATACTGCAATCCAGCATGAGTGTACCAGAATGAGATGTGACTTATCTAAATGACTATTAAAAGTATTTGTAGACATTCTACTCCGCTGACATTAAGCCACTCAAGGAATTATTTTTATTCAAGCATTATAATAGCAAGGGAGAAGGTATCACTAGGTGTGGAGTAGAAAGGTTGATCCTCAATGAATGTGACATCAGTGGGCTGATGTGATAAGTTTCGATCAGTAGGAAAGTAACACACAGTTTGTTGGGAATTGTGCCCTACAATGTTCTTCGGGATTTGAAGAGACATCACCAATCATGCTAGGGGTATAATGTATTTGATGTGTGCTTAATTTCATGCATGCTGGTTGTCCTTGATTGAACAGGTGAACAAAAAGAGTAAGCTGGAAGTCAAATAATTTGATTAAGGCAAAAGCATTAAGGCTCTGTTTGGGGCGGCGTTTTTACAGCAGTGTGTCGCTGGTTTTAAAAACGCCGCGCCAAACAATGAAAACAGGCGGAGCAGTGGGAGAAGCCACCGCTTCCAAATCGCAGAAAAATGACGATCCGGAGTCGTGAAAATTTTTCACGACTCCAGAATTCAAGCTGTGATTTGCGAGAACTCTCTTTCGGCCTCGATATTCTTCCACCTTCAATCGCTGATGCCTGCTGCCAGTCCCCCTGATGCCTGCTGCCATTTCCGTCGATGCCTGCCGCCACTTTCGCTAACTCCATATCGCGGGCTTCTTCACGGGATCCGTTGCACTCGCCTCCTTCTGCCGGAACAGGCGTCTTCTTCCTCTTCTTCACGCAGACTTTAGGGTTCTTGTTCTTCCTTCCCCATTCTTGCGGTTTCAAGTCTCTTCATCCCTACCAAAGCTGATATCACCATCATAAACACATGAAAGCATTAAACCCATGCCAATGCGTTGAAGTTTCGTGATGTTCGAAGAAATTCCTGAGATTGCTCCATGTTCTAATCTTCCTGCATTTTCAGGTTTCTTGGTCCATGTTCATGTTGACCTGATGATCAAAAAAATTTGTCAAAAAAAATCGGGGCAAATTATTGCTTATGTTTTTTTAATTTAGGTTAAATGATAAATTTCAAACAGTACTACAAACGTTGTTTTTCCAAACAGTTTCACAGATTCTGCCACCACTCTGTAAAACAGCTGATTATTCCACCGCTGCTTCCCACCACTGCGTCTCCAGTCGCTGCAGCCGCGCCAAACAGAGCATAAGACCGCTAAGATAGCTGAGACAGCTGAGAAGAATGTCTCAGCATAACCGCTGAGACAGCTGAGAATCTCAATGCAAAGTGTTGAGAGAAGTGTTGGTCTCAGCAAAATCGCTGAGACAGGAGATAGTCTAAGCTGTGAAGAAGGAAGCGTTGAGACAGTTGAGAAGAAACCGCTGAGACAGGAGATAGTCTCTGCTGTAATGAAGAAACCGCTGAGACAGTTGAGAAGAAACCGTTGAGACAAAGCCAGCAGAAATTCTCTAAGTTCAGAAGCGTTGAGTGAAGCAGGTTCACTCAACGCTTCTAATGAAGAGCCAAGTCAGCGTGCGTTGAGTGACTTAACATCACTCAACGTTTAATGAGTTCTGGAATTTTTCTAAGTCCAGAAAGTGATGGCCACTGTTGACGTCACCAAAAGTCAACAAGTCAAACTATTTCGTGTCATTGCGGGAAAGCTACAGCAGCACCGAATGACCACTGCTGACGTCACCAGAAGTCAACAAAGTCAAAGTAGTTCATGCCATTGCGGGAAAGGTGCAGTAGCGTCGGAAGCTACTATTTGTCTTCTTCTGAGGGAGGTGGCGCTCACCATTCGGTGTTGCTCCCACACTCAAATTGTGTCGTTTATTCAAATCAACAGATATAAAAAGCAGATAAAAAGGGAATTAGGGTAACGAACGAAGAAAATACGAAAAATAGAGGCGGCTGAACTTCATCTTCTTCGACGAGCTTGAAAGCCATGTCCAGCAGTGCAAGCCAGCAGTCAGAGAAAGATAGCTGAAGCTTTTCAAGTTCAGCAAGTTAGTTCTTTACAGAACAAGTTGGCTGATTCATCTAATGAGCAAGAAGAGATAGTTGTGTGAAGGGTCATCAGCCTTCAGCAACAGATAGTTGTTCTTCAGTATATCAGAGAAGGAGTTAGCTGTAGAAGACGACTAATTCCTTCTACAGCAAGAGAGCTGGACTGATATTTGCTCAGTCCAGCAAGATAGACTCAGAGATTTATCTCTGAGTCAGAGTTTTAATTTATTTCAACTTCTTGATTAAATTCCTGTAGGATTCAGGTTGTCTGAATTTGAGCTGTAGGACCTTTTGTGTCTGAGTTGTAGGTGACTAATTAGTCACTGAGGTAGGTGCCCTGCTGGGGTACTGAGGTAGGATCCAAGTGTGGATCTGAGAGTAGGGCTGTCCTCCCAGCCTGAGTAGTATGGCATAGTGCTTGAGGTAGGTGACTGTTGAGTCACTGAGCTGTAGGTGACAAGTGTGTCACTGAGTTGTAGGCCTTGGTGGAGGCTAAGCTGTAGGTGTCTGGAAGGGCACTGAGGTAGGTATCTGGAAGGGTACTGAGCTGTAGGAGTGTTGCAGTACTCTGAGAGTAGAGCATTGTGCCTGAAGTTGTAGGGCTGAAAAGCCTGAGTTGTAGGCCTTAGAGATAAGGCTGAGGTAGGTGGTCTGTGGACCACTGAGCTGTAGGAGCACTGCAGGGCTCTGAGGTAAGAACATTTATGGTTCTGAGGTAGGGTTCTGAAGAGAACCTGAGTGTAATGCTGAGGGTCTGAGGTGTAAGCTGTGATGAGTATTTTGGAGGAGTTTGTGCCTTGTCTAACATAAGTTAGAAATGTGGGAGGGAAAATGGATGTATCCAGTTGGGGAACCACTATAAATATCTGTGTGTTTTGATGTGTTGTTTGTTCTTCTCTTATATTGCAGGTACTAAGGACAAGCTCTAGATCACTTAGTATGAAAACAACAAAAAGACATAAGAAAGTTCAAAGACTTATTTGCCCCCCCCCCCTTTAGGTGACTAGCTAACCTTAAGTTAATAACTTTCACAAATTTTTTTTTGTGTGAAAATACCCAACAAACACATACTTGGTAGCTCGTGAAACCAGCTTGCCCATGGCATACACTGCCGAAGACACGAAGAGTCAAGGGGGAGAGGGGTTTCGAAAGAGAGGATGAAGAATGACGTCACAAAGCTGAGAATGGAAGAGGACATGCAATTAATTAGATAGCATGCAGTGGAGACTGTAAAGTGTCAATAGATCTTGGCTACCTGCATTTGAAACATAAATGAGCGAGCATCCTCGAGAAGGTGGCAATTTTTCCGCTCGACCAGACTATTTTATTGCAGTGTATAAGCACATGATATAATCAGATGAGAGTAAAGAATTGGTTTATTCATCCACATAAGGGGGTATATATATAAGATACAAGGAATAAAAATAACACAATAACACGTCAATACTCCCCCTCAAGCGGGCACAAAGAGATCAAGCAAGCCCAGCTTGCCACATGTAGAGAGAAGTCTGGAAGGCCCAACCGCCTTGGTGAAGGCATCGGCAATCTTCTCTGCGGAGGGAATATAGGACGCTTCAAGTGTCCCCGAACGAATGTGCTTCCTGAGAAAGTAAATATCAACCTCAATATGCTTAGTCCGCTCGTGCAGAACCGAGTCGGAGGCAAGCATAAAAGCGGACTGATTTTCGCACACAAGACTCGAAGAACCAGAGGGAGGAGAGCCAAGCTCGGTCAAGAGAGTACGCATACAAAGGAGCTCAGTAGCGCCATGGGCCATGGCCCGATACTCAGCCTCAGCAGACGAGCGGGAGACAACACTCTGCTTCTTGCTCTTGCAGGAAACAAGATTGTCACCATAGAAAGTGCACATCCCTGAAGTAGAACGTCGATCAGTGAGTGAACCGGCATAGTCATAATCTGTGTAACAAGTGAGGCCAGGGGCCGAAGATGAACGGTAGAAGAGCCCTAGGCCAGGAGATCCCTTCAAGTAGTGGAGGATCTGAAATGCTGCATCTAGGTGAGAAGTCCGGGGAGCATGCATGAACTGACTGACCACACTCATAGCAATGCTAATGTCAGGGCGAATGTTGGTCATGTAGATAAATCTGCCAACAAGACGCTGATATCTTCCAGGTTCAGGGAGAGGATCCCCAGACTCGGCGTCAAGGCGGTGGTTTGGATCCATGGGTGTAGACACAGGAGAGCACCCAAGAAGACCAGTATCACTTAAGAGGTCGAGTGTATACTTGCGCTGAGATAAGGAAATCCCCTGCTGAGACCTTGCAACCTCAATCCCGAGAAAATACTTCAGAGGCCCCAAATCTTTCACTTCAAATGTCTTCTGAAGAACCCCCTTGATCTGAAGTATCCCCGAGTTATCGTCACCGGTAAGGATGATATCATTCACATAGACATGAATAATGACCCTACGGCCATCCACAGGAGTCCGAACAAAGCACGTGTGGTCGGCATGACATCTGGTGAACCCACTCTGAAGCACAACAGTACCAAACCGCTCAAACCACGCACGAGGAGACTGCTTCAGCCCATACAAGGACTTCTGCAAAAGGCAAACACGGCCTAAATACTCCCCCTGAAGCTTGTTACCGGGGGCGGATCCATATAAACTTCCTCAGCAAGGTCGCCATTGAGGAAGGCATTCTTCACGTCCATCTGATGAAGAGGCCACCCATTGGCAGGCAGTGAAAGAGACAAGTAGACGGACAGTAGAGAGCTTGGCCACAGGGGCAAAGGTCAAGCTGTAATCCCCAGGAGTCTGAGTGAAGCCCTTCGCGTCAAGACGGGACTTGTAGCGGTCAAGAGAACCATCGGCATTATACTTGACAGTGTAAACCCAACGACATCCAACAGTTTTCCGACCTGCAGGAAGAGGGACCAAACGTTAGGTGCCCACCTTCTGTAGTGCGGACATCTCATCCTCCATGGCTGCTACCCATTTTGGGTGCTGGAACGCGTCAGTCGTCGAACCCGGAGCTCGGATCTGGTCGGAGTAATGCGCCGTGCAAAACCATCATTCGAACCGAAGAGAGAGGAATCCATGGGATGGGAACAAGGGAATGCAAAAAAAAAGCTCCAAGGGAGGAAAGCAGGGAAACCCTTAAACAGAAGAATCCATCCCACAGAAAAAGGAAGACCGTAGATCACAGATCTAGGTCATGAGGAGAAAAGGAGGGAAGGGGCGGTAACCACCAACCAAATCAGCGGAGGAAAGGAATGATCCAAGGGAAGAAAGGATCGGCTACAACACGATGCGGAAGAGGCTACAAGCACGATGCGGGATTGGCAGAAGACGCGATGCGAGGAATCGCGGAAGAGGCGAGGAGGCACGATGCGGGAAGCGGCGAGGGCCTCACATCGATGTGGAAGACGACACGATGCGGGAGGCGGCGATGCGGAATCGGCGGGATCGGGCGATGCAGGAAATAGGGCACGGCGGGATCAGGCACGCTTCCTCTGATACCAAATCAGATGAGAGTAAAGAATTGGTTTATTCATCCACATAAGAGGGGTATATATATAAGATACAAGGAATAAAAATAACACAATTACACGTCAATAGATATTTCGTGGATAATATCAAACGTAGTGCGAGTTTTATGAAAGTTGTGACTTGTATAATCGTGTGTATTATCAGTTCGAAGTATTTTAATTGAGCCCAAGAATTGAGTGCGATTCTCGGCGTTGAAGGAGCGAAAAACACAGTAATTTAGAGCGGTCACGCGACAAATATAATCATGTCATATGAGACTGATCATTCAATAAATATAAGAAAATATTGATATCCAGATAATTTAGCAGTTTTATACAAGCCTCGAATGTCTGAGTGCAATAAATCAAAGAGAGCAGA
Organism: Platanthera guangdongensis; assembly: GCA_039583875.1. Lineage (NCBI taxonomy): Eukaryota > Viridiplantae > Streptophyta > Magnoliopsida > Asparagales > Orchidaceae > Platanthera > Platanthera guangdongensis. The sequence continues at coordinate 20,481,248 of CM077157.1, read as the reverse complement.
GCTTCTAGTACAGTGAAGGGAGAAGGTATAGCGATGTTGTTACTCGTAGATACATGATTCACATATAAATTTAGAAAAGAGGAGCATGACCAAGATGTCGGTGGCAATCAACAGAACTAACGGAGAAGAGAATTGAGGTGGGAAGGTTCAAAATATGGAGCCCATTTGACATCTGTCATTTACCAATGATATTTCACGTCTGTTGATCTGGCACCACAAAGGAAGACATGGAGGCCGCAGATGTAGACATGGAGGCCGCAGCGAGCTTGAAGGAGGCCGCAGCGAGCTGGAAGGAGGCCGCAGCGAGTTGGATGAGACCGCGGCGGGCTGGAGGCCGCAGCGAGCTGGAGAAGACCGCAGCGGTCTGGAGGCCGCAGCGAGCTGGAGAAGACCGCAGCGGCTGGAGGCCGCAGCGAGCTGAAGGAGGCTGCAGCGAGTGGGAGGAGGTCGCAGCGAGCTGGAGGAGACCGCAGCGGACTGGAGGCAGCAGCTAGAGGAAGCAAACAGAGAGCGGACTGGGAGAGGACGCGGCGATCTGGATGAGGTCGCGGCGAGCTGGAGGAAGATGCGGGCTGGTTCAGGTCGCGGCGGTCTGGGTCAGACCGCGGCGGACAGGAGAGAACTGATAAGAGAGGACACGCCGGGGCGGACTTGCGAGCTGGCGGGCTGGCGGGCTGGCGAGCTGGCGGGCGGGCGGGCTGGCGAGCTGGCGAGCTGGCGAGCTGGCGAGCTGGCGAACGCAGCGCGAACGGCGGATGAAGGAGACCAAGGAGAGAGGTCGCCGAGGTCGCGGCGGACAGGAGGAGGCCGCAGCGGACAAGGGGAAGCAGTGGACCCCACAGGATGGCTATAAAAGGAGGGGGGCCTGAGGAGAAAGGGAGAGAGGGGGGACGAAGTGGATCCACGGGAGAGGAAGCGGACAGGAAAAGAGAGGCCGCAGGAGAGATGCGACTAGAGGGTGCGGACTGGACAAGGGAGGCCGCAGAGACCGCAGGCTGCTGGGCGGACAGTAGAGGGAGTCCGCAGGAGAGTCGAACCTGGCTCTGATACCATATAGAAATGGAGAAAGCCAACCTTGTATATATGTCCACTTGATACAAATACAAAGAATGAGTACATATATATAGAAGAGAGAAAGAGAGAGAAAAGTCATATACACAATGTGGGACTAAAGAGAGGAGAGAAAAAGCAATAAATGCTATACAAATGGGCCTAATGTTAAGTGGGCTTTTCCAACAAAAATAAATATAGTGTATACTATTAAACATATTTTGCAATGTATCATTTTGTATTAGTTAGTAATATTTTATCTTAAATACTATTTGATTTTATTTTGTAATATAAATGACTCATTTTTATCTATTTGTTATACTTTTTTTCTACTTTTATAACATATAATTATAGTTATTATACATAAAAATAAAAATTTATTTTTAAGACATGAAAATCTGATATTTTAAAATATCTCTGACATGTCTCCGACTTCCGACATTTAAGAACTCAATCTAATTTGTCGCCGACATCCGATATTTAAAACATTGCTTAAATTGAGTCGAATCAATTTTAACTGATTCCAATTCGGCTTAATATTTGAGCGATTTTCGAGCGAATTTCAAGTTTCGAATAATATGCTCAGCCCTAACCCCGTGTACTGAGAAGGGTTCTACAGAGTAATATTATTGTTTGCCCCATAGTCCATTATCCAAGAAGGTATATGGGAAAATCATGATATACCTCCATTGGAGATGGAGGCGACGGAGTCGGAAGGCCGAGTAACAGGCCCTGGAGATATTGGAGTTCCTCTTGCAAGGTGTCAATGTCGGAGTGGGAGGTGGTATGAACATCCATTGTAGGAGAAGTATGGTGTTGGGAGTTGGGGGGTTGTCGCGGGTACCTATGTTTTCGATAACAGGTGGCCTCGGTATGACTCATCCGGCCATAATGGGTACACAAGCAAGTGTTTTACCACTTGAAGCGAGTGCGTCCATCACACTCACCGCCACGAGATCCATGACGACCTCCACGGTGCCCATTATGTGGAGGTCGAGTTTCAGGAGATTGTTGGAGTAGAGCACTAGGGCGGGAGAAGGAGTCAGCGGGACATCGGAGGGCGGAGTTACCTTCAAGATCATGGGGCACACATCTAAGAGAGACGTAATAGTGGGAGAGGATAAGATATTTGCATGGACATTATATAGATGAGGTGGGAGTCGTGCCATCATCAAAGTTATGCCAAAAACTTCCTTTTAAGTTAGTTGGGTAGCAAGATCCAATGTTGGAGGTTGTTGCCGAATCAAGATCTTGTGTATTGTATTGGGCCACAAAGGATGTCAGGTCACCATTCGAACTAGGTTCAATGGTCTAGAGGTCCCGAAAGAGATCGAATATATATTGAAGGTTGTCCTTCCTAGAGTATAAGGACTTCAGTTCTTCCCACGTAGCCTTTTGCAGTCTTTGGTGCATAGCCATGTGATATGGCTTATTTTTCATGAAGTTGTGAATTAATGACTATACATGACCATCATCCTGGAGTCATTACTCGGTAGGATCAACATGGGTGTCGCGAGTGATGTGATGAAGAATACCTTTTGTCTGAAGGACTCGATGCACGGAGTGTACCCACTCAACAAAATTTTCTTCCCAGTGAGGGAGATAATTATAATGTGTAGTTCGTCCTGGACGTCCGGGAGAGGGGCCAGAGCGAGTACGTGAAGGGTGGAGGAAGCAAACACGACATTCGGTTCCACATGATTAGACATTATTGGGAGTAGTCGACAAAAAGTGGAGGGTTTGCGAGCCCTAGAGGAAACAGACTGGAAACAGAGGTTTGCGAGCTTTGGAGGAAGCAGCCTAGAAGGAGGAGGTTTGTGAGCTTTGGAGGGGCGAGTATGACTGGGAGAAGTGAAAACTCAACTCCAATCCAAGATGTGGGACTAAAACAATACATATAAAAAACGGGTCTTTACATGTGCTAAGTCAATTCTTCTGCACAACCAATCAAATATGACCTAGTAGAGCAACTTTTACTAAACTCGGGCCCTTTCTTGAAAACTTGTTTCAGATGTGAAACTTTGAGTATTCAGGAATGACTTTGTTGTTCCCAACAAGATTGCCCAATAAGATATTCCTTAGTCCTGCACTTCTCTGCTTAGTTCTCCACTCGTATCTATTTCTAAGAGTGCATTTCATATCTTCATTCAAAACACTTCGTATCATATTGTTATTGTATTTCTGTTGGTGCCTTATTTGAATGAGGTATCAAAATAACCTTACTGATCTCTTCTTTGTTTACTGGATCCTACCATTATTAGATGCTTAATAAATTGTATTTTTTATGACATTCATAAATCATAAGTAATGTATCTTTTGAATGGATAAGAGCAAGTGTCTCTTGTTTTTGTATAGCGGCACATAATTTTATTTAGAAGAATCAAGGGATACAGTTTACGGAGTATGGGTTCTTGAAGGTTGGATCCTACTAAGAACTCTCCTAGAAAGTAGACGAGTTCAAAAGCATAACCCTAATACTTATCCCTTCCACTAAATTTACCAAAATGCTACGACTGCCTCTTAAATAAGAAATGTAAACAACTAAACGATAATAAGAGATACTGTTGAGAGGAGAAATTGATTACTTATTATTCTTCCACGCTGGGCTATCTATAGGAGTACAACATAACATATAGCGGCGGATAGATGATGTGGGACAATAAACCACAAAAGAAATACAACGAAAATACAACATAACTCGACCCCCCCCCCCCTCCCTCAAGTTGGGCATGTGTTGTCAGTCATGCCTAACTTGCCAACAAGTTTAGTAAAAACAGTTATACTTAGTCCCTTTGTGAGGATGTCTGTCAGTTGTTGTTTAGATGGAACAACGGAGTAACCACAATGTCTCTGTCTATATTCTCTTTAATGAAGTGTTTGTCGATCTTGATGTGTTTTGTACAATCATGTTGCACTAGGTTGTGAGCAATGTTGATGGCAGCTTTGTTATCATAATATAGTCTGATAGGCTTTCTTCTTTTAAGACCAAGATCTTTCAGGATGGTTAACACACATATCCCTTCACAGATCTCTTGGGTCATAGCCCTGAACTTTGCCTCGACACTGGATCTAGCAACCACATGTTTTTTGCTTCTCCAAGTAACTAGATTTCCACTCATCATAGTGCAATATCCTGATGTGGACCGTCGATCAGAAGGAGATCCGGTCCAGTCTGCATCAGTGTAAACCTCAATAGTCAACTCATTATTTGGTGAAAACAGGGTGTCTTTCCCAGGTGAGGACTTGAGGTATTTGAGAACACGATGAGATGCAACAACATAATAGCCTTTGGAGAGTGCATAAACCGGCTGAGCACCCTCACAACATAGGAGATATCTGGGCGAGTGTGTGCAAGCAAATCAGTTTTCCTACAAGCCTCTGAAAGCTAGGAATGTCATCAATTGTTTCATTATCATCTCTCTCAAGTTTGTGGTTAGCTTCAATTTGGGTGTCGGCCGGTCTACACCCACTCATCCCTGAGGCTTCAAGGAGATCAAGTATATATTTTCTTTGTGATATGAAAATCTCATATTTTGACCTTGCAACCTCAATACCTAAAAAATATTTGAGGTTCCCCAAATCTTTCACCTCAAATTCTTTCGTCAGTCTCCCTTTCAGAGCCTGAATCTCATTCTGATCATCTCATGTTATTGTGATGTCATCCACATAAACTATCAGAGTTGTTAACTTCTCTTTATTATTTTTAATAAAAAGTGTATGATCTGCATTACTCTGGAGATACCCGAAGCCAGTCATGATCTGAAGGAGAAGATCATCAAAGAATTGGAAGAACAACTTGTTGTGGAAAATAAACTTGTTGAAAGCTTCTCCAAGCCCAAGACTGTCCTTCCTTTTGTTGCTGAATTCTCAGCTCAGGCCAAAGGTGCTGGCATAGGCCATGTTGGTGCTCCTAGTAAATCCTCTATGAGAAATAAGGCTCAAAGAAAGAATAAGGCGGCCAAGAAGGCTTTGTCCAAGGTGATGCAGGCTTGCACGTTGACACCGAATAAATCTACGGACAACCGCGGCTTGCGGAACGAGCGGTCGGCGGAAGCCCTAAGCGGGAGAAAATAGGATCGGGAAGCCCTAAGGCTCTGATACCATGTTGAGAGGAAATTTTGATTACTTATTATTCTTCCACATGGGGCTATTTATAGGAGTACAACATAACATATAGTGGCAGACAGATGATGTGGGACAAAAAACCACAAAAGAAATACAACGGAAATACAACATAACTCAGCAGATACTTCTGGGCCTCATATCTGTATATTTTCTAATCGAGAGACGAGTCGTCCGAGAGCATATACATTCTGCCGATGGTGCATGTATGTTTCATTTTTTGTCCTTAACGTGCTCTAATACCTAAGAATGTGCTGGGAACCAAAGCGGGCACCTGCAGATTTTCTTAACAGACACTGACAGTATTATTATTTTTCCTTATTGCATTTTATCTCAACATTGTGTGATCGGTTTATAATTTTCTATCTACGACTTAATGAAACAACTAGAGGCTCTTAAATAATGTATTTATTTTTCTGGGAATGAAGTTTCTCTTCGTGAGTTTTGCACCTAAAATTTGTGCTGGTCAAGAATATACTAGGTGCCTTAATTTAATTCAAGTCTATGACAGGTTTCATTGGATTCTTCTAAAGTTGTGAATGTTACGCCTCGATATGCAAAACTTCGAGCGGGATCTAATGGTTCGGCCAAGGGACAGATCATAGGTTGGGAGAATATTGAGCTCATTAGCGACCGTCCACTTGAAACAATGTTAAATGAGTTCAAGCAATTGAAAAAAGAGTATCCAGATAGGATACTTATAGGTTCGATAATGGAAGAATACAATAAAGACGCATGGCATGAACTTATTGAGCGAGTTGAAGAATCTGGAGTGGTAAATCTCGATCTTGTCTCACTCTAAGAGCTTGCAAAGGATAATACTTTTCAATTTTTTGTACGTGATTACGTTTGGAGTGGCTTTTGCTATCTTCATTTAGGATGCTTTGGAAATCAACTTCTCATGCCCTCACGGAATGCCAGAGAGAAAAATGGGTGCCGCTGTGGGACAAGATTGTGCACTATTGGAAGAGGTTTGTGGCTGGATAAATGAAAGGGCTACTATACCTGTTTGGGCCAAGATGACTCCTAACATAACTGATATTGCACAGGTTTTTGTTTGCCTAATAACTCCTTTATGTTTATTGAAATATGATGCTCTGCATTTTTCTATGTTTGAAATGATTGAATGCTGATGATATTCCTTCTTATACTGTAGCTCTTTTGTGTGGCAATATACTTTGTCAGTTTAAGATTTCATGCAGCCTGATGGAACATGCACTTGTACTTACTGTATGACCACTAATTACAATGAAACTGGATACAAATAATATGTAAAATAATTGGTAAACTTTGATGGTAGGAATTTTGAACAATGGCACTAGTAGGCAGAGTCAATCGTCTGGCGCCATTTAATTTCGTCTATCACACGATTAGATATAAAGGAGATCATCTAAACAGTTTCTGACGATCCAATTGATAATATGTATTTAATTTTAAGCCTACTTACTTATTTAACATGATGAAAACTTGTTGCAATCACTAAAGTTCAGTATCCAACCAAGAGCATCTGGACCATTCATATCATTTGAAATGTACTGATTGTCAACTCACTGTAGCCAATCACCATTTCTTGTGATATGTCTTATATCCACGACTAGCTCAAGGTAAATTTTTTTTTACAAAATTTAGAACAATTTTCACTAGGTACTAAATAAGTTTTATATTGCCCTTTGTGTGTGAATGAGCTAAAGTTTATTCTAACGCTATCAAATTTTCACTAGGTATATCTTTGACATTTGTATAGATTGCTTCAAGTCACCCTTTAAGTGCTCCAACAGTTTGATACTTGTAAAAGCATAACTAAGTAAACCATTGAGCGTTACTTCTGTTTGGTTGTGATCATCCCCCTTTTTTGTTACAATGATTGTATGATAATTTGTGTAGTCTATGTTTTTTTCCCAGTCGCATGTATTATTCTAATTTCTCCACTATTTTTTTATAAATGTACTTCAAACAATCAATGAACTAGATGATTTTCATCCGACATTATAACATCAGAGTAACCAAAAGTCTGTGGATTTCTTTAAGAAAATACCTAACCTCCAACCTAGTTGCTGCCTTTTTTAAATCCTACCCTTCTTCTTCTTCTACCTCCCCGTTACCCTCTTCTTTTTCTACCCTCCGCTGCCAGCCTTCCCACTTCCCTTGCAGCATTATGGCTTTGACATGATCCAGAAGCCGACATCTGAATCTATTTGGCCAATTGGCAATCCTTCCTTAACATTCTCGTCTGTCATCAAGCTTTTCCTTGTGCCTGGTCCTACTTCTTTATCATATCTCTACTCCGTTGAAGCATCCATCATCCTTATGAGACATCTTTATCATTGATCTGTTAATGCTCTTAACCGGATGTCTAAAATCCAAATGCCTGATTTCTTTCAGAACTCCCTTTTTTCACGAATATGATTCATTTGTATGTCAACTTAACTTTTACTTGCTTCTGATCTCGACTTTCTTTTTTCATTGTGATTTCTTCTTATGGAAGCTTCTCATAGAGGACAGTGGTGTTTGCCAACTACTTGCCCTGGTCCTTAATGTCAAGACCTTCACCACCATTGATGGAGTTCCCTCATGATGCCAAGAATGCTTCGTACAATACACGGTCTAAGGTTGACCACAGGGTGATTGTCTGAGTTAAAATAAAATTCTTATATTATTAGGGACACATCTTAGTTATTTATAGGTTACACACACATTACATATTACAACACTCCTCCTCAAGATTGGCGAAAGATATTCACTAAGCCCATCTTGTTACAACCCCTGATCATATCCTCTGAATTAAGTCGCTTAGTCAAGCAGCCTGCCACCTGCCCCTTTGTCGGCACGTGGTTCAACTCCAGTAGCCCGTTATCAAGCTTTTTGTTGATAAAAAATCTATCAATCTCTATATGTTTGGTACGATCGTGTTGAACTGGATTGTTTGCAATACTGATGGCTGGCTGACCGGCGCACCACAACTTCATCCTGCCCTTTTAGTCCAGCCTCAACTCCCCAAGCATTCCTTTCAGCCACTTAAGCTCTGCAACCCCTACTGCCATGGCTCTGTACTCTGCCTATGTTGTCGATCTGGCCACTACCGATTGCTTCTTGCTCCTCCATGAGACCAGGTTGCCTCCCACAAATATGCAATAGCCTGAAGTGGACCTCCTATCATCCGTACAGCTTGCCCATTCAGAGTCACAATAGCCTTCGATTCTCACATGTCCATTCCTCCTGAAGGCCAGCCCCTTTCCAGGAGCACTGTTCAAGTATCGCAGAATTTGATACACTACATCCATATGGCCCTTCCTTGGATTATGCATGTAGCGGCTCACCACGCTTACAGAGAATGAGATGTACGGGCATGTATGGCTCAAGTAGATCAACTTCCTGGCTAGCCTTTAGTACATTTCCCGATCTACTGGTTCTCCGGCCTCTGCTCAGTTTGCACCTTTGATCGATTGGCGTCGCAGCAGGTTTGCACCCCAACATCCCGGTTTCAGTGAAGAGGTCCAACGCATATTTTCTTTAGGAGAGAATTATCCCATGGGCCTCATACGCAATCTCGATCCCAAGGAAATATCGAAGAAGACCCAGGTCTTTCACCTCGAACTCCTTACCTAGGACCCCCTTGAGACGGCTAATCTCCCGCTCATCATCCCCTGTAATGATAATGTCGTCCACATACACTGCAAGCATGGTGGTGTGACCTCCATTCTGCCTGAAAAACACCGTGTGATCTGCGTTGATCTGGTGATACCCCATGTCAATCATTGCTCTCCTGAATCGGTCAAACCATGCACGGGGTGACTACTTCAGCCCATAGAGGGATTTTTTCAGTCTGCAAACTTTGCCTTCTGTCTTGGCTGTACCAAATCCCGGTGGTATCTCCATGTACACCTCCTCTGCTAGATCCCCATGAAGGAATGCATTCTTCACATCTAGTTGGTGTAGCAGCCTTCCTCCATTCACTACTAGGCTGATGAGAGTCCTAACAGTGCTCATCTTCGCCACCTGTGCAAATGTCTTGTCGTATTCGATGTCGTAGGTCTTGTTGTACCCCTTGTCCACCAATCGAGCTTTGTAACGCTCAACCTGTCCATCTGGGTTATGCTTTACGGTGAACACTCACTTGCACTCAACGACCTTCTTGTCCTTTGGCAGCCATGCCAGCTCCCAGGTCTTGTTCTTCTCAAGGGCCCTCATCTCTTCCTTCATTGCTGCCTCCCACTTCGGATCGGCTTTGGCGACCTGCTAATTGTTAGGTACAATAACACTATCTAAAGATGCAATGAATGTTTCGTGTGTAGGAGAGATATGATCATACGAGACAAAGGACACGATGTTCCAACCGTATATGTTAGGAGGATTTCTCGCATTGCTGCGAGTAGTCTTCCGTAACATAAGAGAAGAAGTAGGGAGAGGAGAAAGGATATCACCTGAGGCTTGTGGAGTTGTAGGTGTTCTAGAAGAGGGGGGCGATGCAGGCACGGGACTAGGAGTTCTGCTGTGCATCGATCCTGGATCTGGTACTGCTGGAGGCTTTTTCCTTCTACTGTATGTCAGCAGTTCCCCCTGAGCCGTGGGTCTCACACCTTGCCTCTGCTCATCAATCTCCTCCTCCTGCTCATCATCGCTCTCTTGCTCCTCTGCAGATCCTCCCTGTCATATCTCAGATCTGTCACCAACATCTCTCTTTCTAGCATTGTAATTTCTTTATCTGATGAGTCTAATGTAGGTAGGACTCTCTCTTGTCGGTAGTACCGTTCCATCTCTCTAAAATGAACATTCATGCTCACAAAACATCTTTTCTTCACTGGGCTCCAACACATGTAACCCTTTTGAGTACGAGAGTAGCCCACAAATATGCACTTGATTGCCCTTGCATCAAGCTTACCAACACCCGGTCTGTTGTCCTTCACGAAGCATACACACCCAAATACCTTCAAGGGAAGTATCCCTTTGTGTCCCTGTAGCTGCTGGCACGGGGACTTCCACCCTAGTACTTGTGATGGCATCATGTTGATCAGTTGTGTCGCTGTTAACACGGTATAACCCTACAGGCTCTGAGGCACCTTCATGTTTAGCATCATACTCCTTGTCACCTCCAGAAGGTGTCTGTTCTTCCTCTCCGCTACTCCGTTCTGTGTTGGTGTGTAGACGCAAGTGGTCGGGTGCACTATCCCATGAGTTTATAGGTATTCCCTCATTGTCTTGTTGGTGTATTATGTCTCATTGTCTGACCTTAGCACCTTAATCACCGCACGATATTGTGTCTGTACCAGCTTATGGAAATCCCGGAAGCAGGTGAACACCTCACTTTTATTTTCCATCAAATACAGTCATGTAACACGAGATGCACAGTCAATGAAAGTAACAAAATACTTATAATCATTTAAAACCTTACAGTACATGGTCCCCAGACATTAGAATGATAATATCAAAAGTGGAAGAGCTTCTTCGGTCCGTACTAGCATAAGAATTTCTAGTGAGTTTACCTAAATCACATGCATCACACACCAACTTTGTTTTATTTGTTGCATCAAAAACAGTAGGAAACAACCTAGCTACAGTCCTGAAGGAGGGGTGGCCCAACCGTCTGTGATGGAGTATCAACACATCCTCTGCACTCATCTTCTGTCCTCCATTCCTCGTTGTCTCTACCACAGAGATCAAAGCCGCATCTAGTCCTTCCCTATCTAGAAACCACATCCCATCATGTCAAGTCTCAGTCCCAAGTATCCGGCTCGTCCCTTTCTCCTGGAATGTCACCTTAGGTATATCAAAGGAAACAACACATTTTAGCTGAATAATTATGGAACTAATGGATAAAAGGCTAACTTGGAAAAAAGGAGCATGCAAACTATTGGAAAGTGTTACCGATCCTGAACAATTAACAGTATCATTACCGACCACTGGCTTAAACGTACCGTTCGCCGCCTGGATGTTATCTGCCGTGGCTAGACGGGTATAGGAGGAGAACTCGCCTGTATTTCCTGTCACATGGCGGAATACGCCTGAGTCGATGATCCAGTCTGATGCCTTAGAAGGAGATATAGATGTCAGTGCAAGAGATCCATTAGGAGGTGGGTGGGCGTACATAGCGACCCCCCCCCCCAGCTCCCTCTCTGCTCCTCTCGCCCGCCTGTTTCCTCTTGATACCCTCCATCATGTTCTGGAGGGTCTGCTCCTCTTCTGTATAGATAACACCAAGCTCCTCCACACTCTCAGTCATACCCAAATTGGCCTGATAACCTCCTCTACCTCCACGGCCACGACCACGTCCTAGTCCCCCCCCCGAATCTCTTTCCTTGGGCGGCTTGGAGCATGCATGTCTCAGGTGGCTGACCTCACCACAGTTGTAGCACTGTCGGGTCTCTTCCCTCTGTCCAGTAATACCATGAGCCGCAACCGCTAGTGTTGACTTCACAGGCATGGACCCTCCTGTCCCTGCCTGCAGTTTGACACGCGTCTCCTCCTGAATCATAGCGTAGATGACCTTCGTATAAGGGTAGGAATCGTCGTACCTGATAGGAGTAGAGCTCTCTGTTGATCGAACTTGTCATCTAACCCCTTCAGGAACTTCATCGTCCTTTCTTCCACGATGATTTTGGAAGCTCAGCACCGTGGATCACTGCAACACATCCCTTCAGAGGCGTGATCGTAGTCCACCCATAGTCGCTCCAACTCGAAGGCATACTCCTGCACCGTTTTCTCCCCATGAACAGTGTCATCAATTTCTCATTTCACCTTGAAGACCCTCAGAGTGTTACCCACACCATCATATGTGTTCTTCAGCTTGTCTCAGACCTCCATGACTGTCTCGAGGCCATCTACCGGGGCGGCAATCGATGGAACAACCGAGCTAAGAAGCCACATAAACACGGTCATATGGGCCGACTCTCACTCATCTCCAGCCGAGTTCTCTGGTTTCTTCAACGCCCCTGTCAGAAAACCCCCAACTTTCTTTGCTGTCGGGATTTTCTTCACACGGCGTGACCAACTCAAGTAGGTCGTTGATCCATCCAGCTTAAGATTGATCGGTGGAAGTTCCAGTTTCGCAGGCCGTTGCGATGAACCCAACACTCAACAATGTGGCCAACTCGTCCGGGCCCAACAAGACGTCCGTCATCGTTCCCTCCTTCGGCTCCATGGATCAACTTCCAACTGATCACTGCGTCTCGTTTGGTATTACGAAATACATCAGCCTGCCCTAGATCCGATCACCGCATCGGGAGTGACACAAGGAGGCACTAGGGAACAAAGTTCGGCGACCGGAAGCAGTGACAGCGGCCTCCAGAGGCTACAAGATCGCTATTCCCGCAGCCCTAGAGGCAGTATTCCGGCAGCCCTAGACGGGCGTGAACGGGCGCAGCCGGCTGTCGATCGGGAGAAGACGGGCGCAGCCGGCTGTCGATCAGGAGAAGACGGGCGCAGGTGACGGCGAGGCCTCCTCCGATCGGCGGTAGGGACGGCGAGAAGCAGCGGGATCGGTGTTGGTGACAGCGGAATCGGCGTCAGCGGCTTCGTTCGGGAGAAAGATCGGGAGAAACAGCGGTCGGCTTCCTCTGATACCAAGTTAAAATAACATTCTTATGTTATTAGGGTCACATCTTGGCTATTTATAGGTTACACACATATTACATATTGCAACAGACTGGCGATCTAACTCAGTGAAAACTAGGTGTTGCACCTATGTTTTGTCCTTCAAGACTAGTATAGGATTTGGTCTGATTTTCAAATTCTCCACTGTCTTAAGACAACCCCCAGAAATTTTATGGCATCTTCTGGACTTTCACATCATATTCTCCTAACTAGAATAAACACGACTTCGTGATTTTTTCCAGTGGACTGCTTGAACAATGGACCTTCTTTCGGCTGATGTCCACAGACTATATGCTTACACGACTTAAACAAGAAGCATTCTCTTGCATGCTTTCCTTGTTCATATGATGGTGCACTCTCTTTCATCCACTCTCAACAAAATTCTCCTTTGTTGACATTAATGATCAATAAAAACTATGATCTCCTCAAAACTTTGTGTAAACAAGCCATGCTATTTTTTTCCATCTATATAAGCTCCTCTCTATACTTTATATGATGAGAGAATTGAAGAAAATTCTTCGGAGAGAACAATAATTAGTAATCCATAAAAATTTGGGAGAAGAATGAAGAAGGATTTTGTCTTCAAGTCTTCATGCATAAGAATTAAGAACTTATTTCCTTTTCCTTCTAATTGATTGATGCCTTTCCTTTTTTAATGTGACATTTATCTTAGCATTATAATTACAAATGACTCTCCCTCTAACTTTGCATAATTATAGGGACCTCTCCACCATCTTTCAAAATTACTAAAATCTCTCCGCTATTTTTACATTGTTAGCATACATATACACCAAAATCTCTTCCAGTTTTTTTTTGCACATCTATGTTAACAATGTAAAATTAGAAGAGAGGGTGGTCCTTGTTATTATGCAAAGTTAGAGGAGAGGGCCCAGTAAAAGACCCTTATTTTATTTGTTCTTTTTTCTAGCCAGCAAGGGTTGCTTTGAGATCAGGTTGTGAAGGAGTTGCGGCTATCAACACCATCATGAGCGTAATGGGGATTGATCTTGATACATTACGCCCTGAACCTTGTGTCGAGGGGTTAGTGTCTTGTTCGTGTTAGAATCCCGCTTTCTTGGTTCATTTACAAAGTAGGTTTCTCTCTTACTGTTTTTGTTGCAGGTACTCAACACCTGGGGGTTATTCTTCAAAAGCTGTGCATCCCATTGCACTTGCAAAAGTGATGCAGATTGCACAAATGATGAAAGCAGAATACAACGTTAAAGATTTTTCTCTTTCCGGGATTGGAGGAGTAGAGACTGGCCATGATGCTGCTGAATTTATTCTGCTTGGAGCAGATACAGTTCAGGTAGCACTCCAAATTAATGCCTTTTATTTTAATTTTGATTCCTTTTAGCTTCTTTGCTGTTGTTTTAAAGAATGCTGCTTCTCAAGCCATCACAGGGGTGGTTCAGTTGACTGTTCCGTCGATATGATTTAGTTGACTTTTCTTTTGTAAATTACAATCCTTTGCTCGGTGGTCATTCGTGGTCATCCGTTGATCTAGGTGGCACTTGATGTTAGAATCGAATACTTCTATAATCGTTAGAGGACAAAACTAGAACGAAAATTTGCAAAAAGTAAATAATACAAAGGCCTATGCAGCTCAAAATCTCCTTTTCCCTGGAGCTACAGCAAGTTTTTTTTATTGTTCTTTATTATGATACACTATCAAGAGCTCGTTATTTATATGGAGACTTTTTAGGCCTACAAAAAAGATGGAAGTCCAAATTTTCCTTTAAAAACTTATAAAGATCAGGAGATATCATCGGTCTCCACATCCTTATCAACGCCAGTGGCTGTGGGCGTAAAGCGAACCGATTCTAAAGGCTATATTTATTCTTAAAATATCTTGAATGATACTCTCCATGGTTTGTGTTTTTGACCATAATATATGTTGGCTAACCATCCTAGGTGTGCACCGGGGTGATGATGCACGGCTATGGCCTCGTGAAGAAGCTCTGCGACGAGCTGAAGGAGTTCATGAGAAAACACAATTTCTCTACAATAGAAGAATTTAGAGGGTATAATCTCCCTAAACCCTTTTTTCCATTTTAAATCTGTTCTTCATGAATTGGTGTGTATTAAGATGATGTTTTTTGTGTACATTTAGTCCCGCATTGGGATTTCATGTTTCCTCGTGTACTTTATATGATATGGGGCCTCTCGGGCCTCTCTGCCTTGAACCAATTGGTTTTAGGTTTGATACTTAGGGTTTAATATTGTGCAAGTTAAAGCTTGGCCTTCATCCCTCTCTGTATTATGAGGGGTTCTTGTTCCGCGCGTCCTTGTACTTAAAGATCCACGTTGATTATTTAGTCCCCTACATTCTTGGGCCTCTCCACATTGAACCAATTGGTTTGAGGTTCGATGCTTGGGTTTTAACATCGTATCAATGCAAGCTTTGTCCTTCCCCCCCCCCCCATCCAATTTGTTCTGCATATGAGGGGCGTCTTGTTCCATGTGTCCTTATACTTAATGAGGCGTACTGAATATTATGTCCTGTGTTGGGAATCTCATGTTATCTTATGTTCTCGGGCCTCTCCACCCCAAAACAACTGGTTTTGGTTGGATATTTGGGTTCTAATAAAACTCTCCTTCCATTAATTAACACAGCTTTTGCTTTGCATCAGGGCCTCTCTTCAATATTTTACGACTCACACGGAACTGGTTAGAAGACAGCAGGAGGCGATCAGGCAACGGAAAGCCGTCAGAAAGGGCCTCCAGTCCGATAAAGATTGGACGGGAGATGGGTTCGTGAAGGAGACAGAGAGCATGGTATCCAACTGATGGATCCTTTTGTGCTTTCTCACGACAGGCTTGACATAGAACTCAGACCTGTGAACTGTTAGAGAACTGAATCATTAGATAAGGGGAAAGAATGATCTACTACATGATTCGAGTAACAGAAATCTGCATGACTGTCTGAAAAACTGGGTATGATTTTATCTCCTAACTGCTTCTCTCAAATAATGCATAAAATCATATCACATATTCTCTTCCTTGTTCTCTCTACACCACTACAGTGTCCTCTGTGTTCGACCGACTATTGCCGGGGAAACAAATTTCTCGTTTTGTTTCTTTCTCGACTTCAAAAAGTTTCTCCACCAAATCATCTTCTTGCTATCTTCAAGCATAAGACCAAATCATCTTCTTTTTTGAAGATGAATCATTCTACCCATTGATGAGCCAGGTAAAAAAAAAATATAACCCGACTCGTTCCTTCGACTATCCAAATTACGAACCCAATCTATATCAACAAAGCTCTGTAAATTGTATAGCTCTTCTTGCATTGAAGTGTCGTGTCGGGAGTGCCTTTCAAGTATATCAAGAGTCATTCATCTTTTCCTACCTACCAAAAATCGATGTGTATGGTATTTAGTGACTTTCTAACTGCGTGATTTTGTGCTTTGCATCATGTTGATTGAACCAGCAAGGCCCAATTTCTATGCATTTCGCCTAAACCAACTCGAAAATACCTCGCATTCTATTACGAACGGTTTTCATCCAAAGAGCCTCTCGGTCCTTCGTCCCAACTTCTATGATAGCGTGGCTTCAATTTTTTTGATTCTTTCCCATGCTTGATCATGCAACTAATCGATCATTCGCGCACAACATTCGATCTTTCATTCGATCGTATCACCTTCAATGAATCAAACATTGAATCATCTCTCTACTCTTAAAAATTTAAATTTATTGTCAGTAGTCTCATTGTTGCTCTTATTGTTAGTGATTGTTACTCTCTTTTTTTTGCTTCTCTGCAATCAATGGTAAGATGACCCTTGCTTAACAATCCCTCGAATGGATATCAACTCGTCTTCTCAACGGCGATGGTAAGACGACATCAAGCGAAGCAAATCATGCATTGTTGTGCTTCTCGATTTATTATTATCGCTCACGTCAACAATTCATGTTTCTTTCGATATAAATAAAACTCTCAGATCAGCGATCGAACTTCAATTGTTCAGATTTAAATGCTCTCATAATCATTGGATCAGACAATACTTAAATAAAAATACATAAAAGATCACAAACCTATATGCATTGTTCATTGATTTTCTGGCATCCACAGCCGTTTGGCCATCCGTCTGCGGATAAAGGCTGTGCTGAACAGCTTAGTACCCAACAGATTATGCACCAACCTCCAGTTCTCAATTACACTAACAATACTGTGGGGCACACCATGCAACCGTACAATATCTCCACATAAGTTTGGCCAATTTTTCTCAAAAAGTTTAATAAAATTTTAAAAAATAAATGAATTATATATTTATGTATGGAAAGAATCTGTTGGATTGGATTGCCATTATTATTTCAATATAATAACACATTTTATTATTTTTTAAAAATCTTTTTTTAAAAAAATTATTATGATATTTAGGCAAAATTATCAAATTGATCCCTAAACTTTTGAGAATCTTTTTCAAATCAGTCTCCTAAACTTTCAAATGATTCAAATAGATCCCTAAGTTATTAAAATCAGTTCAAAGTAATCTCAAATTGATCCTATGAAGGTAAGGCTCATTGTACTGGTTTAATAATTTAAGGACTTTATTTGAATCATTTGAAAGTTTAGGAACTGATTTGAAAAAATTCTCAAAATTTAGAGACCAATTTGATAATTTTACCTATATTATAATTCTTGATATGTAATATTATAATTTATTCATTAAAAATTAATGTATATATATATATATCAAGTTGCATATATAGATAAAGAAAAAAAGTGATGTTATGTGCAGATAAATTACAAAATAAACATAAAAAAATTATAAAGACTTGTGAAGCCGTAAAGAACCAACTTGCACATCGTTATTTTGTCAATTTTTTTGAAAGAAAGATTTGCACTTAGCTGAAATTAATTTGTACATAAAATTTACCCAAAAATCCCACACAAGCTCTCATCTCAAAGTTCTCAAACAAACAGCAGCAAAATGCAGAATGTCTCTAAGAGACTACAGCGCCCAAAACCCTGAAAAAACAAACAAGCAACCGCACTGAATCCAAATGCCATGAAACTGCTCGAACACATCATTCAAAAGAGCCCGGCCATCAAAATTTGCGCTCCGCCAGCCCCAAATCGCGTAGCTCCCAAAGCGGCTTTTCTTCCTTCTTAAGATCTTCATTGATCGAGCGGTGTATGTTCTTCACGATAAGATACTGCACAAATTAAGGTGGCAAAACCGGTTAACATGCTTAAACAGTGAATCCATTGCGCAAAGACAAAATAGAGGGATGAGATGAGGTGACCTGGAAGGCGATAATGAGGGGTATAAACAGCTTTCCTCTGTTGTTCGGATTCGGTCCCTCTATCAACTTCTGGTCGACGGAGATCGACTGACCGCCGCCGGTCGCCACGTTGATGATTGCCTCCACCAAGTTTGGGATCCATGCAATGTCGTTTGGAAGAATCTGCATTTAAACTAGTGTCACGCAAGCTTTTCGTGCGTGAATGTTATGAAATGTACTCTTAACAAATGAGATTTCTGTAATTTCAAAAGTAAGAGGTGCAGCCTGTAATTTAGCAAACTTATAGGGGAGGTCTTGGTAATTGACCCTATATATATATAGGGTTATTTGCCGAGGCGAAGCCTTGAAATTTACATAATTACAGCTTGCGCCCCTCTCACTTTAGAAATTACAAAAATCTCCCCTTAATGTTTACATTTCATAACCTTCGTCCACAAAAGTATCCCTTTGGAGAAAATCTTCAAGGGGTCTTTTTACGCATGGATGTTATGAAATGTAAACATTGAGTGGGGTATTTATAATTTGGAAACTTAAGAGGGGTGCATGCTGTAATTACGCAAACTTCGAGGGAAGGTTCCGGTAAATAACCCCATATATATATAGAGAGAGAGAGAAGAGGTGGCAGTAAAATAGTAAATTACCTTCTCCCCACCATCATTGGTCCTGCACCTGCCACTATTCTCAACCAAGACCACTGGAATACGGTTTTTCTGAGACAAAATAAGGAAACGAGAATTTTAAAAAAATGACACATGATTCATCCATTGCATTAATAATAATAATAATAATAATAATAAATGCCAAGTCAGCAATTATGGAATATATTAAAAACTGTCTAAGGCTCTATTTGTTTGGGCGTTTCAGTGCTCCGTTTTGGGCAAACGCCGCCGGAAGGCGGGTAAACAAATGAACCTCGGCGGCGTTTGCTCCGTTTCCACCCGTCCGCCTTGAGAAACGCCCCAAAAAGCTCCGTTTGGAGCAGCCACCTCCCCCTCCATTTCGAAACTCCGTTCCACCCGCCGGATGTCCGCCACCGCCGAAACAAATGGTTCACTGTACTATTGAGCTTCAAAATGCAAAAAAAAAAGGACTTAAATTCATTGCGCCTTTGTCAAACAAAGGCAAGATGAATTTATCTCAGGCAAAAAGTTTTGATTCAGAAAAACTGTGGTAGATGAAAGTTTTGTTGGAAGCCAAGAATTTACTGACTTCAATATTTTGCAGCAACAAGTATTCAATAGTTCGCCGCACTGTAGAAGCAATTGTGTGATCCATCTACATCTGTCATGACCGCCTTGGTCCACAGTAGCACCAATTGTTTGCTGTCGGAGCTCGTTCACCTTCGGAGATGGTCATCTGCCGTGAGCGTATTATAAGAATTCAGATCGTGCAAGTGCAGGAACTAACAATGTTTGGATCGACTTTTCAGTTTAGGTAGAGCACATAGTTTTTTAAAGTTTTCCGACGACATTTCCGGTGACTTTTTCAGGAAGGCAGAATGTTACGTCTTCTATTTGTTGATAATTTTAGGATAGCTAATGAGAGGGGATCGTGAATAACTCCTCAAGAATGTGTTCTTCTAGTTGTGAG
Organism: Platanthera guangdongensis; assembly: GCA_039583875.1. Classification (NCBI taxonomy): domain Eukaryota; kingdom Viridiplantae; phylum Streptophyta; class Magnoliopsida; order Asparagales; family Orchidaceae; genus Platanthera; species Platanthera guangdongensis. The sequence continues at coordinate 20,461,649 of CM077157.1, read as the reverse complement.
TAGATAGGGAGTGAACTAGAGCTCATCAGGGTCAATCTCAACTAGCAGGTTCAGTTACAATGTATGTTCACTCGGGTAATTCCACAAGCTGCTTTTCATCAACCTTGTGAACTTGTGTGATGAACTATGCTACAAAATTGGTATAAGAGCAGGCCTTGGGATAACGATGTCATTGGGTTCGAGGTCGAACCCAATGTTAATAGGTAGTCTGTGACTTCAACGACTTAGTCCCGCATCGCCCGAAGTGAACTGAATCTGATAGTTACAAGTGAGGATCCGCCTTCACATAGTGAGACGCCTTTTGAGGGCTCAAAACCATGCGGGCCAAAGCCCGGAGGGGACAATACCTCAATGTGCAAAACGGGTTGTTACTGCAGGCCCTTCCACTTGATAGGTATGAAATGTCTGTACTTGGAGAGGCGATCCAAGATGACCAAGAGGAAATCATACTCCTGAGAGCAAGGGAGACGAGTAATGAAATGTCCTCCCAAACTGCATCAGGTGATGGTATGGATTGGAGAAACACGGCTGCGGAGAGGTTCTGATACTTGGCCTTCTGACAGGTCAGGCAATTTGCCATGAACCGCTGCACCACTCGTGCCATACTGCGCCAGTAGAGGGTGGCGGCCAAGTGTCGGTAGGTAGGAAAAGCCATTGAGTGCCCCGCCATGCATGTGACATGAAACTCATGGAGGAGGCGCAGAATCCAAGAGGATGAATTGGCAACCACCACTCGATCGCGCTAATGAAGAAGTTCACTCGTGAGTCAAAAAGGAGGTGAGAAGCAAGGTCTCGCCGGAGGTCATGGATCATGCCGGCGTAATATGGGGGTCGCGTCGTACCTCAGCCGGAATGGCGTCGACGTCAAACCATCGCTAGTGGGAGAAGACCAATAGGGGTACCATTGAAATCCTTGCGAGGGAGGGCATCCGCAGCGGCGATTGACGACCTCACTTTGTATTTGATGGAGTCCCAATAGCTTTGCAATACACAATTGTTGAGATGGTGTTGTCACCTTTTGACACAAGAGGTGGCTCAAGTTGTGGCCGTGCAGACCACAAAACGGCAGCTGAGCAAATGTGATCACCAATGTTGGACGGCCAAAGCAACTGCCCGCAACTCACTAAATGAGTATGGTAATTTATGCGCATAACATTTTTTGTTTGAAATGGCTTATTGATTTGACCATACAGTAAGATCATGAATAAATGAGTTTGGTAGTTTTGTATAGCTAGGATAGAGAAGACAAGTCAAAAATAAGCTTTTTTTGTTTGAAATGGTTTATTGATTTGACTGTATGTCTGTTATGTTGAACTGTATCACCTTCGATTAGTGAGAATCATCTCATAAAGGAAAGAATATAATCGAGTACACAATATATCTTCCAATCAATGAGAATCAATTAGCAAATGGAATCAAATATAGCCTATAAAGTAAAGACAAAAGGAAATCACCATAGAAACCAAAAAACAAAGGAATTAATTCATTGTTCCCTCTGTTGATGGATCCCCCCCCCCCCACACTGTTCATCTAGAGAGAGCTCGACATCCAACCCCCGCTCGATCATGACTCAAGACCTTCGAAACTCAGCATCTTAATCTAGTCAACACTGTTATGGATCTATTATTATTATTGTAACGAGTTATTAATATAATGAGTCGAATCCGAGTCGAATAGTATTGAGTCGTATAAGTTGAGTCGCAGTTAGGGTATTCTAGGACTCTTAGTGTTTTATGCATTTCGTTATAATTACGTTCATGCCATTGGGAGTCCTATATATTGACCCTTAGAGTCTTGTATGGAAGTTAAGCAATGAAAGAGTTCTAGTTTCCTTGTCCCCCTTGTGAGTTATTTAGTAGCTCTCTCATCTAACGAGCTAGGGGAAGGAGGTAGTGGAGGTGGTGGCCGACTAAGGGAAGTGGAGGAGATTTTCCTGGGCGTCGCACTTAGGCACGGCTTCGGCTTCGGCACCGCCGCACCGGGTGACCAAAAGAAGGGATTTCACTCTCAAACTTTTGATCTCTCAAAATGAGATCTTCTAGTCCTATATAGAGAGTTCGGAGCCATCATGAGCGGTCCTGATCTTCTAAATTTTTTGCATTTTTCCTATCAATTTTGTCACCGAGTTTTTGGTTTTGAACTTTTTATTACTTTTCCTCTGGCTTTGGAAGGTAGAATCTTAAGATTTACCCAATTTTCTCTTGTGAATATCCTTGTTAGAATCAAATTTTGAACTTCATCAAGTTTCAACTTTATGCTTCTCATCTACTGCTAACAACAATCATCATTGCAGACCAACTTTTTGGTAAGACAAGAATAGAAGTGGGGCTTTTAATTCATCTTCAAACGTGATTTCCACTGAATTCAGTTGAGGTGTAATCACGAGAAATTCGTTGACATGAACTACAACACGCATACCTTCACTCATTGTTATATTAAGAAATAGAATATTGCATGTAGCTTGTTCGCAACAAATACATACATCTCTATTAATAACCAAATTGTGGGGATGAACAGTGTCCCCGTGTCGACCAGCAACGCACAAAATTTTAATTTCCCATTTTCTCCTTTGCCTTTGTAAAAAACCTACACATTCCCCTCTCTTCTAATTTCTGATGGCAGGACTTCTCCATTTGCAAGCTTCGGTGGTCTGCTTTTCCCTTTGTTAGAGCATCATTGTCTACCTCCTCGTCATATATGGCAATACCTTCATCAAACCAAAATCTTCTCAATGGTGGTGTTAGACTTGATGTTCCTCTCCAACATCACGTGGATCACTCGTGTTTGTCAATCCAACAGATCTCAAACTTCAACAGGTGGATCACTCGTATTTTTTGATCCAACATATTACATATCTCAAACTTCATGTTTCATTGTTGACGACACGACTCTTGGCAAAGGTTCATCCAACTTACTCAAGTACGGATAATTTTCAATCTACAACTTCCAAAAATCGAAGTTTGTTCATCTAATATGTCAATCTTTACCCTTCCTAACATCATCGATCTCATTATCTCTATAGAACCAATACAAGAATACCAATTATTAGGATTTGAATGCTCATCTAGTCGTTCTAGTTCGTTTGTCTTTTAGAAATGCCGCCGAAGCGTATTGCGACGAGTACGACTCCCCAGTCGGAGGGCGAGTCGTCAGGAGCGCAAAGTGATGCGATTATCGTGGGTTTGCATCATAGCAATGAGGCTCTGTCGAGACAATTAGTTGTGATGCAATCACAAATTCAGTTTTTGTTGTCTCCCGCTCTACCAAAAATGGACAAGGCTAAAGATTTTGCCAAGCTTCCTTTATGCACCAAAAATAATTTTCCCACGTGAAAAGAGAGAATCAAGTTCGTTATGGAAGCTGTGGATCCAAGGAAGCTCTGATGCACGATTACAAGAGCGGCAGATTGGCAAAATTAATAAAGGAAGCTTCCATAATTAATTTTTAGGATAAGAATTTTTGTGTGCACACACACACGAGAGACAATGCACAAGGGGTCCCGTGCGGCCACAACAGTACCCCGGTCACGATAATGCTCTAGCACGATGGCACTCTTGCCGCTCGCAACCCCACCAAGTGCATTACAAAATCGAGCGACAACCTGAGTACTGCGCTTGGGGGAAGGGGTATGAGCGCTAGGAGTGTCGTCATTCCGGGAAACTGCCGTAGTCGAGATACTGTCGCGGCCTCATGTGGACCCCCTGTGCACTGTCTCGCGTATTTATATATATATTTAATTATATATACTAATATTTACATACATATTTAACAATTTAATTTACCCTTACATATATTTATATATATACTTACGAGCATCTTCGCACGGGCTACGCCCGTGCTCGATGCTCTCGGGGGGCCTTCGGCCGCATCCAGGCGGGCTTCGCCCGCCTCCGAACAGGCTTCTCCCGTGCTCGATGTGTCGTTACGGGCTGCGCCCGCATCAAATCGGAATGCACCCACATCAAGACGGGCAGTGCCCGCAATATATACATATGAGTACTCAAAATGACCGTAAAAAAATATAAATCAATATTACAATTTGTATTTTATATAAAAAATTTACGTTTTGTCGTAAAAACATTAATTTCACGCAATATTTCTCTCCCTCTTCTTTCTCTCCCTTCCACATCTCTCTCCCTTCCTCTCTCCCTCTCTCTCCTCCCCCTCTCTCCGCCCCCTTCTCCTCTCCCTTCCGCCATCTCTCCCCATTTCTCTTCCTCTCTCTCCTCCCCTCTTTCTCCCCTCCCCTCTCTCTCTCTCTTTCTCTCTCTCCCTCCTCTCTCTCTCCCAACTCTCTTCCCCATCTCATGCTCTCTCTCATGATCCAATGGCACTTGTCTGTTCTATGGTGTGCCTCCAAATACCTATATTGCTTTATATAATAAGATATAAACGTTTATATATAAACATGTAGCTATAGCAGTAGAGAAGCAAGCCCTCCGCTTAATCTGTCATTCGCTCGTCCATGACAGACAGTTATTGTTCACATGGTAAAAAATTTATTATATAGTGTGTGTAATCATTAAGTCGGAGAGGATGCTAATCATGCTCCACATTTCCAACAAAAGTAGCATAAGAGAACCTCCTTTTCCCACATTTCCTAGAGTCCACTTCTGACAATTTTGCAATTAGTCCATAATCCAAAATATATATTTAACAACAATTGCTTCAGAACATGAGCATAAAATTGATAATATTGAAATATATTTCATTGAAGAAGTTTGGTCAGAAATAGTTCTTACTTGAAACTCTTTTTTTGAAATCCGACCACCAAGGCAGACATAATTTAGAAGAGCCTCCGAACGTCGGGCAACAAAGTCATCATAGTTTAAACCATCTGGTGGAGACAGTTGAGCATGAGTTAACACAATCAAACTCCTTCGCCAGATTATTTTGCCAAAAATATCTGTAATGGCTGTCACGACCTGTTTGTCCAAGGTATCCATTCTATATACATCCAGTCGGTCGACATAAAGAAGAACATCAATAGTCTTGTTCAGAAGAAACCTATATACCATCAAATGGAGCTATTGTTAATGGTGAAATAAATAAGTTGAGCATTAGCATCCAAATGAAAGTAACAGGACAAATTCAAGGCAGCAAAACAGAGAAAAAAACGAGCGGTCTGTTGATCCTAAATTCCAACCCATAGACAAGCAAAACTATCTTATACTTCCTAGTTAAAATATATTACATATTATCAGTTATTCGTCGGCATAGACTCTGAACACCCCACCAGATATTAGTTTCAATATATTTCAGTAGATTTTTCGTCTGATCAAATTAAGTAATTCTGATTCCCATCAAAATAGATAACACTCAATAATAGCTTAAAATTAAAAGATAAAATCTATGATCGAAATTATTTTCCCCGTGTACCAAAATACTCGTACATGTAGGAGATATATGACATTCCATGTCGTCAACAATAGTCATTATATTTCTGTATAGAAAGATTTCTACAAAAACTTCCAGGTGTTAAAGGACAAATCATTCATATGGCCTTCCCTTTTTTTCACCAGAAACAATTCAAATCAAATTAAATGATTAGAATAATATGTAATCACAATATATATTCTGCAACTAGTTAGCCATAACAATTGGCATATGGATAGAAATCTACTCTACATTGTCACTCTATACAAAGTTAAATATCAGGTGCTGAATTGAGCCTTTCCTCATTTCATTGTTTTTACCAAGCTTGTTGATCTGGTTGATGGTCATTGGATACAGTAATCATCACAAATGAAATCTATTCACCCATCCTCAGATCAAATGTGTGTCTAGTTTGGAGTTCATGGGGATCATTGTTCATGGGTGAGCTGACTTATCAGAACTTGTAAGAGTCTACACGCGCAGGAGTTAGAATAGTTATACGAATGATTTGAGCTCGTAATCGTGCTTAGAGTGATGGCGGGATAATTTTATGTATTTCTATGTATTTATTTGTGTTTTATGCATTTCATATCGCCCAACCATAACCATCCATAGTGATATCCTATGCTATAAATAGGATTTTAGGAGCTGATTTTGAGTATTGCAGAATTTGGAGAGAAATTTTGAGTCCAGGCGATCATTTTGCAGTGCCGACATGGATTCTAGATGTCAAAACCTAGGACATTTCACCTCCCTTCATTTGTCTTTGTAGAAGATGAATAAGCTCATGTAAAGGCCCTCTTTTCACATGTAAAGATTAGTCTCACATCTTGGTCTCGAGTTGAGACTTCACTCCTCCATTCTATAAATGTGTACAAATAGTTGTATTGAAGGTTGATAAGGTGAAGTAATAAAACATTTGCACTTCGTATTCAATTCTTCTACATGATATCAGAACTCATCGATTCCTAACGTCAAATTCTCAACGATTGAGCTCCCGCTTTCGCCAATTAAGTTATTTTTCCAACTGGAACTCCTCGTTTTTTCAGGTACTCGTTGATTGCCTCTGGGGCTCGCCAAGTTTCTCCTCTTCATCTGTTGTTGGGGTTAGCCCCCAACCCGCCTTTGATAGGCCATCAAACTTATGCAAGACTCGCTGCTACTTCGCTTGATCTCGTCGCTATGACGAGAAACTGAACTCACCGCTCCTCCGTCCTTCCAGTCTCGTTGGGATCGACAACTTCCATCTCTCAGCGTTCGCATACATGACGCATCCTGAACTAGCGGGAGCTCGTGGTATCTGAACCGCTCCTTGTGTCTTCTTCCTCGCAGCTTTCCCATGTCTTGTGCTCGTCGTCCTCCGGCTTTAATCTGTATGTAGCAAAAGCTCATGAGTGCATCCCTGCTTCAGTATTTGTGTGATCCTGCTCGTCCCTATTCGCGTGGACTCACCAACACCTGCATCGACCAGAACTCGACAACACTCATCATCTCCTGCATCGACCAGACTCGTCGAAGCCCGCAGCTTGAGTTCGCCGATAATTGGTTCCGGAGATTGACGGCTTGAGCTCACCCACTATTGTAGTTTGTCTCCTCCTTTCGCTTGAACTCACTGCACCATAACTCATGGCTTGAGTTCGCCTGTGGTTGGGCCACGCCAATTCTGCTTCCAGCGCTCGCCTGGTCACCTTTGCGAACTACCTCACTCCCTGCTTCAGCTTAAACTCGTTGATTTCAAGGCTTAAGCTTTGCCAATAACCAGACTTCGTCGACCCCTTCCTCCTAGAGCCTGCTTATAACATGAGACCTACCTCGTCAAACATTCCAGTCACAATTGGCAGGACACCTCTCTACGAAGTTTGTGAGGAACTTTGGATTACCACTATTTCCCTCACTTGGAAGAAAATTTTTGTTGAGTCGGCCCACTCGGTGAGCAAAATATTCCAAACTAATGGTCTTCTTCATCATCTAACTCGCGATCCGCCAGTTGAACCCATTAAGCAATGACTCTGGGATGATGTACGAGTTCAGTCCTAAATTTTAAATTCCATAGATGGTAAGCCTTATTGCATGGCTATGCATCATGAGATTGCAAAAGCCATTTTGGATGAACTGAAATCTCTGTACTCCGAAGACAGCCTTCAAAATCTGTTTCAACCCTTCCAGGACATCCAGGCCTCGAATCGGGTTCAGACGGAGAGTGACATCATTTGTGGCTCAATACAAGATTCTTGTTGAGGCGTGGACTCAACACCAGCCTTCAACATCGGATTTCGCTACACAACGGGATCAGAAGGAGGTTGTCGACATAGAACTGATAATGGCACGACTACCACCTCATTTATGTAGTGTATGTGTCAACATCTTATCTTATCCCACTATTCCATCTCTCTCAGACATGTGCTCCATGATTTTGATGGTGACTCTGCCCACTGATGTCTTGGTGACTCCCTTTTTTGCGCTACTTCAACATTATGTTGAAGCTCTCCCTCCACCTACTGGGAACCGTGGAGGTCTCCATGGGTCTCGGGGCAGTGGGCGCGATGGTCGGAATAGATTTAAAGGGCAAAACACACGCATGTGTACCCATTGTGGTGGGACAAATCATACTGAGGTCACGTGTTACAGGAAACATGGGTCCCGCCGCAACCTTACAACCCTCAGCACCATGCTTCTCCAGCGGTGGATGTTCCTACCACATCCCACTCTGACATTGACACTTTGTGAAAGGAACTCCAGTATCTACTAGGGTTTCTTACTAAGACTTTCGACTCCGTCGCCTCTATCTCCAATGATGGTATATCATGTTTTTTCCATAGTACTTCCTGGATAGTGGACTCCGGGGCCACAAATCACATCACTCTGCAGAAACCTTCTCAATACACGAAGTCTTCTTGTCCTAAGCTTATCAATGTGGGCAATGGAGAGACCACCCCAGTCTGTCGATTTGGAGATGTGTCTTTTACTTTGTCTATCTCTCTCCTCTCTGTATTTCATGTCTTTGGCTCACAATTAATCTCTTCTCAATTAGTCATCTTACGCAAGATCATGAACGATCCATCACATTCTCCTCTTCTTCCTTTATGGTGCAGGATCGACGGACGCAGAATATCATTCATTGGTAAAGAATGAATGACAAATAGGCTCTACATTATGGACCTTCCCACCATGGTTCTCTTCTCTATCACTTTTGTTGATTGGCACCAGCATTTTGTCCATGCTCCTCTTCCTATCCTGCAGAAATTTTTTCCTAATTTTTCTTTTTTTGAATTTATATGTTGTAAAAAGAACTAAATAAAGACAAATTTTATTGCTCCAAAAAATAATTATTACATAGGTATGTCCCCTTATTTATAGAAAATGGGGGAGATGAGAAAACACAACAAACGATGTGGGACTAAATACAATCCGCGCAGCCTATGCGGTTTGACTTAACAATGTCAAACCGCACATTATACAAAAGAATAATTGAATACCCAGCGGCTACTAAGGAAAGTCTCCACATTACCAGGGAAGACCGCCGATGCAGGCCGCCAGACCACAACTGCGGGTTGCCACCAGACTGTAGTTGCGGCTAACCATCAGACCGCTGGTGCGGCAAGCCACCAGACCGCAACTGCGGGAAGCCACCAGACCGCAACTGCGGGTTGCCACCAGACCGCAACCGCGGGTTGCCACCATGCCGCAGTTGCGGTTAACTATCAGTCCGCTGCTGCGGCTTCCTCCAGACCGCTGCGGCTAACATCCACTCTGTTGTTGCGGCTACATCCAGACCGCTGCGGCTAACCTCCAGACAGTTGTTGCGGTTAATCACCAGACCGCTGCTGCTGCTTTTTGTCAGAGCGCTGTTGCGGCTAACACCCAGGCCGTTGCTGCGACTATCCCTCAGACCACCACTGTTGCTATCCTCCTGACCGCTAGCTGAGATTCACCATCAGACCGCTGAGCCAAACTACCAGACTGTTGCAGTTATATATAAAACTGTCCGGTTTCCTCAAGATCCAACACTCCCCCTCAAGCTGGAGCGTATATATCTACCATGCTCAGCTTGCTGCAAACCTCTCCAGAAGGAGTAACTGGCTTAGTGAAGAAATCAGCTACTTCTCTTTCTGAGGTAACAAACGGAGTGCAAATCTGATTCTTCAAAATCTCCTCTCTAATGAAGTGGCAATCAACCTCGATATGCTTCGTCCTCTCATGAAAGACAGGATTCCTCGAAATATATATGGATGTCTTGTTGTCACAGAACATTAGCATAGGATGATCATAAACCTCTCCAAAATCACGGATAAGTGTCTGTAACCACTTCAGCTCGCAAGTAGTTACAGTCATGCTCCTATACTCTGCTTCTGCACTTGACCTGGAGACTACAACTTGTTTCTTGCTCTTCCAGCTGCCAAACTCCCTCCAACAAAAATACAGAACCCAGAAGTGGACTTCTTATCTTCTTTATCATCTGTATAGCTGGCATCAGATTATGTCTCAACCTTTAAATGTCCTCTTTTATAAAATAGAAGGCCTTTCCCTGGAGCACCTTTCACATATTCTAGAATCTTCATTGTCGACTAAAGATGACACTCTTTAAGAGTTTGCATAAACTGGCTCACTCTTCCCACTGCATAACAAATATCTGGTCTTGTGACTGTCAGATAAATGAGTTTCCCCACAAGTCGTCTGTACCTGATGACATCTTCAAGAAGAGATGAGTCCTCACTCCAACACTTATCATCTCCAACAGACATCGAAGATCGAGCAGGTTTAGCCCCAAGGAGACTTGTCTCTTTTAAGAGATCCAAAGCATACTTTCGCTGTGAAAGAACAATAAACCCTGGTTTCCTAGATATTTCAATCCCCAAGAAATATTTTGAAGATCTCATATCTTTAGTAACAAAATGCCGAAAAAGATGTTTCTTTGTCATATCCACACCTTCTTTATTATCTCCTGTAAGAAGAATATCATTCACATAAACCGTAGGGACAACTAGACCAGCCGACGTCTTGCGAATGAATAACGAGTGATCTGCAACACTTCGAGCAAACCCAACCAAAGAAATAACTTCAGTGAACTTATCAAACCAGGCCCTGGGACTTTGTTTAAGACTATAGATCGCCTTTCGCGGTTTACAGACCTGAGACTCCCCCTGAGCAACATAACCAGGAGGTTGCTTCATATAGACAATTTCCTGTAAATCATCATAAAGGAATGCATTATTCACATCTAATTGAGACATCTCTCAGTCTCTATTGACAGTCACTGAAAAGAGCACACAAATTGTAGTAATTCTAGCCACAGGAGAGAAAGTATCAAAGAAATCAACATCATAGGTCTGCGTAAAACCTTTGGCAACAAGTCCTGTCTTATAACGATCAATAGAACCATCAGGGAGAAACTTTATGACAAAAACTCAGCGACAGCCAACTACATCAGCTCCTGGAGGAGTATGAACAAGAGTCCAAGTATCTCGTTCAGTAAGAGTATGCATCTCTTCATTCATAACAGGCTTCTAATGAGGAATAACAAAAGCATCTTGATATGAGATTGGAACAACATTTGTCGAGAGGGCAAGAGCAAAGCTTCTAAACAAAGGAGAGAGCTGAGCATAAGAGACCACAGGCTGAAGAGGATGTTGGGTGCAGGAGCAAACACCTTTCCGAACAGCGATCGGAAGATCCAGATCTGCCATGCCTACTGTATCAGCCTCATCCAAAGAAGAGACTACTGGCCCAGGAGCTGGTGGCAGCGGATCGGGAGAAGAATCAGGGACAGTAGAAGAGTCAGACATAGAAGAATCAGAAATTGGAGGAGAAGAAAGCAGAGCAGGCTCCGGAAGAGGTGCCGAAACATTGGGAAAAGAAGAAGAACCATCAGAAGAAGGAAGAAGAGAGGGAGAAGAAAAGAATGGGACATGCTCAAAGAAAGTAACATCTGCTGACACATACTGTCTCCGAAGAACGGGATCAGAATAGTGATATTCTTTCTGTGTTGGACAATAGCCCAAAAAGACACACTTGATAGAACGAGGAGAGAGTTTGTCACGTCCAGAAGCAGGACAATGGACAAACGCAGTGCATCCAAACTCCAAAGACACAAAGAGGTGACGGAAATAGTGTCCTATCAGGATATAGAATAGAAAAAAGGAGTCTTGTCATCGAGGACCGAAGACGGAACTAGATTAATGAGAAAACAGGAAATAAGAACTACATGATCCCAATAAGACCGGGGAACATGTATATGAGTGAGAAGACTACGAGCCACATCCAGAAGATGACGATTTTTACGTTCAGCAATGTCATTTTGTTGTGATGTGTAAGGGCAAGTAGTTTGATGGACAATGTCATGATCCAAACAAAACGAAGTAAACTGATGACTAAGATATTTCATAGCATTATCAGTGTGAAGAGTTTTATAGGGATATTAAACTGAGTACGCATTTCATTATAAAATGCAGAAAAAATAGAGAAAATCTCAGAGCGTTCTCGTAACAAATACAACAACGTAGAACGAGAAAAATCATCCATGAATGTTACAAAATACAAACTACTCATATCAACAGTTGGAAGGGGAGCCAAAACACAAATATCTGAATGAACCGGGTCAAACGAACGAGAAGAACTGCGGTCATGCTTAGCAGGAAAAGTAGACTGGTGATGCTTGCCAAATTGACAAGCTTCACAATCAAGAGAAGAGTCGTCACAAGGTAAATCCGGCATAAGCTGATAAAGAATCAGAGGAGGATGGTCAAGGCAAAGAAGTCACTGAAGTAGAGAAGAAGATGCAGAAAAAGCAAAAGCAGTATCAAGATAGAACAAGCCGCCGCTCTCAGTCCGCGTAGCAATCATCTTCTTGGAATGAGGAATCTGAAAAGTACAAGTAGAGACATTAAAAATAGCTTCACATTTCAACTGTTTGCAAAAAGCAGTAACAGAAAGAAGATTGCACGGAAAATTCGGGACATAAAGAGCGTCCTGCAGCTGAAGAGAGTAACAAATACGATGCCAAAACCACAAACTAGTGATGGAGAACCATCCGCAATAAGAACTGGAGGTAACCGAGTGCTCTTTTCAAGATAAGAGAAAATGAGAGAATTGTCCGTCATATGATTAGTAACACCAGAATCAATGAGCCACCAACTCGTTATCGCCAACTGAGCAGCACCCGAAGTAGCTAGAGAAGAAGTTGATGGCTTAGAGGAATCAGCCGACGTTGGACGAAGATGAGGATGTTTGGTCCAACAACGATCAACCAAGTGACCAAGTCGGCCACAATGAGAACAAAGATGCTTAGAATAATCACGGCCACCACCACGGCCACCAGTACGGCCACCACGGCCACCAGAGGTGTCATGACGAGCAGGATGAGCAACAGGGTCAGGAGACCGAGAATGAGAGGGAAGCAAAGGACACTGAAGAAGAGTAGTAACAGCAGAAATCCTGGCTGTAGTAGCATCCAGAGTCGGAGAATCCGTCTCTCCAAAAATTTACTGACGGATCATATCATAAGAGTCTGGTAGGCGAAGAAAATAGCAAATAACAAGAAGCTCCTGAAAATGCTTGTGTTGTTCAGTCAGATCAGCAGAAAAAGGTCTATGTTGAAGAAGTTCAGCCCCAAGAGCCTGAACCTCCTGATAGGCAGAAGCAGGAATCGTGACTGGTCGAGCAAAAAGATCGGCATACAGAATATAAATGTGTGAAGTTTGGGCTCCCTTGCAATATAAAGCGGCAAGATGATTTCAGACAGTCTTGACCGTGGGATCATGTCGGATGACAGGAAGGCACTCATCAGACAAACTATTGGTCAATCACATACGCACTAAAGCATCAGAAGCATCCCAATCATCAAAACCAACAGAGCCAGAAGGAGGGGTATCATCAGTCAAATGATGACGTTTGCGTTGAGAACACAACAGAAAAATAAAGGACACTCCAGTCAGGGTAATTGGGACCTGTAAGCTTCGAAGCAGAACCCAAATTACCAGAAGTAGAGAAAGAAGAAGTAGAAAGAGAAGAAGAGGTAGATAACAGTAGAAGAAGAAGATAGAGGAGTGTCCATAGAAAACAAGAAGAAACCGCACGGGTAGAGAAAAAACAATCCGCGCGAGCAAAACAAGTCGCAAAGACAAGCAACTAAAAGAGGCGGAAAATAAGCCGCAAAGAAACCACGCGAACAAAACTATTCACAAAGCAAACCGCGCGAATAGAACAGAAGTCGCGCGAACAGAACACGCAAGGGAGGGCAGGGAGGGAAACCGTGCGAACAAAAAGAAGTCGTGCGAATTGGAGCAAAAGACCGATTAACTCTGATATCATGTAAAAAGAAACTAAATAAAGACAAATTTTACTGCTCAAAAAAGATAATTATTAAATAGGTATGTCCCTTTATTTATAGAAAACGAGAAAAATGAGAGAATACAACAAACGATGTGGGACTAAATACAATCCGCGCGGCCTATGCGGTTTGACATTGTCAAATCAATGTCAAATCGCACACTATACAAAAGAATAACTGAATACCCAGCAGCTACTAAGGAAAGCTGTCACATTGACAGGGAAGACCGCCGGTGCAGGCCGCCAGACCGCAATTGCGGGCTGCCACCAAACCGCAGTTGCGGCTAACCATCAGACCCCTGGTGCGGCAAGCCACCAGACCGCAACCGCGGGTTGCCACCATACCGCAGTTGTGGTTAACCATCAGTCCGCTGCTGCGGCTTCCTGCAGACCGTTGCGGCTAACATCCACTCTGTTGTTGCGGCTACATCCAGACCGTTGCGGCTAACCTCCAGAATGCTGCTGCGGCTAATCACCAGACCGTTGTCGCGGCTTGCTGTCAGATCATTGTTGCGGCTAACACACAGGCCACTGTTGTGACTATCTCTCAGACCGTCACTGTTGTTATCCTCCTGACCGCTAGCTGAGGTTCACCATCAGATCGTTGAGCCAAACCGCCAAACCGCTGAGAGAAGCAGACCGTTGTGGTTAGATATAAAACCGTCCGGTCTCCTCAAGCTCCAACATATGTGAATCATGTATCTATGGGAAACAACAGTGGTCTACCTTCTCCCCTCATTGTACTAAAAGCTCTGCTCCATTTGTTTTATTTTGTTCAAACATTTGGGGCCCATATAAAATTATTAGTTTATTTGAATATCGTTACTTTCGTACATTTATTGATGATCATTCTTACATTATATAGTTGTATTTGCTGCATGATTGCTCTGAATTACTATGGACATTTCACTCCTTCATCAATGTACAACCAGTCAACGATCCGCAGTCAACAGGTCAACAATCAACGAGCAGCACCAGCACATAAAGATCAGATTGGTATTTAATGGCCAATAAGGAAGGCAAGGGGACCTTTAGACGCAAACGAGGATCATACTCGCCAGGTCGCGCGACTACCCAACAGTTCGGGGGAACTTCGGAAACCTTTTTAGTATCGGCGAGCTTCGAGCAGTACTAGTGGCGAGCAACAGCAATACTCGCCTAGCAGGCGACTTCCGACCAACACCGCGGATGATCATCAACCAATACTCGCCAGTGACCGAGCCAGGTCGCCAGAAGGCAGTAGTCGATGATCGCAGGATTGGATCTTCTCGTCTAGAGACCTCTCTCCCTTTGGATTTGCCTATAAATAGGACCTCAGGGGTACAAGAATATGGACTTCGAAATCTTGAAAAACGTCTTGACCACTTCATTCACTGGATTTCTAGCTGAGCATTTGGATCCTTTCTTCGAAGAGCCAAGTTCCCAGGTAGCATCCCACTTGCACCTTGCTCGGCCATCTTTGATTGTGGAGGGGAAGGTTCTTCTAAGCATCCGGGTACGTTGTGGGACCTCCTTGTCGCAGCACCTGGGGTCCTTTTTTGTTGCCCCTGTTTCTGTGTTCTAGCCCGCTCAACCGTCGAGCCCGACCGCTGAACTAGTAACCTTAAGTTGTCTTGATCCGAATTTTTGGAGTGGGGATTTTCCCGACTTTAATACTTTGGTGCGGTCAGCGTGGATCGTAACCGAGGAGGAAAGTTTCGCGAGTAGGCGAGATGGGAATGGAGGCGAGAATGAGGAGATAGTTGGCAACTCGGCAGGAGTCAGCAGCTCGGCGAGAGAAGACGATTTTGTGACTATGGCATTGTTTGAAGAGTTCGCGAGGAGGATCGAGAGGAGTATCATGGTAGGGTTCCCTCCTCTCCCCGATGTCACGGTGACCTCGCCTTGTTGCGTGACACCGTCGGAGGCAAGAGTGCCGCCTAGGCAACCATGGAAGGAGCGAGCAAGAGGGGAACATGAGCGACCACTGCAGTCGCAGTACTATCCGACGAGCAGCCAGGGAATCAGGTTCAGAGACGCGGAGCATCCGGCGAGGTTCCATGATGCTCAGCAAGGTAACGAGTATGAGGAAGATACTCGTGAGTTTGAAGCTCATCATCGCCAAGGAGGGAGGAGCCCCTTCTGCGACGAAATCCTAGCCGCCCCAGTTCCTGAAAGCTTCAGAGAGCCCACCATGAACTACTACTCTGGCAGAGATGATCCGATCAGACATCTCCAATGGTTTGAGGATGTGGTGTCAATCTGCAACATGACTGATGCATTCAAGTGCTGGTTCTTCTCCATCACCTTCAAGGGGAAGGCAGGAGACTGGTTCCACCAGTTGCCCGAAGGCTCCATCTACTGCTTCGAGGACCCGCATCGGGGCCTGATGGTAAGGTTCGCAACGTTCAAGAAGAGGAAGAAGAAGGCAACCGCTCTCTTCAAGATCGTGCAAGGGCAGTACGAGAGCCTTGGTCACTACATCGACCGTTTCCATGACGAGGTCATAGAAGTAGAGGAAGTGTATGGCTTCACCCTAATGTTGGCCCTGAAGTTCGGTCTGAAGCAGGGTCTATTCAGCCTGGAGATCGGCTCAAAGCCCCCGAGATCTTTTGAGGAGATGATCGAAAGGGCGAACAAGTTTGTGCAAGGGGAGGATAAGAATCTCGACTTCTTGACAAGGCTAGATGGGGAGAACCAGAGAGGTAGGGAAAGAGGAAGACCATCGGAAGTGAGGGCCAGAAGGCACCGAGGAGAAGAGAAGAGCCCAGGAGGATGAAGGAGCAGAGGAGGCAGGAGAGGCCTCGCAGGCAAGAGGAGAGGAGGTCCGTAACGGCTCCGGAGAGAAGGGAGGAGGCACGACAATTCCAATATCCCGTGAACCGACCCCAGTGGAGGCCACCAGGTAGACCTCAGTATCAAAACTAGGAGAGGAGGAATGGCAACCGGTCGGAGAGGAGGCAAGGAAGAGCTCGGGAGGAGGCAATGGTCATTGCCCAACAAGGGAACAAGCGTCGCAGGAGGATTCCGTCGGTGAGGAATCAGGCGGGGGAGATTCCCCTTTACTACGATCTGCATCGAGTAGAGGGGCACGGGACCATGGCTTGCCCCGATTTTTGGGAGGCAAGGAGAAGGCTGGAAGCAGGGGAGGCATTGAGGGAGCAGCCGAGGCAAGAGGCCCCCGCAGGGCCGGTAATGTTCCAAGCTCCAGGGGAGGAACGAGCATCGGGTCAACCAAGGCGGTCGCGGAGAGGTGGTCTAGGGCCAGGATAACAACATAACAATTTATTTATTTATAAAAAAATTGACAAAAATATAACAACAAATTTGTTTATGACAAAAAATTAAACGTCGATATAATAAAAAAACTTATTTTAATAAAACTTTAAATAACAACGTAACAAGGAGCATGTTTATAAAAAATATTTAAACAATACCATACCAACCATGTTTATAAATGTAGAAAAAGCCAGAAACTTGTGTATTTATCTTGAGTTTGTAAATACAAGGAGGGTATACAAATATATAGGAGAGAAAGAGAGGAAACAAATCCTATACAAGATGTGGGACTAAAGAGGAAGAAGCATAAATGGGCCAACAATATATGGGCCTAATACAAAAGTTATTCTAACACTCCCCCGCAAGCTGGAGCGTACAAATCGTATGCACCAAGCTTGGACAAGCATTGATAGAAGGATGCTTTGGGAAGAGCCTTTGTGAGGACATCAGCAACTTGTTCCGTCCCTGGGACATGCTTTAAAACGAGCTTCTTCATTTGAACTTTCTCTCGAACGAAGTGGCAATCGACTTCAATGTGCTTCGTTCTTTCGTGGAAGACTGGGTTCTTGGCGATATGTATAGCCGCTTGGCTATCACAAAGAAGTAGAGCAGGAGAAGATAATTTTACACCCAGATCAGTGAGAAGACTTTCAAGCCATGTGAGTTCGGATACAACAGAAGCCATTGCGCGGTATTCTGCCTCAGCCGATGAGCGAGCAACGACCGCTTGTTTCTTACTTCTCCATGTAACCAAATGTCCCCCAAAGTATGTGCAGAAACCACTAGTAGACCGCCGGTCATCAAGAGAGCCCGCATAGTCCGCATCAGAGTATGCCACTAAGGTAGGAGCAGACGAGGAAGTCCGGTACACAAGTCCTTGACCCGGGGCTGTTTTTAAGTACCTCAGAATGCGTTCAACCGCCAGAAGATGAGACTTGCGAGGAGAGTGCATGTATCGACTGACAAGACCAACAGCAAAGGAAATATCTGGTCAGGTAACAGTAAGATAGATCAACTTTCCAACAAGTCGTCGATAATATTCAGGGTTCTGAAGAAGAAGATCCGAGTCAGAAGCCTGAGCACACAACTTGTGGTTTACATCCATAGGGGTATCACATGGCTTACACCCTAAGAGGCCAGCATCATGAAGAAGATCAGTACAGTATTTCCGTTGAGAGAGAATAAGGCCGTCCGGTCGCCTGGCAACCTCAAGACCCAGAAAATATCGCAGAGTCCCCAGGTCCTTTGTCTGAAAGACCGAGTTCAGATGTGTTTTGACTGCATGTATCCCTTGTGAGTCATCTCCTGTGATGATGATGTCATCAACATATACTAATAGAAGGACCGTCCCTGATGGTCGGTGACGAGTGAAGAGCGAGAAGTCAGCCGAGCTTCGGCTAAAGCCGACAGCTCGAAGTACTTTACTGAATTTCTCAAACCAGGCCCGGGGAGATTGTTTGAGACCATACAGAGCCTTGTGAAGGCGGCAAACCTGAGACTCCCCCGTGGTCTCAAACCCGGGCGGTTGTTGCATGTAGACCGTTTCCTGGAGATCCTCATTCAAGAAAGTATTCTTAACATCCAGCTGAAAGAGAGGCCACTGGCGATGAACAGCGACAGAGAGGAGGACTCGAACGGTATTGAGCTTGGCGACCGGAGAAAAGGTTTCCTCATAGTCGAGCCCCTGTTGTTGAGTGAAGCCGCGAGCGACAAGGCGAGCTTTCAGACGGTCGATCGTCCCATCAGCAGCATGTTTGATGACAAAGACCCACTTGCACCCGACCGGTTGCTGACCCGGAGGGAGGGGAACAACGGACCATGTCTGGTTAGCCCAGAGAGCAGACATCTCCTCTTCCATGGCTGCCCGCCAGCCCGGATGTTGAAGCGCCTCCTGTACAGAGTTAGGAACAGAACCGAAGAAAGAGAAGTAGCAAAGGTGTGCAGAGGGGGAGAGAGGCGATGAAGAGAGACGTAAGCCTCCAGAGGATGGGCAGTGGGGGGCGTTACCTGATCAGAGGGACGCGAAGTGTCCATGGCAGAGGTCGGCGGCAGAGGGGCAACGGAACAGGGAGGGCGGCGAGTGTAGACCCGGATAACGGGCGGTTTGATGGTAGGAGCGGGGGTAGGAGAGAGCGGGGGTGGTGGTGGAGTAGCAGGAATAACGGGACGAGGGAAGGACGGCGGGAGAGGAGGCGGGGGGGAAGCAGAGGGGAGGGAGCAGGAAAGAACGGTTCGTCTTCCCGGAAGGTGACGTCCGCAGAAACAGTGACCTTGCCGGTAGCGGGTGAGTAACAAACATAGCCCTTCTGGGTGTGGGAGTAGCCAACAAAAATGTGTTTCGCCGCCCTAGGGTCCAATTTATCGGAGGCGGGCCCGAGGCAGTGGACGTAGCAGGTGCTGCCGAAGATACGGGGCGAGAGAGGGAAAGCCGGAGTGGAGGGAAACAAGATGCTGAAGGGAGTCGCATAATTGAGGACAGAGGAAGGGAGGCGATTAATGAGAAAGCAGGCAGTGGAGACCGCAAAGTTCCAGTAGGCTTTAGGAACATGCATTTGGATCAGGAGGGAGCGGGCAACATCCAATAGATGGCGGTTTTTGCGTTCGGCAACCCCATTTTGTTGCGGGGTATACGCACAAGAGGTTTGATGGAGAATCTCGTATTCCGTACATAAGGTGGTAAATTCGTGGCTGGTGTACTCACGGGCGTTATCAGTACGGAGAGTTTTGAGGGTGGTATGGAATTGTGTCCGGGTCTCGAGGACAAATGCCCGAAACACCCGGGGAAGCTCGGAGCGTTCGCGAAGTAAGTAGAGCCACGTGGTGCGTGAATGATCATCAATAAAAGTGAGAAAATAACGATAACCACATATACTAGGAACCCGAAAGGGTCCCCAAATATCCGAATGAACAAGATCAAAAGGAGCCGTACTCCGAGTACAATGCGAAGGAAACGAAGAACGTGGCTGTTTGCCGAGAATACATGAATCACACTGAAAAGAAGTAAAAGAAAGATCCGGAAGAGCCCGCTGGAGAACTGGCAGAGGGGCATGACCAAGGCGGCGATGCCAGGCAGTGGAGGAGACGGAAGACAGAGCGATCGGAGAGGCATCGAGAAGGTAGAGCCCATTCTGCAGCTGACCTTTACCAATGGTAGTCCGCGTCCGCCGATCCTGTATAACAAAAGAAGAGGAAGTGAATATAACAGAACAATCCAAATCATGCGTAAGACGCCCAACAGAGAGTAAGTTAAAAGGGGAACTCGGAACATGAAGAGCCGAGCGAAGAAGGAGAGAGGGGTGGATAGAAAGATCGGCCGAGCCGGAGACAGGAACCATCGCCCCATTGGCCACGGTGATGGACTGCGGATAAGGAGAACCCGAGTACGCGGCAGGCCGTTGCGAAGTGATGTGATGAGTAGCACCAGAGTCCATAATCCAACCCGGGCTGTGGGAGAGACAAGCAGTACCTGTGTGGGAGACGGAGGCGACGGAAGCCGAGGGGGGGTTGAGCAGCCCCTGGAGATGCTGAAGCTGAAGACGGACGGTCTCGAGATCCGGAGGAGCGTCAGTAACGGCAGAAGCCGTCGGGCGAGGGGGGTAGCCGAGCTTCTTGTAACAAGCTGCCTCAAGATGGCCATCCTTGCCGCAGAAGGAGCACTTTGGCCGGCCACGGCCGCCACGGCCACGGCCCCGCGAGCCCGACCGTCCTCCCCGAGTAGAAGTGGGAGGAGAGGGTAAGAGCGGAGGGGCATGCTGAAGGAGAGTCGGTGGAGAAGGAGCTGGAGGATCTGGAGGAGGCGAGACCCGGAGAAGCATGGAGCAGACATCCGAAAAAGAGGGCGTAGTAGGAGCGGCCAGGACCTGAGCACGAAGGCTTTGAAGATGAGAAGGAAGTCGAGCCATAAGGATGGCAATGCAAGCAGCTTCCTTCTGAGCCCGTTGAGCAGCAAGATCAGTGGTCGGCGGCTGGTGCTGGATCCAGGCTTCAGCAAGTGTTTTAGCCCGAGCGACAAAGGATGTCATATCTGAGGTGCCGCCAGCGTCGAGAGTGAAGAGATCAGTGAGGATGTCATAAAGATGCTGGAGGCTATCGCGGCCAGAATACAAGGAATGAAGCTCATCCCACATAGCCTTGGCGGTGTCGTGGCACATAGCCATTTGATAGGGCTCACCATCCAAGGAGTTCAGAAGCCAAGTTTGAACACGACCGTCATTACGAAGCCACTCATCCGTAGGTGTAGAAGGAGGTGCCTGAGTAAGGTGCGGGAGAAGGCCCTTAGCCTGGAGAACCCGCCGAACCGAATGGACCCAAGGAATAAAGTTCTTCTTGCCAGAAAGAGAAATGGTTGTGATCCGGAGCTCGTCACGGAGGTCGACAGAACAGGCCGGGCGGTCTGGAGGACAGGCCGGATGGACAGGGGGCGGACTGGCCGCTGAGCTGGGAGAAGTACCAGAGGAAGTCATGAAGACAGGCCGCAACCCTTAGACGGGTAGAGAAGAAGGCCGCGGATAGAGAAAAACCGGGCGGACTGAGACAGGCCGGGCGACCAGGAGACGGTAGAAGATCGCGACCAAGATGCGAGCGGGAAGGAGACAGCTCGCACGGTCAGGCAGATCGTATGCGCCGGACTGGGACAGGTCGCGCCGGACTGAGGCAAGGCGCGTCGGACTGAGAAAAAATCGCGCGCCGAGGAGAGGAGAGGAGATCGCGACCAAGACGCAGGCGAGAAGGAGACAGCCCGCACGGTCAGGCAGATCTGAACAGCGCCGGACTGAGACAGGTCGCGCCGGACTGAGACAAGTCGCGCCGGACTGAGGTAAGTCGCGCCGGACTGAGAAAAGTCGCGCGCCGAGGAGAAGAGAGTAGATCGCGACCAAGATGCAGGCGAGGAGGAGACAGCCCGCACGGTCAGGCAGATCTGAATCAGCGGACAGAAGAGAGAGACCGCGGCGGATAGAAAGGAGGCCGTGACAAGGAGAGAGGCCGCAGCGGACACGAAGAAGAGAGGCCGCGACTAGGAGAGAGGTCGCAGCAATCAGGAAGAAGGTGGTCCCACGGAGAGAGAAAAGGCTATAAAAGCAGGAAGGGGGGAAGGTAGAAGGTGGATCCACGGAGAGAAAATAAGAGCAGAGGGAGGCGGACTGAAAAAAAACAGGCCGCCAGGAAGCGCGGCTAGAATCAAAACAGGCCGCAAGAAACAAGCCGCGGGAGGAAGCGGCTAGAAAGTTTACGCAGTGCGGTCAGATGATGGTAAACCGCGAGAGGCGTAACCTCCCTCTGATACCATGTAGAAAAAGCCAGAAACTTGTGTATTTATCTTGAGTTTGTAAATACAAGGAGGGTATACAAATATATAGGAGAGAAAGAGAGGAAACAAATCCTATACAAGATGTGGGACTAAAGAGGAAGAAGCATAAATGGGCCAACAATATATGGGCCTAATACAAAAGTTATTCTAACAATAAAAAAATAAAATTGTTGTTGTTGGTAGGAATTGAACCATAGACCTCTAGATTAAGAAAAAAACAATCTACCAACTATGCCACGAAGGTTGTTTTAACATAAATATTTTATTTTAATATATTAGTTTATAACTTATCCGCCACAATAAATCTGTTTTCTACTAATAATTTTAAAATTCAATGTGGACATCCGCCCACACTCGGCCCCATGTAGGTTCGCTCGCCCCTATAGTCAGCTGGATCTGGTGGGGATACCCAGTTGTCAGTTGGTGAAATCTGCCCCTACAAACCTGGTCAAAAAGCTTGGTGAACTAATCAAAGTTGGGCAAGTTGCAACAGGCTGAGGGGACTCCTCACAAGCTCTTGGAGAGGGTCAAATGAACTCCAGGCGAGTTCTCTGGAAATTGCATGCAACCTTCATATAGTTTTCATGGGGTCAACGATCGCCCTCCTCCTCCTCCTGCAGTATGATAATCGTCGAATACGGGTTATACAGTCGAAATCCGCAGTGTCCTGCTTGCAGGAGGGTGGATTAGAAGTGTTGTGACTATGTAGTAGTTTGTTATATGTTTTAGTCTATTTGTAAGTTATATATGATATTATGTCGCATCATATGTATGTAATTCTGGACATGGCATGTACAATTAAGCTTTTAATTTACTAAAAAAAATTATTTTGTGCATTTCTGTACTCATTGCATTTTATTGTAATGTTGTCATAAGATTAAAGATCGAAACTCTGATATTATATGATATACAATGTAAATTATGAAGTCCCAAGTCACTCATATGCATTGCTAGTTTGTTCACTATCATACAGAAAAAATGATCCTCCTTGAACAACACACATGTTAAAGTATGATTGGTTTGGTGAGTCCAACGAAGCTAGTGGAGAGAGGAACTCTCCACGTATATGGTAACGAGAACTGAGAAGGACCTTCTAATGCTATGGGGTGCCATTGAGTTTCAAAAATTGCTAGACACGAGCAATCCACAAGAGGGGGCCGGTCCCAGCGAACACTGAGATATTGAAGCACAAACAGTGTGAGGAATGAGCGCCCAAAAGAGGATGGAGGGAGGTGCTTAGTGCATAAGTGCCATTAAAGTGTGGGTTGTCGGTGAGCAGTTCCGACATCGCGGCCAGTGACGAAAGAAGGTTTGGGCGACCAACGAGGAGTTAGCTCTCACTCGTCAATTTATAGGTCGGTCAAGGATGTCTCGACACAATCTATGTGGCCAGAGAGGGTGGAGACGTGAGAACTATGTCGTCTTCATGAGCATCCATGGAGTGTGAAACGAGCATGAACTGGAGGGTGGCAACCGAAGAGAAAGCATGTGGGCTGGACCGCGGTGTAGCAACTATTTAGAAGTAGAAGAAAGTTGTCGGTAGCGACCGATCATGGGGGATGCACGACAGCTAATCGGGTTGAAGAGGCAGGGTGAGGCAGTCTGAACCGCTAGCGGTGAAGCTAAGGCGTGGGTTTGAAGCGTGTGTTCCCATGGTGAAAGATATGTAAGGTGATCGAAAAGCTAGGGTTCTTATTGTCAACAAGGGAATGAGTGGGGTCGTAACAAGTGCGAGATCGTGGAATCAATACCCACGGGTAGCGTCTAGATTGACACGAGATTGGATGTCGGATGACGAAGGGCACTGGGCGGGTTATGCTTGATGGAAGCTTGAAATATTAGTGATCTCGTCTATCAAGCCGGGATAGGTAGGTCGGGCCAAATAATAGAAATTAGCGAATAGGAAATTGCACGTTAATTGAAATATGGATACAACATCGTGAGATAAGCTTGTGGCAATCACTTGGGGGTTGGTTACCCTCAAAGATCCCTCTCAACTTAAGAATTACAAACACATGACAGGTAAGCTTTAATACTCCTCTACTCTCTGTTGCATTATAAATTATCAAAAATACCCTTTAAAGGGGAGAATACATAAAGAAGCCCTGCTGAATAAATGACATGTTTAATCGACGATAGAATGAGAGGTGGAATTAAGCCCTTCGTAGTCGCGAGGATGGTTGTTTGTTTTGCATATTTGTGTTGGAGGAAGTGAGGAAGCCAATTTGATCGATGCGGTTGTTATATGACACTTGAGTGTTGTCCGGAGGAGTTGAATATGAACATGTGACTGTAACTTCCTTTGCGAATAGATGGGGATTGAATGAGTGCAGCACACCGTTTGTCGAGAGAAGATAGAATCAGGCGCAGTTGGTAGCTAGAGAGGTGTGGCACCGGTGGATGTCTCAACGATCCCAAAAGAGGTCAAAGAAGGACGTCGGGATTGTGTAGGATCCTGGAATCATGAGTAGTGTTGTAGATGACAGCCGACATGAAGGTTTTGCGCTGAAAACGCAACAAAATCGATATTTTTGAAGAGAATTTGTGTTTCGTAAAATATCGCGATATATCGTGGGATATCTCGGCATGTGATATATCGCCACCTTGTTTTATACTAATAAAACAGAAAAAAATGCACGACGGACAATTTTCATTTCGAGCCGCTCCTAGTCACTGTCATATTCACGCGACTCTCTCGTCTTCCCCCTTACGGTACACCCTTTGCATGGTCGATTGCCTTCGATTTGACAGACATTCTCGTGTCATTGTTTCGACGCTTCTTTCTCTTCACCTAGATTTGACGTCTCTCTTTCTCTCTCTTGCGGTCGTGCCTTGGCTTATGTTCTTCTTCAAGAGGAACTGACTGAATTTTGTTCTGATTCTAAAAATTTGTTCTTCTCTGCTCCTTTTATGTAACCAAAAATGTCGATATTTTAATTTCTTTTATTAACTTCTTATTATACATCGATTTGTCTTTTCAGTTATATTTACTTTTTATGATAAAAAGAAGCTGAGAAGACGAGGGTAATTATAGAAAGCTTTCATGTCATGGAACTATTGGACGATGATAGTTGATCATAAAATAACCATACAAATACAGACAAGTTGCCTTCTTATATGTTTACCATTTCTTAATATGAAAAATTGTATTTATTGTGTCAATACTTCATTAGTTCATTATAATCATATTATTACATGTTTATTGCATAATTTATAAACATACATTGTATGTACAATTTTACTTATTTACAAAAAAAATATGTTTATATATGAATAAATTTATTTAGATATTAAAATCCGACGTTGTAAAAAATTCTCGATATATCCCCCCCAATCCGGCGTACGACATTTCAAACCAAACAGACATAAACCCCACATCTGACATCTGCAACCATGAGCGCGAGAATGATCATAGGATCGAGTAAAAATGAGAGTGATCAGCGACCAAGGAATGTTGAATGGAGAATGGTAGGCAGAATAATTGATAGCAACTACTAGTGGAAAGGAGGGACGCATAAAGTAGCTAGTGAGAACAAGGAATGCTCGATACAATCACAACTTCGACGACTCCAGGTGTTGGTAACATAATTTGCATTAACAAGTTCAAATTCATGGATGCACCGACAAGGATACAGTGTCCCATATATATAAGAGGTCACAAGTTCATCAAAAGTGAATTGGAATTAAAATACAATGATAGAAAGAGCTCAAATAAAATCGCCCCATTGCCAAAGGACTTGATCGTGGTTGATGAGTAGATTCGCAAGGGATGCTCCTCTAAGGAGTAATCATATTAGGAAGTTTTAACTCTTCCAATTCAAATAATTTCCTCTTTAAAACAGAAATGTATGGAGTCACTATCTAAACTTTAGTTGGGTATGATTCTCAGCTCCCCAAAAAAAGATAAATAATTTGAACAACCAAAACTTTATAGAAGAAATATGCCAAAATAATTGGACCTGATATATCCTAGTTAGTAACAGAGTATGTCAACACTTTTATGCTTCAACATTTCAGCATTGGCAGGTAGTCAAACAAATTATATGCTATAACAAATGAGGAATACATCATTAATTGGACATCTCTCTTTCCAAGAATGGTCAGCCATTAATATGCTCAAATTCTAACTTGGCATCAGTCCCTAGTGATCATCGGTCCACACATGACGGTTGATTTTTATCCCACATCATTATCCACAGGACTACGGCACAACTCAACTCCACTACATCCATCTCAATGCTCATTGAATGTGCTGCAATCAAATGATACACGAGATCTAAAAACATATAAATTGACAAGCATTTTGTCAAAGAACATCTAGAAAGAAGGAAGCGCAAGGTTCGATATGCACTCTGTGGAATACAAATTCTTGATCCACTAACCAGGTCCCTGCCCTCCAATCAGTTTGCTCCTCTCGATCCAAGCTCAACATCTTTAAGTTATCTTTTAACTTGGGAGGGAATATTAGACATAACTAAATGGAGTAGTTCTACAATCTCAATGTATATTCTATAATTAACTATGCACACCAAAGACTGCAAATGGAGAGAATTTCTTTGTAACTAACTCAATCTAAATACACAAACTTAAATATTAAAACATTGAATTGAGCCTTTTTCATAAATTTCCTGTTGCATTATTTCACAAACAAGCTCTTACATTTGCATTTCTTTTGTCATAAAAAAAAATTAATCAACATACAAAATCTTTGTGTGATCACCATATGCACAACTTCATTGTCACCTAAGCAATTTCCATACATGAAAAATAAAGTGTATGGCCATAATAATAACAATGTAATCTATATTTTCAGATGTAAATAGTTGGGGAGCTATGATGTGGAGATCACAGGCCAGCGAAATGACCCCTTTTCAATACCCTAAATTATTATGTTTGTATACAACAACAACACCCAAGCCTTTATCCCACTATAGTGGGGTCGGAATTATTATGTTTGTATACGCACGTAAATTTACACGCTAAAACAATTATTAATGAATATTTATAGATCATTAGATACACAAAACATAACCATTAGTGGTTTAGGATCACTAATGATCTATAACCAGCCATTACTAATTTTTTACCAGATACTCTAAGCATGTAAGTATTCCTTCTACAATATTTGTTTTAACTTTCTTCATATACAAAGGGGAGCCTTGGCGCACCGATTAAGGTGTCGCCATGTCACCTTGAGGTCACGGTTTCGAGTCATGGAATCAGCCTCTTGCAAAATGCAGGGCAAGGTTTCCCTACATTTCACCCTTGTGGTGGGACCCTTCCCCGGGGCCTCGCTGCGTGGGGATGCTTTGTGCACCATGCTGCCCTATTAACTTTCTTCATATGCCAACCAATATCAAGGCAGCAACATTTAGATCAACAATAGCAAATCACATCACATGAAGTTAAAGAAATTGAAACTCATTTGCAGTCATGTAACCTTTTTATGATTCCAACAGCTTGCTCATTGATGTATCCTCCTTCAACAATCCCTGGAGTGTCGATAATGTTGAGAGTGAATCCTGCCCGTGTTCTTGAACACATGATCGGCCTCAGCCCTTCGGACTGGAAAAAAAACACCACAAATTGCAGGAAGAGATTAACACCACCAAAACAGTTAACACAGCCCCTTTCAAATGGATCAAACAAACCTGGAAGGCATTGACGGAAGCAACCCGCTCCCCTAAAATGGAATTAACAGTGGACGACTTCCCCATGCCTCCCTTCCCCATCACCAGAATTGTCAGCGTGCTCACATTCTGAAGAACCCCACAACAGAGATGGAGATAATGAGTCAGAAAGAGAGAGAGAGATTCTCAAGGTAAACAAAATGGACATGAACGGACCTCTTGCTTCAACTTTCCAAGCAATTCGATCAATTTCGTCTGGGTAGCAGCGGGGAACTGCTGGATTCCAAGCCACTCTCGAGCTGTTTGGAAAGCCATTATCTACCAAAAACAGCTGCGCATCATAAATCCAATAATATAAAGAAATCAGATAACCGGAGACTTAAACCCCAGAGACACGAAGGAGAATTGACAATCGGAGATAGAGAATTCAAAAGCAACAACTCCACTTTCGCCATTACCGTGTTAACCAGGTACAGCAAAGTGACCAACGAAAATCTTGGATAAACGAAGACCGCCGGGGTTTTCACATACCTTGATGTCCGGGAGAAAGGAGATGCTGATTGGTGGACGACCTGAAGCGGCGGCCGGAATATTATTTTAGAGGGAGGACAGAGTAGTAGAGAGAGAAACTCAACTCGTAGTGAGAGCTGGAAGGCTATTCTGTGTTCGATGGGAGGAAGAAGGCGTCTCCTTCTCTGTTTGCAGAAGAAGGGATAAGGAATTGAGGGAGTTACGTTATCTCGTCCAGGGCAGTAATTGGGGAAATCTTAAATATTGATTTTTTTTTCATAAAGTTAAATGTTATATTAAAAATGATAAAGAATCTTAAATTTTGGGAATTGATATCCGCAGATCATATTTGACTATTTGTACTCACTGATATTCGTACCCCACAGAATTATAATTGTACCCAACACTGATATTCGTACCACACAAAAATGGAATTTTTTAAATTAATGAGTTTCTAATAAAAATAGTCAAATCTATGTTAACATTTTTGTCAAATACATCTTAACAATCAAAATATTTTTGTTAAAAAGTTAAGTACACAAAATATTGAAATACAAAAACATCTTAGATAATAGCGAGCTTCATTTTTCCTTGACTTCGCTACATCACAAAAAAACCTAAAAAATAATAATTAGCACACAAACAATAATAACTATAAAAAATTTATTACTAATAACAATGTTCGTACCTTCTGTTTTAAATTATTATGATCATCTAAAATTTTCAAGTTTTTCCTCAAAAAAATCATTAAAATGCCCTCAAAATAGCAATATGAAAGAAAAAAAATTATAATTACATACGATAAAAAAGTGTAATAAGTAATGAATAAAATTTTCTAAATATGCATATTTAAAAAGGTATGCATATTTAAAAAAATTTATTCATTGCTTATTACACTTTTTTATCATATGTAATCACATTTTTTTTCCTTTCATAGTGTTATTTTGTGGGCATTTTGATAATTTTTTTGAAGAAAAGTTTGAAACTTTGGATTATCATAATGATTTAAAACAGAAGCTACGGACAGTGTTATTAGTAATATTTTTTATAATTATTATTATTCATGTGTGCTAATTATTATTTTTTTAGGATTTTTTGGGATGCAGTGAAGGAAAAATGAAGATCACTATTATCTTAGATGTTTTTGTATTTTAATATTTTGTGGAGTTGACTTTTTGACAAAAATATATTGATTGTTAAGATGTATTTAACAAAAATGTCAACATAGATTTAACTACTTTTGTTAGAAACTCATTATATATAACATTAATTTTAAAAAATTCCATTTTTTGTGGGGTAAGAATATTAATTTTGGGTACAATTATAATTATGTGGGGTACGAATATCGGTGGGGTACAAATAGCCAAATATGATCTGCGAATATCAATTCCCTAATTTTTTTTAAAAAAACATGACCTACTGATTGAGGCATTGTCGTGTGATCTTTAGATCACGAGTTTGAGTTTTAGAAGTAGTTTATTGCGAAAATATAAGGTAAGATTTGTCTATATTTCACTATTGTTAAAAAACCCATCCCCAAACCTCATTATGTGGGATATTTTATGCGCATGACTGCTCTTTTTATATAGACAGACACACGCAAGCATCTTTGTGCGGGCTAGCGCCACACAAAGATCTTTACATGTGCCAAAAATTCGAATTGATCAGAGTGGATATTTAATTCAAGCCCTTTTTGTGAGATATTTTAAAAGATTATGATTAGCTATGTTTCCACTTTTGGGATAAGGGAATATGAAAGATATTCTCCGACTTTAATGGATGTTGAAGCCAAAAACTGGCATCAACAAGAGTTCGGACTTTGGGGTGTAGCCGACACCTATTTCTCGCAAACCTCGACCCAAGACTAGCTATGAGGACTAAGAACTGACTCAAAGCCTCAGCTGGGAGGTCTCTCCTTTAACCCGGAAGTTCTCTGAGCGCTTCCTTCCAAAGCCAATTGCTGGGCTAGGAGTGCCTCAGAAAGCTCTAGAAGGAAAAATGAGAGTATGAGAAAAAAATCTCTGTCTTTTGAGATATCTTGTGGGTCTATTTATAGATTTTCAATATCTGGTCTGCAAACGACGTACTTTTGTTGCCCTAAAATTACTAAAATGCTCCTGGGCTGGTCTGCCAATAGTCAAACTTCATTGTTCTGAGGAGCTAAATGCAGACCAGGGGTATTTAGGTAATTTCAGGTATGGGTCTCATCTAGCGGAAGCTCTTCCTGCTGAGCTCTGCGGGAACCCTGCTCGCTCTGAGCACGAGCCTTCCCGCTCTGAGCGCGAGCCTTCCCGCCTACCCCTAGTGGGAACCAAAAGATTGAAGGGTCGTTGAATGGAGAGGCATCACTCAACGTCGAGGGCCGGTGGGCTTCCGCCATCTTGAGGTGCGAGCCCCTGCTCCTGCCCAGTGCGGAAGCTTTCCCGGCCGCCCTAGTTCTACCATGGTCTAAACTTAAAATTTGCTCGACGAAAATAACCTTAGGTCGAATGCTCAGCTCGATGAATAACGTTCTCAGCTCGACAAATTGAGCTCAACGAACTGGCGTTCGACGAAATGTCGTTCGACGAATTAATGTTCTACGAATGGCGTTCAACGAAATGACATTACTCGACCCCTGGGCGCGACCCTTCCCGCCCTCTTACGGCGTGATCATTCTCGCCCAATTTCTTATCTGACCCAATTTTAGGCTCAAAGCTAGCACAATCTGGGTCCTTGGGGGGTCTTGGTCCCACCCAGCGAATATGGTGTTGTACACAATCTCCAATCTTTGCGAGCTATCCTTGTGCTCGGAAAGATACATCCAACCCCCAATATTCAGTGGGTACTTTGCTAACCTGGCAAGGAATCTTTTTGCTGATCTCACTTTTGCCTTATAAATACACCGCTAAGTTTGTCTCTCAGGCCATCCCTGTTGTCATCACTCTCTGTTTGAGCCGCTGCAAGGCCATAAGAATACGTACCAAAAATGTTAAAAAACGCTCTCGGAAGAACTTCAGGCCCGCCTCGTCGCGGCCCATGCGCGGGCTCGCGCCAACTGCACCAAAGTTGCCCCTTGGCTGATGGGCAAGAGGCCGGCCGACGAGAAGCCAGCGGGCGAGAGGTCAGCTAGCGAGAAGCAA